>VXAC01007924.1:31010-98854 GCA_013399225.1 Rhipidura dahli
TTTTTTTTTTTCTTTTTAGGTTATATTCACACAGCACAACATCTGCTCTGGTGTTTTACAGTATTTTTACCTCCTGTCTGAAGCTTAGCCCTCACTGGCTGAAATAGAGATAAAATGTGGAGTAGCAGCATCTGTCTCAGTGGTGAATTTCTGACAACATCTTTAGAAAATTATAAATATCTGAATGTGTATAGGAAGGTCACCGTTAACTTTCATCCACCCTATCTTTCAGTAAACTCCCTCTCCCCAAAATAATATATGTATAGGATGTTTCTGGCTTAAGCAGTGTCTGCTTGAAGCCATATTTGTTCAAAATAATTAGGGAAATAATTTTTAAGCATTTCAAATGCTTGTGAATATGCACAGTATTTTAAACTAATTTTTATTGGTACAAATTAATTTGAAAATTGCTAATTTATTTTGACTGCTTCCTTCTAAAGGTAGCTATGTGGAGAGTAAACCTACACCTTGACTTTAAATTGCTATAAAATAGGTTGAAACATAAAGTTGTATACAAATTGCTCCTGTGTCTTTCACTGAATTACACAAAATTGTAAGGTACCTGTTACGAAAAAATTGATTGTAGAACTTTGTCTTTTGATTACAAAATTCATGTTATATAATTGAGGATCATATATTGACAAAAGATAATTAAAATGTGGAATTACTTTTAAATATAAAAGTGAAAATGTGTGGCATATGGTCATTTCAGTTTACCAGAAGTTCTGGGACATGACTGTAAACACTTTGGACATGGTCTTGCTGTGCAAAGTAGGAGCAAAGAACGGAATTTTACAATGCATACTGCATTCTCAAATTCCTACAAGAGATAAATTTTGTGAGCCTTTTCCCAAAAAGGCTGTTGTCAGGAGGAGAACTCAGTAGAAATTTAAAATTTGTTCTGTTGGGAAATAAATGCTTCACCTATATGTCTTTGTGGAATCTAAGTGAGTAGAGTTTTGTTCTGTTTACTACTAAAGAACTGATTTTTAATGTGCTTTGTAAAGCTTTCTGTGCCTTGTACTTCAGGACCAGTATATGGATGGAAGAGAGCTTACATTGCTGTTGATTTTATTTTAATACATGCAATTTGAAGAAGGAGGCAGAAACAATAAGGGAAAGTGATAAGAAAATTATTTTGGGAATGAGCATTAATTAGGTATGGGCATTTCCAGGAAAGTTCTACCTGTGTCATTTTTTTCATCCAGGAATGTCATATACACTTCAAAAACAAGTGAAATAATGGTAGAGAATATGGGCAGGTGATGTCTGGACTGAAAAGAGAAATAGTCAGCTGGTCTCCTGTTCTAGTAAAACAGCACACATTTTACCAGCAACAAAGAGTGCACAGTATCTCTAATTGTAATTTAGATTTTGAAAATACACAAACAGTTTTTGTGTGTGAAAAATTTGCTGTGTTATGATGAGGTTGTAGGGTCTAACATATTTGATTGAAAAGCAAAGGTAGAATGAATGTAAATAAAAAGGCAAATTAACTCTACAGATAAGGGCATAGTGAGGCAGTAATGCATGGAAGTTTGTCAGTGGTTGCTGAAAAACTGGAGAAAAGGTAAGGAAGAGAAAAACATAGATTAAGGACTATGAAAATTCTTTATCATCTTTCTTAATAATTTTTTTAATATAAAACAAGGCTTATTTCAGCTGATGGATACAAGCTTTCTTGAGAAATATAGCAATTGTAATAGAGAGCTTTGCTCAATAAATTTGAGTTTAATGGTAATTGGTGGCTAATTGTGGTCAATTACTTTGTAACTACAGAAACTGTGTACTTAAATGCCAGTTTGCTAGTACATGCCTGAATATTCTCAGATTCAGATTTTATGCATTTTATAGGCAGTAAACAAGGTGCTGGACTCATTACAAAAGTGGCAAAGATAATCCATTTGTTTCTTTTTTTTTTTAATATAAAAGAACTAGTTTTAAACCTATGAGTAATTCTACCTGAGGAAATGAGGAAGAGGAGGAAATCACTGGAAATGGTATAAACCTTAGTGCACCTATATCTTGCATACTAGAATACAGTCTGATATACCTATCTCAAGAAAACACTACTGAGTTAGATAAAATGCTTTCAATGACAGCTAAAATGGCCCAGAGGATGGGACAGCTGCCATGTGAGAAGAAACTGAGGAGGCTGAGACTGTCAGTTTCAAGGAGAGTTGGCAGAAGTGGGTTGTGGGGATTATGGTTAAGGTCTGCAAAATTAGGGGGGAAGAGAAGAGAGTGAAAATAGAATGGATATCCACCTACTCTGTAATAAGGGAACTGTGGAGTTCGGGGATTTTAGTAGAAGATTGATTAAAAGCAGGTAAAAGATGGAAATTACTGTTCATTTTTGTGGAGGCAGACAGTATTAATAGTTGTAAAGAACACAGAAAATCCATGTCCTTGAGGTCCATCAATTAGTACTAAAAGAACAAACAGGAATACCATCTTTAATGTACTTACGTGTATGAGGTGAATGGACCTCAAAAATTGCCCAGGCTAATGTGCCCATATATAGCATGTTCTTTTGACACGGCTGGAGACATGATAGCACACCACAAAGACTTTGTGTGTCCTAATAAGGCACTTGCTGTAGTCTTGCACTCAGAAACACATATGGTTTCAACAGGCATTGTCACTCACTTTCCCAGAAAATCTGATTTGGAGATTCTTGTATCACAATATATCACAATTCTATCACAATGTGATGTAATTGAAAACTAGGAAGTGAAATTAGAGGCCATGGCATGCATTCAAGCAAATGCAGTTTATAATTTTGGAAAATTACAATATTACTGTTACCGATAGCAGAGCTCAGCTCTGTGTGTGTGTGTTTTTGTCTGTGTGTATGCTGCTGTGGGGCAGGAGACGAAAGGATTAGTTATTTTATGGGATGTCTTTTGAAGCTTTTCAATTCACAGGTGAAGTACATTATTGGAAAATCCTAGTCACCTTTTTTTCTCTCTTTTATAAACTTTCATCTTCAGACATACTCTTAATGTGAAGAAGTGCAACATGTTCACTGACCTTTTTCAATATCTGTGGTCTGATGAAAGTGACTTAAAGGTTGTAGCATCTATTCTAAAAAATTGAGGTAAACTGCAACTCAGAAAGGTCCCACAACATCTGAGAAAAATGACATTGTATCTACTCTTAAGTCCAGCTTTTGAAAGCAAATTAATACAGATTCCATTAATAATATTAAACAAATACAGTTCCTTTTAAAATTAAATGTCTCATAAGGAATTAATTTACATTCCCTTAAAATAATTTGCCAATGCACTAATTAAAGATAAATTTGTTACTGAAGACATTTGTTGAAATTTTAAGTTAACTAAACATGATTCTCTTGGAGTGATTATTTGCATTCTACTTAGCAGCTCAATGTTGTTTTTAATCAAGAATTATAGACTTCTAAAAATACTACAGTGAAATGAAGTGCTTTGGAGACTCATAATAAGTATAATGGTGTGGATAACATGAGCATATTAAAAATAGCTTTTAGATTTACATGAAAAATATGAGGGATTTTCCCATGGCAGAAAGTCTCTAGAAGACTTTTCTCAGCTGTACACCGTTCGACAGCAGCTCAGTATCCACAAGGAGCAGGACCTCATTTGGTGTCTTGAGAACCTTGTGACAATTCATTATTGAACTCAGTTTAGAAAACTGGTAGGTTTATGTATAAACAGTTTTGAGAAACTTGATCCTTAAGTTTTCTGGATTTTTTGTGCATCAGCTGTAGGATATGGGGGAAAAAAAAAAGAGCATTTATTCTCAAAGCAGTATAACTTAGAGTTACTGCTAAATACTAATAAATGCATTTCCAGTACTCATACAAATTTCTGCTTCTTTTCTCCCTACTGAATAAATGTGAATGTGTGAATGGAGGATAGACATGATTTTTAGCAACACTTGGCTGTTAATTTGCTTATTTGATTTTGAAATTCAGAATTTGGATAGAATTTGTGGATGTTATTTGTATGAAAATATTAGAACTTCCTAGCCAAATTTTTCTCAGATCCCCAAGCACTGCAAGACTTGTTTACCTTTTCCGTAGCCAGAAAAATCCACCTTTTGTCTGGAACATCCCAAACATTGTTTTCTCGTCAGTGTGGTATAGACTACTGGTGGTTTTGTATGGGATCTTCTCTAACGTGTGCACTTAAGTGAGAATTTATAGATGCCTTTGTTTATAAATACTCACTTCTGCCACTGAGCAGATCTTCCAAGTCTTTAGCATCTGGGGTTTTTTTGTGTGTGTACACATTTTTTTCCTTATCTAAGAGTGAATGTCTCAATGTCTTACTGCAAAATCTGCTTTAACCTTGGGGGAAAAGATGCACTGCTCTCAGAACCTGAAGATCAAGAGTTTGTATTTCTTTGATGTTAATAGACGTGTCATGTCTTTTTATTTTACAAAGAAAGCATTTTGAAGGATCAGTGGGAATAAAATAGGCTCTCTAACGTAGGAGGACCAAATCTACACCTCTCAGGTTTTAGTGTGTCAATGTGTGGCCCTTGCAATCTTTCTTACATCAAGATGATTTTTCTAATTCCATATTAGTGTTTTCTTATTTGATGTATTACCGTTTACTTCTTAGGTAGTAAACAGAACATAAAACTGCAACTGCAAATCATCAGAACTCTTCTTCTTGAGCTATAGATATCTTGAAACAGTAAGGACTACTATCTCTTGTGCATAGATCAGTTTCAGAAATCATATTTGTTAGACATCTGACTGAAGGCAAGGGAAGGGTCTATACTGAGACTGTCAGAATCAAAAGAATTGTGTCTTATGTTTTTTCACCAGAGTCACCCAGGTACTCTATCCAAAGCTGACTTTCTGGAGATAAATTAATAATCCTTATTTGTAGTGCCTAATCAAGTACATTCAGACATTACGGGTAAATTTAAATAACTTTTCAGTTTGGTTTTGGTTTTTTTTTTTTTTTTTTTTTTAAGGAAAAAGAAGTTACTAAGGTAGTCAAGCACTCCTTGCTGTTTGGGAGAATATTGCTAGGAAAGTGCAGGGCAGGTAATGCACAATTTCAGGGAAAACCATATAGTATTGCTACAGGCATTGGGATCTCAGTCGTATCCCAAAGACTGATTATTTTAGAAGGCTTCTGAAATTTACCTCAAAGAACTGATTCACAAAAATAAAAATGTAATGTTTTATACAATATTCTGATACATTTACACTCAAATATTTTGAGATTGAATTTTTAGAAAAGATCTTAAGCTCTGTGAAAAAATATTTCATTGATACTAATTTCTGATTGTAACACTAATGTCTTCTTTAAGATAAATAAATTTTGCTAGTACTCATTCTGGAGGGGAATTTCTATTCCTTTAACAATTTCTTTTCTCTTTAGAATGCAGACATGGTCCAGAAAAGACATTTAACATAGAAATGATTTAAAGGTGAATAAGAAATGAAATCACAAATACCATTTAACTGTAAGTTGGATTTTAGGGTAATATAAATCTCACTACTGGAGTATTTATCTCTAAATGCACCTAATTTAAAAGCTTTTAAAGGAATGTGCAAGAATGCTCTGATAGTTAAAGCATTTTCCTTTTTCTGCCAAAATACCCTAAGTTATACAAAGTCAGCAGAATGTATGGTCTAAAAATAGTGTTTATTCTCCAGTAGTCTTCTTTTTGTTTGTCACAATGTGAGTACCCAGCTCCAAATCCTGCCCAACCTTTAGGGCGACAGTTGTCCTCACACCCGCTCTGACGGGTGAGCTACCTCTTACAGTCTGTGGCCCAGTTTTCTTCAGGCAGGGCTGGAGTGCATTCTGACTGGAGTTGAGGGGGGATGTTTCCTGCTTTGAAAAGGCATTCTTTTTGTTGTAATACTCTTCTGCTGCTCTGGGTGGAATGCAGAAGGACTGCTGTGCACCTGCAAGACCAGCAGCATGCCAGGACTGAAGTTCTGTGTTACCTGGTACCAGAGAGTGATCCTGATTTTTCAGCTGTGCTCTGAATCTCCTTGTGCCTCACCCTCTTAGTGAAACGATTAGTATTTCCTGTGTTCTTCATTTACCATTTGTGTCTTTTCCTATGCGTCAAATTTCCCTTTCATCTCTCTTTATTATTTCTCGGGTTAACTTCCTCACTTCTCTCTTAATGTCAAAAATATGCACTGGTTTTCATAAGTGCCCTTGGAATTTGGTGCAGAAATGTTGTCAGTTGTGCATCACTAAGTAGAAACAAAGCAGGAGCACCCATGTGGAAATAATAGACTGAAAAATTCATCAAAGAAATTTCATGTAAGTTGCAGAAGCTCATTAGAGGTCAGTGAAGTAGCATTACAACATAAGGTTTAAGCAGTAGCAGCTTTGCTTTCCTCATATTTAAATGGACCAGCTTTCTCACTTTATTTCTGATTTTCAGTATTTTACTTGACCAACCTTTTTCCAAAAATCACAAAGATCCTTTCAATGGTATCTGTGTTATACAATCAGACAAGCAGTCAGACAAACAAAACTTCATATCTGCTGATCTCTCAGAACCTTCAGTGAAGAAAAGGTAACCTCTAATTAATGACATAAAAAGAAGCCAAACTCTAATTTTTATCTGTCTAGACTACACAGACCTTTTTAAAAGAGACTGTAATTGTGCACAGGTATTCTGCATTTTAAAAAATGGCATTCCATCTCTGCAAAGAATTTTAAGAATTGTCATTTTGCTAAAATGTACCATATTACCCCAATTTACTAGACTGGGGGATCTGTAGAGTTGCTATTCTGGCAAAGCTTTTTTTTTTTTCTTCTCTGCATACTTTTATTTTAATGTAACCTCTATGTTTCATTGATTCTGCTGAATTTTTTCTCATACTGAAGTACCACTGCCTTCACACAAACTACCTGTAAGAAAAATAAGAGTTTTCAGGGTCCTAGCCTAAAACTTGGGAGTTTGGAAAAACTTCTGGTTTTTTTGGATTGTATACTTGTTGTTATGTATTATCTTAATTAGTCTCAGTAATTAAATCATTAAATGATTGGCATTTATCCCGTGCTAGTAAACAGTAAAGCTTAGTGGTTTTTTCTTGATCCCCTCAGACCTGCTATTTCAGTTCTTCATGCAGCTCTTCCTTTGTGGCATCTGTGCTGTCAAGAGGCATGAAGTCAGAGCACAGCGCTGTAACTCTCCAGCATGAACAGCAGTGGGAAGGGGTTAACCTAGCCCACTGATTGTACTTCTAGACAAACTTCATCTGATGTGTGTCACCTCAGTGAAAAATGAAAGACAGTACCAAGCTGACTTTAGCTAATTAATGCTGGACAATGAACCATGTAACTTGAGTTCACTGTAGAGATCTGAATGACTTTTTTAACAATTAATTTTCATTACTCATGTTTTTTGTAGGAATTCTTTTGTGGATGTGTATTTCAATAAAAATATTTTGGGTAAAGGATGGTTAATGCTTTGCTTTCATGATACTAGGTTGGACATTGACCTGTCCTTATTCTCAGTTGTAATGTTAAGTCTGCATCCTAAATTCAAAAATGCAGATTTGCTTCTAGTAATTTTTGTTAGCTAGTACTTTAGTAGCTAATACTGTACCAGCTAATACTATATGAGCTTGTACTGCTTGAACTACTCTTCAGCTCATGCTGATCAGCTAGAACTGAATCAAAATAGAGATCTTTTTAAAACTGCATCATTGGCAGTGACTGATTTCTCAGGCTTATATGACAGTTGACAATTTTATTTTAAGCAAGATATCTAAGATACTAGGAAAAATTCCTTCACCAAAATAGTTATGAAGCACTGTAGCAGGGTGGCCAGGGAAGTAGTTGAGTCATCTTCCTTGGGAGTATTTAAAAGATGTATTTAAAAGGAATATTGTATGTGGTGGAATTGGCGTGTTGGGTTAATTGTTGGTCTCACTGTTAACTATCTTTTCCAACCTAGATGATACTATGATTCTGTCCTGGAAACTTCTTCTCTGTAAAGCACTTCATGAGTTTGGAGACTTCATTCTAAAATTCTAAAAAGTGTTCCACTAATCTGTGCCTGAATATTCACAGTAACCTTTTTTTTGCATTTCCTCAGGAATTCATTTGTCTGAACTTGAGACTGATATTCAGCCTTGGGCTCAATAGGAAAATAAAATAGAGATATATATTTTTATTTATAAATACATTTGTGTCCCTATGTAACGTATTTTATCAAAACCATTCACAAGATACTGATTCAAGGGACCTGGGCAGGATGGGGGCATGGGCTTACAGGAACCTCATGAAGTTAAAGAGAGGGAAGTGGCAAGCCTTGCATCTGGGAAGGAACAACCCCTGAGAGACCATAGGCTGATCAGCTGAAAAAACAGCCTGAGAGGAAAGTTCAGGGACTTCTGGTTGATCAAAAGTTGACCATAAATCAGTGATGTGTCCTCGTGGTAAGGAAGGCCGACATTTTTCAGGAATGAGGAGATCCTTCTCTTTCACTCAGCTCTTGTAAGGTGCATCTGGGCTGTTGGGGTCTGTGTTAGGTTCCTCAGGGATGTGCTGGAGTGAGTCCATTGAGGGCCCACAGAGGCAGTGCTGGGATTGAAACATTGTCATACAAAGAAATTGAGATCTGGGACAGCTTGGCCTGGTATGAGAAGGCTGAGTCAGATATATTACCCATGAATATATAAGTACACCTGATGGTAGACGGTAAAGATGTGGAAGCCACACTCTTCTCAGAGAACACTAGTTGACAGCACAAGAGGCACGGGAAATTCTGTTAAAACATAAGAAATTTTTATAATTGTTATTGGCTATATATATTGGCTATGCTGTTGTTATTACTGTTATTATTCCAAGACTGACTGAGCACTGGAATAGGTAAAAAGTGTTTGTGGGCCCCTTTCTTGGAGATGCTTAAAATTGAACAAAGCGTGACTCTGGGCAAGCTTCTGTAGCTGACCCAGGTCTCAGCCAGTTTCTGCACTAGGCACTCTCCAGATTTGACTGCCAGCTTCAGTGAATCCATGGTTCTGTAAAAATTGACAGGTAAACTTCAGTGTGCCCCTAATATTCTTTTATGTTGTATTTTGACTGTTGCATGTGGAAGTAAAGTATTACTAAGCTTACTAATTTTATGAAAATAGGTATAAGAATGAGATGCCCTATACTATCAAAAATACTATATTTCCTTAACACAACAAAGAGTGAGAGAAAAATTGTCAGATTAATAATGGATTAGATTTGTTTTGCATTTAAAAAAATGAACATCACGGTATTCACAATGGAAAGCAAACCCAAAACTTGAAGGTGTTAACACAACTATATGTAACCTTGAGAGAAGAAGACTGTTGGAGTCACTGAGCCTGCTGTTGAGCCAGGGAAAATGGCTGAGATTGGTTGGTGGAAAAACTCAGGGAATTAAAAAATGCCTCCCCGTGTTTCTGTAAAGGAAAAGTCTCTCCCACAAGTCTCCGTGGTTGAAGAGTAAATTTGCCCCTTGGACTCTGTGCAAATGGGATACTACATCTCCCAGCCACCTGTGTGGCTGCCTCCTGCCCTAGCCCTCTGTCCTGCCCTAGCCCTCTGTCCTGCCCTAGCCCTCTGTCCCACCCTGGCATTTCCGTCCTGCCCCCTTTTCCCCTGCCCATTGGTGTTTCTCCTGGGTCCACCTTGTTCCACCCCCGTTCCCCCATCCATTGGCTCCTTTCCTTGGCCCCGAGTTCGGATCACCCCCGGGGCGGGGAACAGAGTTTGCAAAACCAGCCACACACGTGGCTTGCTCTCTCTTCTGTTCGCGCTCTCTTTCTCAAAGCATTAAACCTGTGGAACCTGGTGCAAAGGAGAGCCCTCTTGTCTCTGTCTCTGGTAATATTTTAGCTATCTGGCAAAGGTGTGGGGAACGTGCCTTCAGTGCCTTTGCAGCTGTGCAGGGCAGAAATAGGGGTGAGCCAGCAGATGAACTGCACCCGATCCATCTCTCTCCAGGGACAGTTTGGGGAACACAGCAGCCCCCCTGCCTGCCCTGATCTCCTCACAACCTTTTTAATTTTATAGATAACAAGCAGGAGAGATAGATAACATACAAATCTAGTCTGGCCTTTCAAAGTCTGGACACTGCGGTTTTATGCTACTTATAGCAAAGAACTGCGTGATTGGGGTCTGAGAAGCCTAGTATTTATTTAGACTGAAGATACAATCTCTCTTTTCATAAATACAGCTTTAGTTGTCTATGTAATAAATGTTTTTAAGTATGTGGGTGGTACAAATGAAATCAGTTGAAAAAATCCTGTTTAAATCAGTCTGGAACTTAGGTCTTCCTCTAAATTTACACTGTGTGAAACACTTCATCAGAGTTCCAGAGTGCCAGTAAGTAAATTACTGGCAAATTAACTTGGTGTATTTAAAATAAAAGCTATAAAAGTTAACTAGGTGTCAGTTAAAAAATAAGACCATTGCACATGCTCACTACATACCAGTACTTAGTTTTTAACTAGGCTTTTGGAAGTCCATTGAAGCAAAATGCCTACCGTGTCACCAGTGCCTTTACTGTTCTACTTTCTCAAGTATCTTTGTTGAAAACCTACAGATTGAACAGTTAGTATCACTTACTACTTAACTACAGTATATGGACCGTGAGTTCAGTTGCACTTGTTCTAATAGTGGAGGAAAATAAAAAATAAGTGAATGTATCTTCTCCTACTGAATGTCAGGTAAAACAGTTTTTCATATCAGACGAGGTTTGTTTTCAGTCTTTAATCAGTTTTCATTAGTATTTCTGCATTTATTTTTTTACTTTCTAATGAAGTTTAGAAAGAGTAATATCTAAAGATAGGTGCCTATACCTAATTATTTCAGTTGCACAGCATTCTGAAAAAAATGCTAAAATGAGTTGAAGGAAAGCTCTTTAAGTTTCTATTATTTATGTTTGTATGTATCAAGAAGCATAACCAGCAGGTGAAGGGAGGTTATTCTCACCTTGTACATTCTTGCAAGACCCCACCAAGAGTACTGTGTCCAGCTCAGTGGCCCCCAACAGAATGTAGATCAGTTTGAGAGAGGGCATAGGAGGGCCACAGTGATGGTTAGGGGCCTGGGACAGACTGGGAGAGGAGTTGGGGCTGCTCAGCCTGGAGAAGAGAAGATTCCAGGGAGACCTTAGTGCACTTTCCAGTGCCTAAAGGAGGTCTACAGAAAGGCTGAAA
Source organism: Rhipidura dahli (assembly GCA_013399225.1). Classification (NCBI taxonomy): domain Eukaryota; kingdom Metazoa; phylum Chordata; class Aves; order Passeriformes; family Rhipiduridae; genus Rhipidura; species Rhipidura dahli. The sequence goes on from VXAC01007924.1 coordinate 42,187, forward strand.
ATTAAGTTTTTACAAGTGCATGCAGTGACAGGACAAGGAGTAATAGCTTTCAACTGAAAGAGAGTGGATTTAGAATTCTGAAGAAATTCTTTACTGTGAGGGTGATGAGGCACTGCAGCAGGTTGCCCAAAGAAGTTGTGGATGTTGCATCCCTGGCAGTGTTCAAGGCCAGGTTGGATGGCATTCTGAACAACCTGGTCTGGTGGAGGGTGTACACGCCCATGACAGGGGGGTTGGAACCTGGTGATCTTTGAGGTTCCTTCCAACCCAAACCATGCTATGGTTCTATGTTGATGTCAAATTTATGTCATTATTAGTCATAATATGTTTAGTTTTTTCATCTGTTCACTCTTAGATCTAAGTGCTAGTTTGTTTTCAGAACTGAGTGAGAAGCCCAGTGGTGACTGAAGCTTTGTAATATAAGGCATTATCTCTGTCACTGGATGGAAATAATAAAAGTACATCACAATACATCTTCACCATTAACGGCTGACCTCTAGTGTGCAGTGAAGCCATGTAATTTAATAATTCTGTTTGCGAAGAGACTTAGTAATTATAAGAAATGGAATTTAAGTACAGCAAAATGATAAGGAAACTGCGTAATGATGGGGAAAACAGTTATAAAATGAAAAAAACGTTCTTTTGATCCCTCTAGGCTATTTTCTGCGCCATAAGGAATTTGAGGGCCGATCACAAAGAAATGTGAATATTTGTGCTTTCTTTTTGAGTGGCAGAATTCCATAGATGGAAATACTTTGCTGCAAGAATGAAACTGTTCTCTTGCATTTAATTATTCATCAGTGAAACGTCACACACATGCAAAAAAAAAAAAAAAAAAAANAAAAAAAAAAAAAAAAAAAGTAGGTTGTTTAGACTAATTTAAATGACAGATTGGATAACAAAAGATTTGAAGGCCTCGACTATTCCTTCTGGTGAAAATAGTAATCCTGTGGTGTTCCCTACAATACAAAATCATCTTTCAGTAGGAGCTGAGGTTTAATGGTATCATGTTTCCAAATAATGACTAATCAGCTACTGCTGCTACCTCAGCCTTTTACTTAAATGAAAAACAGAAGGACAGATGCATTCTTCTGTTCATCTGGTATAGAAACTGATGGATATCCAGAGTACAAAAGAAAGTGTTTCTGTAAAATTTTTCTAATTAAAAAAAATAATGATTTGTGCTAGAATTCTGGATTTGAGTGAAGGATACTTATGGTAAATAAATTAATTTCAAAGATTAAGATAAAATTAGAAGCTATGAAAAAGTCTCAGAAATGGATAAGCAAATTGTCAGATTCAGTTAGACATGCACATTTTACAAGTGCGTGTAAGATAAATGTGAAGAAATTAATATATTTGATATCTTTGCAATCTTTTTTTGAAATGTAGCATACTTATGCTGAGGTATGTAGAGTCGTGCATGTTAATTACCACTGGCTATTAAAAAAGGAGTTCAGGTGCAGACCAGATGTAATACTTAACACCCATTTATATACTAAAGGAGTGCTAAAATTTATTAGGTTAATATCTATGCAATATGTTTATAAATTAAGAACATTTTTCCTTTAGGAAAAGGAAAGCTTGTGACAACTTGAAAGACCAGTTTACTATTCTAGTGGATATGTATAATACAGTTTTTATTTCTATGGAAGCATGTAGATTATACAAATGTTCTTTCACCACTTACATTCACAGCAGTCTTACAAATATATGTGGTATCAGTTAATCTCCTGTTATGCAACCATGTACCTGTTTCAATACAGCCAAATTTGTGTATATGTTAGTAACAATAGAAACCACCAAATTTCACGCAGGTTTATTTTCCCCTTTACCTCATGGAATGGCAGTCTCAGTATAGAGGGTATTCTAGAATAACTTTCTTCAGAGCTTTTGATTTATTTAAGATTCAAAGTATGTGAATTCTGTTTCTTTTGAAAATAATGTTTCTTACACTAATATAAAGACATCACAAAAATAATTAGAAATCACTAAATGAAATACATTTTCTCTTGCAATGAATATGCTTGTTATTCATGTTACCCTCCTGGCATCTGGCTTCAGCTACTTTTCTAAGTAAAGAATAGGATTATATTAATTATAAATGAGGCATCGTGATTGAAATCTAATCTGAATGTTGAAGATAATTCAAAAAAGTATGGAGCAAATAAAGACAGTGATGAAACTTGAGAAATGTAGTAGTAACGTAGCATCCTGTCTTTTAGTCACATCAAAGTATATATGCTTCATATTATTTTCTGTTTTATTCAGACGTTTCATAAAACTGCCATCTCTCTGCCTTAATCCTTTTGTTTTATTTTCTCGGGATTAGGACAAATGTCTTAGAAAGAGCTTCTTCTCACAAATATGGGTTAGTAACCTCCAAGTGCAGCTGTTGAGCACCTGTCTGACAGGCACAAAGATATGGTTTCATAAAGAAACTGAGGGATCCATTTACAGCTTGTTTTAATTTCATTTTGTTAGACATACACTGATTGACCTATTGATTGGGCATAAAATTATTGTTCTAACTTAGTAAAAAAATTATAGATATTCTGAGAGACCCCGGTCAGGCAGGAACATGGCAGTAGTGTTTTCAAATAATATTATAGTAAGTGAAACTTTGGTGTGAATTAAGACTATTTTTATACAATTTATCAGCAACCTATGGTATATTTTAGGCATACAGTAGTAAATTTTAAAATACATGCATTTTAAAATGTAAAATACTGCAGTTGCATAATAAAATGTCTTACAATAGTTGTAATGTTAAAGACCTTCTTGATAGGTGCTATCTTTTATAGAATAGATGTATTTTTATTTCATTAAACAAATTAATCTACTGTCAGGTTATGCAAACACTTCTAATAGTGGCAGTAGTGTGACTTCTCTTGATAGCATTTCTCTTTTCTGAGCCTGGAGCATGATTTTTTGTACATTCAATCATTATTTCTCTTTTGCTTCTGTGCCAGCTCCCCCGTACCTTTAACACAGTATCTCACCGTCAGAGTCCTCATATAAGTGGTTTTTCTCCTTTTGCCATGTTGTGGAATACACGTCCATGCTACAAGACATCACAGAATTAAAAGGAGGTCAACCAGTAGTTACACCAGATGATGCAAGCAGCATTTTCTTTCTGTTCTCCATCATCTCTATTACTTCCTTGCATTTGAGATATGACAACTGTAACTGTCTTCACTGACTCAGTTTATCTTTCTGGTTTTGCCCTTTAACATGGGTTTGCACCAGTGGCAGCTGGAGAAGCAACCTTGGTGGTTGGAATTTCCCTGTAGTGACATGCATTCCTTAGTTTTGCAGTTTCGGACACCAACTCACGTTGCCATGTATTAAGAAAATTTTACAGCCTGTGTATCAAGCTACTGTTTCTGCTTGTTTATTTTCAGCTGGGTTACCAATATGCTAGAATCCTGCTGGTCAAGATCCCCTGAGAGATAGAGTAAGGTCCAGAGCAATAAGTATTGGAAAAGGCACTTAGCAGGGACACACAGCAGGATCTACATCTTACGTAGATCACCTGACAATTGCTCCTTTCTCATGTCCTTTCCAAAGGCTGCCAGTATCAATCAACAGCAAATGAATATAAGCAAGCAAAAATTTTTCACTGTAGAGACACCTGTATAATGATACTTTGAGCAGAACTACACTAAGTACATATTTAAACTATCCATATATACTAAAAAAAAGTAGCACAGAGACAAAGCAGGATATATTCAATGAGTTTTATTTATGAAATTGATGCAGGATTTTTAGATAAAAAAGACAACTAGTTTATTTGACACATAAATGTATTATTTTGATTGTTCTAAAACTTTTTCCCCTTTTTTTCATTATTTGCACCTTTTTATTATACAACTTTCTTTGTTACTCTTTTTTATGGTCATTTTGGGGGTGGGAGTGAGGTTCCTCGTAAGGCCTATATTTTTCTAAAAGAGTCTCATTCTAATAAGTATTGAAAGAGGGGATTTTCTGCATATGAAAGGTGCATGCCCAGTTCCCTGTTTTTTACCAGGCACTGTGAGTTTAAAAATCCTATATAAATTGATCAGGTAAATTAAAATCACTGACAGAATCAGTGGCTGAACATGAAATAACATTTGTATCTGTTCTGTTTGAATTTGATGCTTCTAGTTTGTCATGGGGCATCTTTCCATTTCTGATAGTTTTGAAAAGGCAGATGTTCTGGAAATGGAATCTCAAAAGAAAGTTTCTAGGACATGAATGTCGAAGTGGTGCATGTTGTGCTATAGAGTGGGAAAATTAGCCTATTTCAACATTGCAATAAATCTCTTACAGAGCTCTAAGCCATTGAATTTCATCTTGAATTCGTTTTTGAAATGATTCATTTGATAATTCATATTATTTCTGAAGTATAGGGTTAGGGTTAATGTATAGCCTACACTTAGTTTTGTTCAGTTTGTACCGCAATTGTTATTTCAACCTTGTAGATGGAGCCAGTAAAACATTTGAAAACGGGAAAATGAAGGGAAAAAAGGGGCATTTTTGAGTTTTCTCTATCACAGTACATCTGCATAAAAAAATTTAATCAGCACTGTTGAATGATTAATGAAAAGGAGAGTGGCAGCCACCCACCCAGAAACTCATCTGCCTTTGAAAAGATTTAATTTAGGTGTTGGTAGCTCTCTGTTATAGTTCCTAATTTTCCTGACATTGCATTGTTCCACTGGCCCTTCCCTCTAAAGCATTTTCACACATTTATTCTTTTGCTGCTTAAGATCTGCTAAATCGCAAATGTTTGCCTGGCTCTAGTTGAAAGATACCGAGAAGGGTCCTAAGGGATGAACAACTACTTAAGACTGTAAATAGATTATTGTCCTGAAAATGGTAAATTGATAAGTTGGTTTCCTTTGAGAGTTAGTTGTTTATAACCAGTTGGGCCATGCCTTATAACTCTGCTTATCATTTGAATAAACCTTCTCTTCTTTTGTGTTTACCCACTAGTCTCTTTGTTCTCCTTTCCAAAGTACTTATCAGTGACAGTTAGCCTTTATTTTTGTAGGCCTGTTGAGCCTTTGAAACACACAATGTCTTATTCTTACAGTGGTACACTTTATCTCTGTGTTTTCCATGTGGAATGCACTTTGTTGCACTTGGATAACTGAAATCTGTGTAAGCTTTAGGATGTAATATTGTCAAAGAATAGAATTTTTTTTGACATCATTAGCATTAATTGGTCTCCAACTCTGTGAAGAAAGTGTATATATATTCTTTCCAGAAACTTCTTAGCCTTTGAAATAGCTGCATTTCTTTGGCTTTTCATTATTTCATGATTAATTACTACACATATGTATTTTTTGATGGATATAATATGCACCCTTTGCAGTTGTCTTTGACCACTTCATCTTTTACTTTTTACAGTGGAGACTTCTCTTATTTCAGTTGTTTCAGTACTCTAGATCCAATTTCTTTAATGTGGTATTTAGATCTTTTTCTAAACTGGCAACAACTTCCATCATAGCAAAAGGCAATCCCTTTCAGCTTTGTATCACCATTAGCATGTTTCATTAGCTAATTCTGTTTTCTGCAGCCAAGTGAATAATTAGAATACTTAAGGTCCCAAAGCTGGTCCTGCAAGAATAGTGTTACAAATTCATGTAGCTTTATAGCTAGGGATTTTTTCAGCTTAGTTCAGGATAGTTTGTTAAATGTTTTATGTTTCTTAAAATAATCAGTTTGTTTTGATTTTAACCATTAATTTCCCATTTCATGGTGATGTGTTTAAGAATACAGTGTCTCAGTACAAATACATTAGTAGCATTGTTTTCCCCTGTGTCTAAAAAAATCAAGTATTTTATCAACGAAAGAGTGGATTAATTTAGCACAGTCCAGTTTTGATCAATCACTGTTCTGATTTATCGTGATTACATTTTTTTCACTGAGTCTTTGTCTATTATTTAAGTTCAAGCATAGCTGTAACACATATACATGTGTTTATACACTTGCAAACTGTGTTTATGTTCATAGATACAGCATGAAACAATATAATGACATGAAGTATTTTTTCTTATGACCTATAATTGCATTAAATAGAATCTTTTATTTGAATCCTCCTAGCAACGTAGTGATAATGGCTTTTTTTCTATTACAGATAATCAGGCAATCTTGGTGTCATTGTGACATGATATGATGTAGGAATATCCTTACTTTTTGCCATCTACTTGTAAATATTTTTCTTATACAAGATGTTACAGTCTAAGGCTCTTGGTCAGTAGGGAACTCGTGGCATGGCTCTTTAAAGAATGTACTTGTTAGCATGTAACTTCCAGGTGAATAAAATCTGTTGCTTAAATTTGTATCTGAGGGGTCCTGCTGAATTCAGTGACATTAAAATGTGTTTCATGTTAAATGTCTTTTCTAATGCATCTGATGTATGATACACAACAGCTGGAATTCTGTGAAAAATGTCTAGAGTTTATCAGTGCTTGTCTAGTGCATATAAAGGTTAGTTTAGCCTCTTTGTTAATAGTATACACATGCTTCTGAAGAGATTTCAATGCTGTATTTCATTAATGACTAGGAAAAAAAGGGCCAGTGCTGTCCAGAAAATGAAATACTTACTCATAAATAGGAAAAATATTAAATTATATATTTGGTTTGTACCTGGATTTTAATTTTGTAGATATGAAATGAACTTTAAGTCTCAGTAAATTCCATTGCTATGCTTAAGTGTGGTTGGTTAACCTTGGCTGGTTTATGGGTGCCCACCCAACTGCTCTGTCACTCCACCTTCTGAGGGGCAAAAATCTCAGTTCAGTTAGGCCTTTGAAGAAAAGTGTACCAGATGTTTGCTCAGTTTGAAGCACTGCTGTGTGGCTTGTGCTGATATGGACAGGATTTCAGTCAGGGTTTGTGCCTGCTGTGTCATAGGAGATTCAGGTTCATCATCTGTGTTTGTTACTAGGAAAAGGTTCTTCCCCCAGAGGTTGTTTGGGCACTGAACAGGCTCCCCAGGGCAGTGGTCACAGCACCAGCCTGACAGAGTTCAAGGAGTTTTTGGACAATGCTCTCAGGTACGTGATGGGATTTTTGGCATGTCCTATGCAGGGCCAGAACTGGAATTCAATGGTCTTCATGGGCCCCTTCCTGGATATTCTGTGATTCTGTGATACCACTATGAAATTGGAATTTACAGACACTTTTTAGCAATGAAAATCCCTTGGGTTATGCTGAAGTGATAAGCACATCTACTCCTTTTAATTTCCTTTCTCTTCATTTTCAAAGAATTGAGGAATCAGGTTTGTTTGGATTAAAATGTATTTTTAAATATGTTCTGGTCCAATCCCCTTTGCCATGGGAAGAGATATCAACTACTTCAGGTTTCTCAGAGCCCCATCCAACTTGGCCTTGAACACTTCAAGGGCTGGGGCATTCACAACTTCTCTGGGCAATCTGTGCATTATCTCACCACCCTCATGGCAGCTTCCACTTTGATGTCATTGTCTTTGGATGTGGCCTTCTAGCCTGTTTCTTATTCTTCTAATAGTACATCTGTCAAATGCATACCTTGCCAATTTTGTGGTAAGAATGTTGTGAGGGACCATGACAAAGGTCTTACGAAAGTCACCATAGATCATGAATTGCTCTTCCCTTGTCCACTCACAGAATTATTATAAGTAAATTAGTCTGGCAGCATTTGCACTTGGTATAACCATATTGTCTGTTTTCAGTTATCTCCCTGCCTTCATTTGTCTTGGGACGTCTTCCAGGAAGACCTTTTCTGTAATTTCACTGGCATGGAGGTGAGACTGATGGGCCAGTAGTGCCCAGGTGTCCTCCTTTTTACCATTTTGAAAAATGGGCATGATGTTTCTCTTTTTCAGTGAAGTCACTGAACTTTACTGCTACAGCTTTTCAAATATGATCCTGAGTGGCTTGATGTCTTTGTCTGCCATTCTCTTCCACAGGATCTTGGGATGTGTCTGGCTGGGTCCCATGGTTTGTTCAACACTTCTAAAGTGAACTTTTTCACACCATTTTCGTTATTCTAGCTTCTAGCATTCAGGCCTCTTGCAATCCCAGGGAAAAAAACCCACTGTTTATAACCAGCCTTCATTTTCCTCCTAAAACAATGCACATTATTTTTGTTTTCAAATAAAAAATTTAAAATTTTCCCTAAGAATTTCTATATTCTTTCAAAGAACTCAGAGTGAAATGTTCAATCACAGCTTCTTTGTCAATGTTCTTCATCCTGTTGCATTTTTTTAAATTCAGGAAGCAATATTAAGACTCAACTTATGTACACCAAGAACATATATTTTGTGGTTTACAATTCATTTCAGTCTAAACTGTCATTTAAAATGTAGTATCTGCTTTGCTGTTTGAATACGTATTTTATTTTTTCAGTGTCCACTGAAGCGCATATCTTTCCATTTAAAAAGCTCAGTAGCTATTCAACATTTTTCAATCAGAAAAACCAGCTGAGAACAAAAAAAGATAAGAGAAGTCCATTGGGAATTTTCACAGGACAGTGGGTCTATCATTTTTGCATTTTTAAGAAAAAGGGGCTTCTAAACTTTTGTTTCAGGCAAAAGCTGGAGCCACTTATAGCGTGAAAGTCAAGTTACATCTCTATCTTTTTCTCCCTCTGTTCTGTTGTTGTAAAGGCTGGAGGACTTTTTTAAACTTCTCATTACTTCCTGGTAACTGTATGATAGTAATATTAATAGTAATAGATGTTCTTGGGATCTACTCAGATTAGTATTTGCAATGTGTATTTTTTTTTAATTTACTGAACATTTGATTGTAATTACTTCAGGAGATGTCAGTGCAAAAAATCCCACCAACAGTATTTCATACAACTTAAAATGTATTCTTACATTTAATAGCCATTTCTCTCATATGAAAAATAATAAGAAAATAATTAGCACTTGTTGACCAAATGAGCCATCAGTTGTCCATGAGCCATCAGTGTGCCCTTGTGGCACAGTGGGGTGCGTAGGGGAGAGCATGGCCAGCAGATCAAGGGAGGTGACCCTGTCCCTCTGCCCAGCCCTGGTGAAGCCTCAGCTGCAGCGCTGTGTCCAGTTCTGGGCTCCTCAGTGCAGGGGAGACGTGGAGCTGCCGTAGCGGGTCCGGTGGAGAGTGCCAAGGGTGTTTAATGGACTGGAGCACCTCTCTTATGAGGAAAGGCTGAGGGACCTGGGACTGTTCAGGCCTAAGAAGAGACGACCGAGAGGAGACCTCATCAGTGTCTGTAAATGTCTGAAGGGAGGGTGTCAGAGGATGGAGCAGGCTCTGCTCAGCGGTGCTGAGCAGCAGGACAAGGGGCAGTGGGGAGGAAATGATGCACAGGAGATTCCACCTGAATGTGAGGAAGAACTTCTTTACTGTGCAGATGGCAGTGTAATGGCAGAGATTGCCCAGAGAGACTGTGGAGTCTCCCTCACTGGGCATATTTAAGAATTGTCTGATTGCAATCCTGTGCAATGTGCTCTGGGATGGTCCTGCTTCACCTTGGAGGCTGGACCAGATGACCCTAATGGCAGTCTCTTCCAACTGTACCCATTCTGGGATTCTGTGATTAGCTTTACTTATTACTTATTTGGAGTTTGATCTTCAAGAATGACAAGCTTTTAACCCTTAGGTCTTGTATGAAGTATAGCAACCTTGTCAAGCAGTACCCTTAATTTGATATTAAAACAGTGTCTCTTTGTGTCTCTTCTTATTTCTTCTTTGTAAAGAGACAGTTAAAGCTTACAGTCAAAAAAAGTTTAATCTTGAAGATTGAGTGAAGTGAATCCTTTGTGTACACTCCAGAGTTTTTGTAATAAATAAGGAGGATTTAAATATTTTGGGCAGCAGATTCTGAAATACATTTTCTTTTATTAAGGTATGTCAAAATGTTTTTGAAAAGTAAAGAATCTGGGAAGCACTTCATGCTATATTACTTGAAATGCTTAATTGCAGTAATTCACACTCCTTCATTTTAAAATCTTCTAAAATTCTAAAAATACAAAGATATCCTATTCTTCTCTAAAAATCTAAACCAAAGGTAAAGCTATTATCCTTGTAAATGCCATGAAATACTTTGGCAAACTGATTTAACTTTTCTCCAAAACAGATTTTGGAAATATACCCTTGTCTTTTGCTTTTATGTGTGTGTGTATTTGTTTGTGAGTATGTGTGTGTTTAAACTTTCATGTCTTGAAAAAAAAAGTAATTTTAGTGTTTACTAAAATGTGCAGAGCTTAAACCAATCTGATTAGTAGAAATATATTTCTACTTAAACTGAGCTTCTGGTGCTTCTATCTTGATGCAAGATCATTTCTATTATATATAGGGAAAGATTCCTGTATTAGAAGGCTTAGTATTGCTTAACCTCCAGCTTCTAGTTCTTGATAAGTAATTTTAAAAGGTATTAATCAAAATATCCCAGATAGCAGCTTCATGTAAGCATGTACATGGTACAAGTAAAATTTCTAGTTTCCTGAGTTTGGGGTTTCATGGTTGTAGTAGCATTTTGTTTACTACTGAGTCTTGTTGTGTAAAATCGATCCTTCATGCAGCTCCTAATATCCCTTCTTTATACCTATGTAAAAGGTACAGTCTAAAAAACCCAACCCAAACCAAACCAGCATTCATGAATGCTTTGTATTTGTTACACCCCTTTACACAAAGACTTTAACCTGATGTATTTGTGGAGGGCTTCTTTGTATTAACTTAGCTTCAAAGCCTTTCTTGTTCTGTCAGGGAATATATGAGAGGATGCAGGCTTAATTTATACATTTGCGGTTTCCATATCACAATGAGAATATTTTCCACCTTCTACTTACTGCATGTATTTTTATGTCTTTGTTTTGTCTTCCCAGCGCTAGAAAATTTTTACCTTGTTAATTTTAGTTATGGCTGTAACATTTAAGTGCTCAGGCTGGTATCGTATGAAGTGCTGCAGAGATTGTTTGAAGTATTTGAAATAGAGGAAACTAAGATCAAGGTCTTGAAGTGTAACTAGTCCTGGAGTTTGCTTACAGTACATAAAATTATTTTTTTCTGATTCAGCAACATATGTTTCTGGTGTTGAAAAGTTGGTATTTATGGCAGTCTTCACACATGCACACTAATTTTCCACAGAGTAAAGAAAATTTCTCAGAATGAAGACCCCTTTTGTGAATGGTTTGAATGAAGTTATCTTTCATAAAGGCTCTTAGACATTGCTGCAGTTGCTAACCCTTGGATCAAAACACAGTGCAAATATGGTTCAAAATGTCAAGTACTTTTTAAAGGCCTTCTTTTTATGGAAACCAGTGAAAAATTGCCTAAAACAAATATGAATATTCTAATCGAAGTCCTGGGGAGTACTGGGAATATTTTATGTACAGTAGAATTCCTGGACAGTCTAATACTGGGGGTGAGTACTTCCATGAAGAGAGAGAAACATTTTATAACTGATAAAACTGTGTCAATATTTTAAGGTCTTAGCCTCATCGTAAATATACTTCAGTTCAGCTAAAGCGAGTCACTCATGTAGTTGTGTCAGTTTCCATTAGATCAAGCAAGGAGAGGAACAACAGACTTGAAATGACAACTGTAGTATTCTTTGCACAGTTCTCATATTTCTACTCAAATGTTTGCCAGCTATAAGTCATTTTCTTCCAGAACTGATGTCTCATGTATTTGAGGAAAGATCATGGCATTAAACAAGAAGGGATATGTATATGGAGCTGAGGAAGGAGCAGTTGTTCCATCTCCGTGTATCCATCACCATTCAATTCCAACATGTGAGAGGGATTTTAAAATGACTACGAAGTCATCTAGTACCCAGTGCCTTAAGTGCAGATGCTGTAGTTCCTAAATGAGTTTTGACCAGGCTCATACACTCCAAAGCATCTGCTCATGAAGTTTCATAGTATTTCTAAACTAGTATTGTCATCATTTTTCTTCAGATGGAAGAGCTTTGTAGCTAGTTCTGTTTTCTCCTCAAGGCACACATCCCTACTGAAGTTACTTATGTTTTAACACTGACTGCATAAGTAGTGTCACTGGTGCAATGGGTAGTGCCTTTTGGTGGGGTGTAAGAAAAACCCATACTTCGAGAGAGCAGTTACTGCTTTTTGGGAAAGGCCAGGTTACGCTTTGGGCGATATGAAATGGGCTGTGAGGTCAGGTACTTCTCTTACGAGCAGCTGCAAGTTTCTGCTGTCCTTTCAAAATGAGAACACATGAGAAAATCACTGTACTTCTAGCAGAATGGTCACTAGTAACAATGCATTATTTGTGCCCAGACACTGGCTGTGTATAATGGAACTCCTCACACAGAAGTCTGTATCATAATTAATTAAGTATTAACTGGGTTCTTAATTTTGCATTCTGAATTGGAACCTGGAGGAACCATAAGGAAAAGCTGTTGCATCATTGTGGTTTTGGTATTTTTTCTTTGCAGTGCAGTATGAATTAGATACAGATTTCTTTTGGAGATCATTTTTCTTACCTGCTTTCTTAAAGTTGGGAAGCTAACTCTTGGTGGAGGGCTTATGAGTATCTTTTTGGTTAGAAGGAAACAACTTCAAGTATTTGCCGTTTCTAGGGTCTGGATATGCCGTTTGGTAGCTTCTTGATACATTTCAGGAGGTCATTTGGGTTAGATCTGCACGTATATGAAGACAAAGTAACTGAGTATCCTCAACAAAAAGTAAGGAGGGAATTAACCGCCTATTTTTTAAATGAAGTATATGAACTGTCAACACAAATTTGACTGACTGAGATGCATTAATATATCCTGGAGACTGTGAACAGTTTTTCTCTCTTTGTATTTTTTTATAAATTACACATCCCCCTCTCCTTTTTGTTTCCGCTAAGACACTATTTTTTCTGTTTGTTTATGGGTGTATGAGAGATTTCTCAGTTGAAGATTAGTGATGATTACCACTGGTTGGCCTGTCTTTGTGCTTTTCCCAGTGTCCTGGGTTAGAATAGGTTCAGTGAAAGAGCCCTTCCTTTTAACAAAGACTAAGGTTTTTCTGGTAAGCATGTGTCCTGTTTAAAATCCAGAGAAGTAAACAGTGACGGAATGACAGTGTGACAGTGACAATGTTATGAAGGTCATCTGTGACTCTTTTAATGACCTTCATAACATTGTCAGAAAGCTGTGTTTTGTTAGGCTGTATTGGTAGGTCTGGTGAGCTTTCCAACAGTGTTGAGCGGGGTGAGATGGTGAGTTGCCAGTACTCAGAGTCATGGGATGAGCCTTAAGGCTCAGTGTGTGGTACTGAGGTAGTTAGATGGTAGAACATGAGTGAGGGAGAGGAGATGGAGACTATCAGGCTCAGGTCCCCAGCAGAGTCCATAAATGACTGTGCCCAGACTGAGCCACAGTATGTCTGGGCCAGCAGTCTCTGTACTGCTAGCACTGACAGTGCCTTGAAAATTGATGTGTGTAACTCTGTAGAAAGCAGAGTGTGACACTGCATTGGGCAATGGACCAGAACAGCACACAGATAATACTTCTTCTGGGTCTCATCATGGGAGTCTATATTGTTTGAATTACATTAAAAACCCCAAGATAAAACAGATACTGTGCTATTTAAGAAGCAATGGCTATGTAGACTATATTTTTGAAGGGGGAAAATGAAGCTTGATTATTCTTTTGATGAAACTGACTGTGGATAAACATATGAACAGAACATGTTTTATCACTGTATTGGTTACATTGTGCATTAGTTGAAAGTTGATGTAAGAATGTAGATAATTAAATGACTTTTTCATGTTGCTAGGAAAAAGAGGATCAGTAGTTTTTTTCCTTGAGAAATCTTGTCTGTTTGCATTAGCTTCCATTTTTACTGCTTTTGGTGTTACATTTGCATGTGATAACATAGGCAGAGTCATGTGAAACAAAAATTTTGACCAGAATACAATATATGATGCTTAACCATCTCAACACTCTACTGACAAAATGCTCTTTTTTTTTTTCTTTAACACATATATATGAAAATAATTGTGTTAAGTTTTGGAACACAAGGTTCAGTCTTCTTTCACAAGTAGCCCTGTTAGATCTACAGTGAGGATAACCTGTAGCACTCTTAAGAATAAGAAATACCTGATTCACTAGTAATTAAATTGCCTTTTTAAAATTACCATATGTACTTAGGATCTTTTTGTACCTTCTTTAAATGGGTGTAATTTTTTTTGAGCTGTTTTATTAGCAAAAGGCCTATCGAAATTTTTGACTTGTGACATGGGTATGAGAGAGGTTAAAAAAAAGAGGGGGAGAAGAGCTTGTGGACAGTTCTGATTGCATGTAGGTTTGCGTATAAAGGTTGAGGGATTTGTAAGGAGAGTCTAATTTACTCTTGCAATCTCTATTTTTTTTCTTTAATAAGCAGTCTGACAAAGACATAGAGAAGCTAAGGAAATAAAGCATCATTTGACTTTTACCACAGAAACTAATGACTTTTCTATTAGAAATTGCATCAGAAGTTACCAAGGCCCATTTAGTCATGCCTAGTAATACTCAAGTTTAATTAGAAAATAAAGGTAAGGATTGTTGTTAAAATTATAAAATACCACTTTTAGCTGAGTGTATAGTGTTTCACTGATGCTGACTGTAATTTCAAGAGTGCAGTTATTTTTAACAGATACCTTTTAAAAATGACATATACAGTATAATGGAATTATGTAACATTTTTGCATATTGGAATTTAAACATAAGACTTTGCAAGGATTTGCACTGTGTTATTAAGCTCTAGTTAATTCATAAATACTGTTTTACTTCTTGAATTTTGAACAGGCTATGATATTCTTAACAGAACCCCAGCTAAGTCATACCAGCTGTGGACAGTGATTAATGCAGTAAGCAAGGAAAGCTCAGCATGCATGAAAGGAGAGCATAACAAGGACAAAGCAGACACAGTGTTGATTGTAATGAAGCTGGATTCCCATGAGGGGTAGCATCATAATATTACTTTTATCTCTTGCTTTTTTTTTTTTTTAATTTAAATTTAGTATTGGCCACTGACTATATATTTTCTAGATGATGTTTATTTATTCTCAGGTGTGTCAACTAACTTACTTGAAAAGGCAGTGCACTTTATAGTGATTGCAGATAAAGGTTTAAAATTAATAGTAGGTTCCTGCTTTTAAAGTGAAATTCATGTTTTCTTTAACTGGCATGCAGTATTGCATACACAGTATTGATTCTACAGGGCTCAGGTGTTCTTCATGAAAATCACACATTTTCTTACCATGTCTTCTTTTACGTTTTAATTGTGATGGGGTGCTGAATTTGTCCCATCCTAGCTTGGTCCTGAATTTTTTTTAAGTAAAATACAAATCAAGTAAGTGTTGTGGCCAGTAAAACAGAGGAGGGCTTGATCACAGAAGTGGTAAAAGATCATTCCTGTTATCAGGCAGTAATCAAGTAATGTTATGAATCAGCCTGAATTAATATGTTTACAGCAATTCTGCTACTCTGTGTAAAACAATTATAGTCTATGTTTTATGAACAAAAATTACAGCTGCAAATACTAAGAGCAGAAATGTACAGTACCAAGAAGTCGCTGAATTTTTTCTATGTGAACAGTAATCCTCTGTCTTGATTTTTATAAAATTAATTTTAAATTACTGTCTCTTCTGTCCACTGGTGATAAATATGAATGTAAAATAAAATAAAACCAAAACAAAAAACCCCAACAAAACCCACTAGTAATAGGCCTGGGTTTAACCAAGACATTCTACAGTAAATAAATCATGGAGATATTAAGTGTGTTGAAATGGTGCACCAAAACTAAGGTAATTAATGTGGTTTCACTTGAACTACAGTTAATTTAATTGGATCAGAATTGGAGAAACCTAAAAATACATTTGACATAGTAAGCATATTTCATTTTATGAAGCTGAGTCAAGGTTGACTTCCTACAATTTATCGTAAACCAAATTTACTTGTTAAATAAAATGGTTGGACTGGATGATTGACAGCTGGCCTGGATGATCTGAAGAGTGTCTTCCAACCTTGATGATTCTGTGATTCTGTGCTAAGATATCCTTATCAGAGATCCTAGCTGAACCTTCCCATTGCACACAACTTACTTGTGAGAGAACCTATGAGAGCTGCAAACAGTGGTAGGAGGTGTGTTATTTGTTAAAAATGTGATGATACAGACATACAGTTTTATACCCATTGTAATCCACATCAAATGTTACATTTTTTTAATTTCGAATCCTCTTCTCTTACATCAGACTTCCCAAGTTAATTTTTGTTTAAGACCATTAGGCAGTAATGTTTTTTTCCTGAAGTGTACCAGCATAGAAAATTAATTTTGCCTGTGTGTCGCTTATTGCACCACAACAACTACTACTGTCATTATACTATGATGGGATTAACACTCCTTCTGACTGAAATGCAGTGTTTCAAACTTAGATTATTTCAATGCCTCAAGAAGGTGTTCTGCAAAAATTGGTTCCCGTTGCATTTTAGTTCATCTCTGGTTGCATAGGTGTTTGAAATGGCTAAATAAGTCAGTTGGTTTCTTCCTGGAAATAAATTACATAAAGTCACATACTGGAATGATCCACTGATCTTAACACAGGTAACTGTTGGCAACTCTGAGACATTTGTAATGTTCACTTCCTAGTTATATATCTGGATTTGAATTTAGAGAAATGACACACTGTCATTTTCTGAGCATGCCAGTAACTGTCTAGCTCAGCATGTCTCAGATTCGTTATTCTCTGCCTTTGTTTTATAATGCAGTTACATGTATTGGAGTGCCTGTAGATACATTGTAAATTGAAAATAGTATTTAAAAATGTTGTTAATTTACTCTGTTTCACTTGCAAAGCTGCTTCCTAGGTGAGTTATTTTTTTTCTCTATAAGATAGTAATAATTTTCCAAAAAGCAAAAGTGTGCACAATGACCACCAACTGGAAAACAAAATGAAATTGTCTTTTAACTATTTAATCTAGGCACTTATATGTCTTTGGTCAGAACGTTTTTTATTTTTAATGGGTGGTATTAGCAGTGGAGTTTTATGTCCAGGGATAATGGTGAATTTAAAATACAGCTAAAGTTGAAGAACATTTGATCCCTCTTTAACAGAAACTTTCTACTCCTTAAAATGGGGTTTCTAATATGTCTGAACTGTGGAAATAAAATGGGAAATGAAATAGGAAATGACATGGTGTATATTTTGAACTAGGTTTTGTCCTTCTTCTAATGGGTATTGTTTTCTCAGCTCTAAATATATGGCCCATAAAAGTGGCCCAAGGGAGCCAAACCTTTTATGTGTTTTAATAAGCTAAGTGCTATTATAAAAGAACCATTAATGGTTTTATTTTAATTCTAATTGGATATTAAGAAATACTGACTCTAAATCATACACAGCTTATTACAGGTTTGGGTTTCCAAGTAAAGGAGTGGAATAGAGTTTAGGTTCAGAACTAGGGTCTATATTTTTGCTAATTTCTGCATAGCATTTCATCACATTTTGGAGCACACAGGCTTAACTTCAAAACACACAGCAGAATGCCATTCCCCTGTGAAGGAAAGAGCTCTGCAGGTTCAAGTGCCTGCAGATGAGGGGATAACACAGCACAAGCTGGGCTTGTGTTAAAAAAAAATACTGACAAATCAATACTTCTTTTATTTATGTGTACTGTGCAGATGAATGCTTATTCAATCAGATGTTCTTATTATGATACAACCAAAGAGGTACTGACAGAAAACAGTTATTGGACCATCCATGTTAAATAAGGCCAGAGGTTTTATAATTTTCTGTAACCAACCATAAGGGGAATGGTTTCTGTTTCTACATGTGACAGAAGATTTGAAAAACAAAGATTTTGCCTTCCCTATAAGTTATTTTAAAAGTTGTGACGTTCAAAAATATTTTTATTTTTACCATTTCTCATTTTTTACAAACTAAGAATTATTAAAACAAAGTAAAGAAAGACTGGTGCACTTTTCATGTTCTGTGAAAATTGTTTGAGTTTCTAAAAAAATGAGTAGTTCACATGCAGGCCTTAAATTAAGTGAATTGAAACAGGTGTTACGCAGACTTTCAAGTTCTTCACTGAAGAAAATTCCTAATGTATTAATTCCTACAGCACAAATTCAAGCACTGTAAATTGTGGTCTGTTAAATTTCCCTGGTAGTCATGGAAGATATATTTGAAAACCTAATTTAAGGACTAAGAAGCTTTTTGCATTTGGATAAGCTTTGAAATAGATAAATAAATAAATATTTCGTATAACACAATACTGCAGCTGATGATAAAGTGTTATTCAGGATTGTTGCTTAGATATTTTGTTGCTATCATTATGGAATATGTGAAGTAAGTGAAGTTTATTAAACTTTTTTTGTCTTTTAAATGAATTTTTTTAAATCTGTAATAAGATGCACTTGAAATAGGACTTTTTGGATAGCAGCATAGTCAGCCTTAGTTTGAATATTGATCTGAAAAGAGAAAGTCAGGTTACAAAACTCAGGAAGATGCTAGGGCAAAAAAAAAAGTTAAATATCTCTGAAATTTTGATTTTTTTGAGTTGAGATACCCAGACAATGCTGAAGACTTTTTTGTAATGCTAAATCCTTTTTTGGTAATTAGTGTGCAACTCAGATTAGTTTTCACTGTAATTATGGCTTTCGTGACAGATGATGAAAAGTTTAATGAAAAGTCAGTGACATAAACTACTCGAATCTCATGGAGCTTAATTACAGGGTCCACATTCTAATAAAATTATTTTTCAAACTTCATTGAGAGGACCTCAACAAAATCAGAAAACCTACAAGTAACTTAGTAGTGACTTAATTCAAAGGTTTTTGTAATGTCACATTCAGTAGCTTTGTGAAATAACAAAAAATGAAATGGGAGAGACAGAAGGATGACGTTCTACAAACTTTTTTCTTTAAGAGTTTGTTATAAGGGAGTGATTCTGTTGAAAGCACAGCTGAAAATATGAAACACTTTATACACATATGCAAAAGTGGTTTTTTAGCTTTTTTAAAGGCTGTACCGTCTTGTTGGAAAGAGGGTAATTTCAAATAGTGTTTAATTTGCTTTCTAGTAGTAGTAGTAGTGTTACTATTATTACTACTGTTTTACTGATTTTTTCATAACTGAATTGGGATCAGATAATTTCTAATGTTTGTAACTGATTGTGCTTTATCTAAAATATGCTAGATTTAGCTTTTTGGAATTGAATTCCTTTCACATGGGAAAAAAGTGAAGTATGTCTGAAAAGATTTAACTGATAATTTGTGAATGGTCTGCTCTTTTATCAGTGGGAAAATAAAAAGACTACACATTGCTATGTTTTGCAAGGTTCAACCTAAGCTTCATTTTAAGGAGTAGGTACTAGAATAGAGTAGAAATTTGGTTGCTAATGGCCTAGAGTCTCAGAAGTTGTAAATGTGTAATGCTTTAATGGAGAGTGTTTTACATCTTAAGATTTTCTTCAGTTTTATGCTGAAGTAATGACAAAGAGATCTGTGAAAACATGTCTTTTAACTTCTTTCAAAGCTGAAAAACAGATGACTGTGTTGCAAGGAGTTGCCTTCCACTGCTAAGGAGGTGTGAGCCTGATGTTCATTCTTTCTGGTCATGTTAAGTATCCTTGTGTGATGGAAGTAAGATCATGCAAAATGGTGTATTACAGAGAAGACAGCTAATACAGGATATTATATATGGGCAGAACTTCTGTGTCTGACATCTGCCTCCTACTTGAAATTAGGACTAGGTGTCCAGGATGTGTATCCATCCTGCTTGTTGTGTCTTACAGCTTGAAGTTTGTGCTTAGGTTCTTGCTGGAGTTGAACAGGAAAATGTTGCATGCCATGCAGATGGCAGAGGCATGCGGGTTGTTTGCCATACAGCAGTTGAATCTTAAAATAAGTAACTCAGCATAGTATTTTATTTGTATTTAAGAGATGGAACTATTTGACTCAGATTTATTCATAAAAGGAAAGCCATGAGATTTCCATTGTCTGCTGTGAATGTAAATGAGAAAGATGTCCATTGCTGTAACATTGCATCATGTGCAGCAGTAAACTGGAGTAGCTGTTGAAATAATCTCTGTTAAGCATCATACTACAGTTGCATTAGTAGTAGAGAAAAAAGAGGGAAGTTGTCAGCTGTGGCTTCATCTGATGCATTCTCACCATTACAGCTTGAGGTTAGTGGAGTATGAGTGGATAAGAATGAAACAGTTAAAACCAAAATCTGTTTGTCTTGCTTGGCTAGCTAGTTACATAACTGGCATCTCTGTTGCTTACAGTGTCTGGAAGTTTTCCTTTATAATATTTTATTATGTCGTAGTACTAAGTAGAGGTCATTATTCCTTTGAGAAAAGGTGAAACTTAAATAAAAAAGAAGTGTATATGTGAATAGACACGATATTCCAGAAAGAGTATTTTTGGATCTTGTATCTACAGTATGAGATTAAAACTGCTAACACTGGAATGAATTTGAAGCTAAATGGTTGATCAAATATTTTCAAAATGAAAATTTTTAAATTATTGTTTTTTATTAGAAAACCCTGTGGTCCTAATGGAATATGCTGGATTTGTGGAAAGATGGAGGGAATGGTTTATAGCAAGATACAGGAGTGGAAAGATGTGATCAGAAAATATGTGATTTAAAAAAAAGACAAGTGAGAAGCAAGATCTGAGGACTATTAGAGATCCAGCCTTGGTAGACATAGTAAGGTTGATAAAAGCTGTGGAAGGAGAAACCAAAGGGAAGAAAAGCAGTGGAAGTTTTGTTCTGCATAGCATGACAATTAATCCAGGTTTCATGGGATCGAGGATTTCTTTGTTTTGTAAGAAATAGTCTCTAAACTGAGTGGAATAATGGTTGACCGTCTTCTGTCTTCAGGCAGACATACCCGCTTTAGTGATTACAAGTTGCTTTATGCTGCTGCTGCTCCTACATACCAGCAGAAGTGTGTGGTTAACTTGGAATTTGTAGAAATACATATTATACAGTCGAATTCTTTTTTCTAATAGGAATAAAAAAATCAACTTTTTGAAGATTTCTATGTTTTCACTTAGTGGGAAATGCTAGAATCAAAGATATTCTTGTAACTATTTCTCTGTATGGGTGCAAGATAATATAATTACATAGGCTTTCTTTCCCTGGCCATCTGCCAGGCTTCAGGCTCAGCCTTTTTGCTGTAAGCCCTTTGCATCTTTCATTCTTTATTGAAGTTGTACAATGAATAAATCAGGGAATTGTGGAAAGTAAAAGCTTAGGAAGCTCTTGAAAGATGACAGTGCTATAGACTACAGAGACACCAGGCAGGTTGTTAAGCAGAAAGTAGAAAGTAGTCACTGTTTGTACTCTGAAAAGTTTTTGGTAGCTGGGGCCCACAGAAGCTGCTTGAAGTTTCTCCTGTATCCAACAAAGCCAGTGCCAGATGGTTGCAAGATGGACCTGCCAGTGGTGAAAGCCAAGCCCATCAGCAAAATTGGTTGTGCCTCTGGGATAACAGATGTAAGAAAGGGAGGGAAGTTTCCCTGCTGGGGCAATTGCAGCCAGAAAAGTAAGGAGTGGGAATACGTGAGAGAAACAGCCATGCAGACACCCTGGTCAGTGGGGAAGGAGAGTGTGGAGATGGCCCAGGCAGCAGAGCAGATTCCCCTGCAGCCTGTGGTGAAGACCATGGTGAGGCAGCTGTGCCCCTGCAGTCCCTGCTGAAGCAGATACCCACCTGCAGCCTATGAAGGACCCCATGATGGGGCACGTGGATGTGCCCAAAGAAGGCAGTGAGAAACTCCTGCTGCAGCGTTTTTGCTGACAGGACTTGTGACCCTGTGGGGGAACCTGTGCTGCTTTAGTCTGTTCCTGAAATACTGCACTCCACTGGAAGGACTTAGGTTGAAGAAGATCATGGAGGTAGCTCCTCCTGTGGGAGGGACCTTACACTGGAGCAAGGGGTGGAGGATGAGGAGAAGGCATTGGCAGAGACACGGTGTGATGAACTTAGAGCAATGCCCACTCCCTGTCTCTCTGTGCTGCTCAAGGGCAGGAGGGAGAGAAAAACAGAAATGAATTTGAGCCCAGGAAGAAGGGAGGGGTGGGGGAAAAGTGTATATAGGATTTGGATTTGTTTCTCATTAACCTACTCCTATTTGATTGGTAATAAATGCATTAATTTCTCTTGAGTTTGTCTGTGACAGTTACTGGTGAATGATCTCCCTGTCCTTGTGACCGGTGTGTCTTTTGTTGTCTTCTCTCTCCACTCCACAGGCTTAGGAGGGGAGTGACAGAGATTTTGGTCTACACCTGGCACCCAGCCAGGGTCAATCCACCATGCTGTTTGACCATGTATTTGTCACATATATGGCTCTTTTTGAAATACATAATGTCTTCATGAACAAGATCAATTTTTGCGACTACAGTTTAATGGCCACCTAAATAAATATTTGACATCAGCCATATGATACGTTATAGACTTTTCAGGAGTGAAGGAGGTCAATGACAGTCATTAAATATTTAAACTTTAAAATAGTCTCTTGTGGCATTCTTCATATGTTGCAATTTGAACAAAAAACTGGAAGTTCAGAAGCATGCCTATCTGTCTGGGTGCAGACTGCTGTGCTGACAGAAGTACAAAAATGCGGATTCACTAAACCAGTGGCATTTATCATTATGTAACTTAGCTTGTTTGTATCTCTTTTACAGCTCCAGAAAGTAAATGTTTTACTACAATACATTGATATTTTATAGCAGAAGGAGAACTGAAGTCTCAACTGCTGTGAGTTATCAATCTGCAGATTTAATGTATTGGCTGGGATGTTTATTTCACTGGAAGACAGAATCTGGAATGATCTGAGTGTGTAAGAGGAACTTTCTAGCAGATAAGAATCATGGAATGGTTGAGGTTTGAAGGGACTTTGGAGGACATGTAGTTCAGAACCCTTTGCAATGGGCATGGATACCTAACATGTGGACCAGATTGCTCAAAGGCCCTTCCACACTGGCCTTCAGCACTTCCAGAGATGGATCCAGTGCCTCACGGCTCTCATAGAAAGAATTTCTTTCTCACATCCAATTTAAATTTACTCTCTTTCAGTACAAAACCTTCACCTTGTCCTGTCACTACAGGCCCTTGTGAAAAGTATTTCTCCATCTTTCAAGACCCCTTCAGATACTGGAAGGCAGCTATAAGAACTCCCCAGAACCTTCTCCATGCTGAACAGCCTAGTCTCAGGGTCTGGTATGAGACTGATCATTTTTGGTATCTGCTGGCTGTGATACCATATTTCCTGAACTGAAACAAGACATTAGATTTCTGTTACACTCAGTGGGAAAAATGAAAAATACAGGGTAATTTGACCCTTAAATGTGAGATTGGAGTCAGTTTCCTGATTGAGGAAGTATTTTGTGTTGGTGGTTACAACTTGAAGACATATGATCTATTTACTGTAAGCTCTCAATTTCTCACTTTGCTGAAATATGTTCTTTTCTTAATAAATGAGATCACTGACTACCTTTCGACAGATTTTCTGCAGTTTTAATATCTGTGAGCCAGCAGCAGAGTTTCTTGTGAGTCAAGCTGATGAATGTTCTCCTCTGATAATTCCAAACTGGAGTGCAGAGATAGTGACTTCTAATGATTTTTTGTTTTGGAGGCCATTTTACAGGTTTGTGTAAACCTGCATTTCAGGCTATTAAGAAAGATAAGCAAAAGTTTAGTTTTCTGCAGTTACCCACAAAGAGACTTAGTAACTAAATCTTCCCTTCAGCTGCGTTTTGCTCTGCTAAAAATGCAACAACTGTTAAAAAGTTAGCAGAGTTGCTTTTAATGCCATTCATGCAGACTAAAACTCTCTCATACTTCCCATGTATTGTGTTAAGTTTGGCAAGAGTCAGCTGTCTGGCCTTATTTTGTACATAGACTGTAAACACTGTAGGGGGTAAGATTAAGATTGTAAGCATTCTTGGAGGAAGATGATCTTATCTGTTTTTGTTGCAAAGTCAGATCCTATTTTACGAGGGTGCTAAATGTTCTGCAAATACTAAATAATGCTGATATAAATAAATATATTATTTATTAGTTTATAATGTAATTCCTGTTCATCCTAGTGTCATTAGCTTTATTTCACTGGAATGTTTCTTGATTTCTTCCAAGATTACAAGTTGGACTAACACCCCTTAAGAAATTGATAATGTTAGTCACTAGAGAAACTTAAGGCTCAATACCAGTGTAACCTGGGTATTTATGAGGACTTATGCAATGCAGAGGCATGATAAATGCTACAAAGAATTGCATTCAGTAGATATGGAGATTTCTTATATAAGAACACTGTACAGATATGTACTTGGCATCACTTCACAGGGAATACTTTCATTACCGCCTGTTAGAATTTCTACTTCAGTGTAAATTTTTTATGCTGTAGGATCAGACCTAGGTTTACCAAATGCATATAAACATGATGGATTTCCTTTCATTGCTACAAACCAGCTTTGCCCATGCTCCTGTGTCTTGCCGTTCAAAAACTATGAACTCTAAACAGGGTATATAAATTTGAAATGTTTATATCTCTTTCTCTTTTCCTTGTATGAATATAAGTCTAGAAATTAGTTATGGTTAAGAGAAATTAAAATTAATTAGCAACTAAAACTAATTAAATAAGAATAAATATTAGGATAAATAGATACCTGTTTTCTACTTGCTGAACTGCACATACTTCTGGAATAATATTCCAGAATTATTCTCTTCTCTCTGGTGACCAGTGACAGGACCTGAGGGAACAGCATGAAGTTGTGTCAGGGGAGATTCAGACTGGGTATTAAGAAAAGGTTCTTCAGCCAGAGGGTGTTTGGGCATTGGAACAGGCTCCCCAGGGAAGTGGTCACAGCACCAGCCTCAGAGAGTTCAAGGGGAGTTTGGAAAATGCTGTCAAACACATGGCACAAGTCCTGTGACTGTCCAGTTCAAGACCACAGTCGGACTTGATGATTTTTGTGGGTCACTTTCAACTTGGGTGTTCTGTATTTCTGTGAAAAGAAATTCTGTGCTCATACTTTCTGAGCAAAATCAATATCCAGTCCTGAACTTTAGTAAATTACTTTTAAATACTTTTGAAGAAATTTTTATTACAGACTAAAATTTTTGTATTTTTATCTGCAAAACTCAAGCACAGTATGAATCAGTTCATCAGAAACATAGGTTTGTTTTTGTCTCATAGGAAGCTAGGCAAAACTCCCATTTATTCATCAGCTTTCTGTGCAGTACGAGTGCCTGTCACCCAGACAATTAGTTCATAACCTATGGTATATATCCTATATTCTCTTGTGTGAGATGGCTAACTAACCACTGACTAATTAGACTCAGTTACGGTTGCTTGATGTGGTGAGTCTTTGCTAGAGCAGAGGTACGAGTAGTACCAGTTTATCCACTCAGCTTTGAAACAGTCAGCACTGATCTAGTGCATAGGGAGCTAAGCTTGCAAACTTTTTATTTTTGGAAGCTATGCAACTAGTAACCTGTTCACAGTGCTGTACGTGTGCTTCTCAACCTGAATCTGAAAATAATGGACTAAATCTTCAATTTGTGTAAATTTAAGCAGTATCACTGTTATTATTGAGTTTTGACCAGCTTACAGGAATGAAGAAATTGGGCTGCTTATTTAAGAAATCAGTTTACCTGTTCATAATTTGCATGTTTTGTCAGTTTCAAGAAAGGGAAAATATTTTACACAATTAGAGATAGGTCATAGGTAGAATATCTTGAATGAAACATGGTATCAGTTAATGACTTAGGTGACTTTCTAGTTAGATGGAAAACCAGTACTTTCAAAACAGTCCAGTCTTCCAATATTGCCTAACTGGAATGATCTTCTATAGAAATTTAGTTGTGTCAGAAACCTGGACAAGTTTGGTAGCAATGTGGTAGTTCAGGAAAAAAAGCTGTTCTACCAAAATCTCTACCTGTGTTAATATATGTGCATGTTCACTGGGCCATATACTGGACAACCTTCATTTTGTGAATGTAACTGTAAAAATCTTTAGAAGTTCTTTAGGTGTTCTGTCTTGAAAAGCAGTACAGGCTCTGGAGTCATCCATGACCATAGAAAGTCTAGCAGTGCGGTCAAAAGGCTGGCTCTGTTCAGGAATACCAGGCAGCAGGTTTTCTTTGGCACTAGTATTTCCTCTGTTGTCTTCCAAAGCAAAATGTAGTGTGTTATTCACAGCATTTTAAGAATATGATACCTTCATTCTTATAAAAGCAATTAAAAACAGAAAGACAAATCCATAATGGATTTAATCATCTACGTGAAATATCCTGTGTGGAATTTATTTCAGTACTCTGGTTGTTAACTTTTTGTATTATTCACTTAAGCACTCAGTTCTACGGTGGCCTTTTTAGACATTCATCTGATTATGGGAGTAGAGGTAGCTGGTCCTAGAAGTAAATGTCTGGACATTAGAGGTAAATGTATGACTTTTTAATCTGTTCTTGTTCATTCACACAAAACTATGCACACCTGCATGACTTCCATTGTCCTTTGATTTCTTTCAGAAAAGAGGTTAATTTAGTCAGTCCTGAAAGGTCACAGTGAATCAGAATGTGGGGAAGACATGAGTATTTTCAAATAACAATGATGCAGACAATTAGCTCTGGCTCCACAGTGTAACATCCAATTTTTTTTCTCTTTGCAGTGTTTGGCAATTAAAATTACTTTGTCATAGGAATCCTGCCTTTTAACAGTGCAATGCTTTAGCCGTTGGACTGATTTCATACTCCTTTGGTGTGGTGCAGAGGAATCACCTGTAAACAAGATAAGAAAGAAATTGAGGGCACGGTGGAAACATTCACTGGGAAACGATCAGAAAGCTTAAGAAATAAGCCCTTACTTCAATCAGAAAGGACTTAAATTCTCAGATCTGAGAGAACAGGGGAGGCTCAAGATATGTATCGGATAAAGAACTCAGTTCCACTTGAAAAAAGAAAATGTGCTGGTGGGTTGAAAAAGAAATTTGACATTCAAGTGTTATAGGAGATTTGAACTTGGAGGTCACCAGCATGGAAAGATTTACACACCTACATGAAACCTCATTTTGATGGGGACAAAACCAACACCTTTGTAATGTGTTGCAGAGAGCATGGGAGCTAAGTGTGTGTAATGCAGTGTGGACTGGTGTAGGGTTTTTGGTAAGAAACTATAAGGAATTTGAAAGTTTCATTGTTCAATAGTCAATAGTTCGGAAGTTGAACATAATTGTGACTGTATAGATATGCTCTGGTTACCTTAACCACTAGGCAGACAGTGTAGCCTGATTGTCTGCAAGGTGTATGCAGTTAGTTTTTTGCCTGTTTGAGGGTTCTGTGGCTCACAGTTAATTGTACTGCCTTGCCTTAATTAAAACTGACTAGAACGTGTATATGACTGTAATTACAAGATTTACTGCAGTATGGATAAACTCAAAGGTGAGGGATGCTTTTGACACTATTTAAAGTGTTGGTTTTTTTTCTGGTGCCGTAAATATGCACGTTAGCCTTATGCTCTCAAATGTAAAAACATACTTTCAATTTTTCGTTTTCTTTTTTTCTCCTCTTTTGCTGTGGTAAGTCATATAGTTGGCTCTGTAAGTTCTGATTGTTTTTACATGACTGGTAATCTGTAACCTTGCTCTGAAAGCATGATTATTTCCTTGAAAAAACAGCATGGTTTTTTAACTATAGAAGGTGAAGTATGCCTTTTTAAAATAAAGCTACCTCAAGAATTTTTTTTTTTTTATTTCTTTCTTCTGAATTTATATTTATAACACAAAATAACTTCAGAGAAGCTACTAGATTCAGTAAGTAAGAATCTTAAAAATAAACCAAAACCACATTTGTAGCTTCTGATACCAGACAGACTATCACAGGTTGGAGTTCCTTGGCCAGTAGAGGCTACTACATTGGGAAGACTGAGAACTATATTTCTTTTCACTCTACCAAGCAGATATACTCCTGTATACCCATGCACAACTAATTACATAATCACAACAGTGATTATATATTTATGCCTTTATATATTGTGTTGTTATGTTGCAGGCCGATTAGAAAGTTAAGCATGTTTGTATCAACCTACTATACTGCTGTCTATTGAGGAGGGAGGAAGCACACAAAGGCTTAAAACTTTTATTATTAATCATTAAATATGTTACTGGGGTTAACACCAAACACATAAAAATACATCTGGTACTTCAGTGGGCTGATTTTCATCTCTGTTAGTAATAATTTTGTATTAACTATTTGTCTCCCCACCTTCCTTTTGTTTTGGTACCATATATTATGCTACATTGTGTTGCTGTTAGTACAGTGAAAAGTTCAGAGTATTGAAACCAGAAACTTCAAAGATTTTTTTCCTGGAGTTTTTTGAAAGCTGTCTACTTTTAAAAGAGGATTTGTTTTACAAGAGCAAGCATCAAAGTCAAACTTCTCAATTTTTATTGCTAACTCTAATTAGAATTTTTTCCAGTTGTATGTGCCAGCTTATGACACCGTAATATGCCAAATTATTGAACAACCAGAAGCTGCTTTTCTAAAGGCATTCAGTGAAGGACCAATACATGTAGTAATTGATTCTTGTGATTTATGAACAATACAGTAATTCATTCAAGAGGTTTTACTATTATTTTATGAGAGGCCTTGCATGTTAAAGAACATAAAGATTAAATTACAACTTTCCAGACAGCCCTTGGGAGCAAGCAACTTTTATATGTGCTAAAATCAAAGCTTTCAAACACTCTTAATTTTTTACAAAAGGTATGTGACTGACTGACAGTATAGTAATATGTAAAGATTTTATTTTTACTTAAATTTTCACTTCAGTAGACCTGAGATTCATCTTGATTTTAGGTTATCCCTCTGCCCTGTTTGGCCATTAACTTCTGCTTTTCTTTTGTTTTTTATCATTTCTTTTTTCGTGAAATGAGCTATTTTTATCTTTTTTCTCATTCCTGTCTGTCCATTTTATATTTATTGGATATTTCAGGCCAGCTATTTTGAGTTCTGTTTGGTGACCTGCCATATCCATTGCATCCTCAGCTTCAGTAATCTATCCTCATATGAATTTGTTTCAGTAGTTTTAGTTTTGTTGTGAGAAATTTATTTCTGGTTATATTTTTATATTTAGAAGGAAAAAATCAGAGAAAAATTAAGGTTTTGCAACAATGCAGATTTTATCCTGCCTTTTATATTCTTTCTATAAGCAGATTGTAGCTTTGATGATGGAGTGCAGTGGCTGATCACTTGGTATTTTCTACATTTTGAATAGGCCCTTGAGATTCAGACATAGAGAAATATGAATCCATTGACAGCAAACCAATGTTCTCAGTTCTCTTCATGAACAATCTGCCATTTTCAAATACACATTCAAGAGCTTGATGCGGAAAATACAATTTCCTTACATCTCTAATTTCTGAACATGCATATTAGTTCTAAACATATCTATACATATTTCCTGTTACCTAGATGAGTATTTTAAGCAACTGTTGTAATTAACATGGTTTTTTAATTAAAGCATTTAGTTCTATTATTTAAATTGACACACAGAACATTAATTATATACCGCTGGTTTGAATTACAATGCAGGGTGATACATTTTGCAGAAATAATTTATTATCATTTATAGAAGATAACCATTTAGAGTACATACCTCTTAGTGCCAAAACTAGCAGTTCTTACTCAGTACACTTGTGCAGTGTGAGCTCATGTCTTTAGAGGAAAGTGTTAATTAAACCAACATTTTGCGATACTGATATGAAGAGGACTTCAGTTTTCAAAGACTAGTAAGTTTTTCAGAGAGCTACCGATTTCCACTGACACTTGAAATTTAGATTTGAGTGTGGTTTGTGTGTTTGTTTTTTTTTGCTTTGCCCTGACAGAAGTGTCACCCATGTAGTAAGTAGGTAGGACTTAAACTGGAGCATTTCATTCAGTGCGTGAGCACAAATCCCTACACAAATTTGGTAAATACAGTGGCAATAATGACTGCAATTCTCGTCCCTATGTTTTGTGACATAATCTAAGTAGCACAATCCTGGAAGTTAGTAAATTGAGACATGGATGTTAAGTAATTTGCCTGAAGCTAAACAGCAAGCAATTAACAGAGATGGGATTAGAATTACAAAGTTTTGGCTGTTGGCCCTCTCTTCTGTCCAAAAGCCAGCTGCCACTTTCAGTGCTTTTGACTTCCAGTTCTGTCTCTTGAGACTAAACTTCAGTGAATTTGTTTTCTTTATACTACTTAGGTATGAACTTTAAAGGAAAGTATGAGTAGGTCTTACTAATTTTTTTTTTATTTTTGTAGTAGTTGTAAAAACGTATCTGCCTTTACAAGAAAAATGAAGAATGAAATCCTTGTTATTAGTCATATTTTAATAATTTCTACTTTTCTTTTAAAGACGGGCATGAATCATGCTTTCTAATTTTGACTGAGATTTCAGTGTGAAAATTTCTATGATAGGACAAAAGTAATTTTTTTTCTTTATTTATTTTAAGAAAAAGGGCTTTATTGTGTCCAACAAAGTCATACATCCTTCTTTTAACAGCCTTTGACTGAATATCAGTTATATGTAGTGTTATGAGTTCTTATTATCTCTTTTAAAAAGAAGAATAAATATATCTTAAAAGACAGAAGAATGGAAGATATAATTAGTGAGAAATAGATGAGATGGTTGTAAGATAGACACAGGACTGTGGGGACTATCTACTTAGACGCATCTTTAACCACTAAAAATTACCTTTAAAAAATCACTGAAGTAGCATGACTAGCTATGTAAGATTCCTGTAAAGCAAGTGTAATGCTGTACAAGATATTGAATAATTGTATTTTCAGTGCTTTTAGGTAATAGGTGGCAGAACAGATGTCCTTGTGTGAAGTTCTATTACACAGCAGAATTAAAACAGAAATGAACTTCTAGTAATTAGAGGTTTATGTTTATGTGGTGTTAGGTTTCTTTTTGGTTATGTTTCTGCTTTTTAATCAAATCCATGATCTGGCAACACCTCTGTTGTGCATATCTTTGTATAAGGTTTTAGTTCTCATATTCTTACATGATTTATAATATGCTTTAGATTTATGCTGGCATAATTTCACTAGAGACCATCTAGAGCAATTCAGCTCCTGTTGAAGTTTGTGGAGCAGATGAACCTTGAGTACCTTACAAGTAGTATTGCTTGGATTTTTGCAGCTCATTGTCCTTAATGACAACAAAATGTGGCTGGTGTTTATGGCAGGACCAGTACACAGCAGGACACTGAAAATACAGTATCAAAAATACTGCCCATGTAAATATATTCTAAACAGCGCTTTTATGTCTGCATAGCTGTATCCCAGAGCAGGCTGCTTGTGCTGTGTTAACCATACTGATGTATTGCAAGTGACTTGTAGGCAAGGAACTGGGACAATCCACTGGGGCCTTTAGTCACTGAATCTTTTTTAATATCTATAAACAGTTTTCTGACCTAGTTTATGAATGTCTGCTTATGCATCAGCAGTGCATTATCCTGTGGTGCATGCTAACCTGTCTTACAATGCAGCTGAAGATGGGCTGCACTGCATAGCACACAGGGCATTGCTGTTAAGAGGAGTATGTATTCTGTCTACCTGGTTAGACATTTAATTTAGGTTTCATTTAATTGATTCTTGTATGTAAATGGTAAATGTTGCTTTGTAACTTAGAGAGAGAGGTGCTGATCAAGTTTTGGGGCAGAGCAGGCCTAGCTTAGTAAGAAGGGAAGAGATTTATGAGTCTCTACTAACTAGGTTTTTAAATTATTGTTATTTTATAGCAGCCTTAATGATACTGTCGTTTTTTTACCAGTTTAGCTCAATAAATTATGCTTATGTCAAGTCATGTCATCTTCTAATGCTGTTCTGCAAGTAGGAAGTCATCTTCATCCCCTTTATGCCCCATATTGCATATGTTCATATTGGCTGTGAGATCTGATTAGACACAAGCATACTTCTGCTTGAATAGGATTTATGAGAATTTACTTATGTGGATGCCTTGTCAAGCATTAACAGTGAATCATATTAGTATGTACAGTCAGTATTATTACTAAATAGTTGATTTTGCTTTCACAGTCAGTAATTAGCAGCTTGCCCTGTGTATAAAAGGTCAGGTATGCATTTTGTCGTTTTTAGATAAATAAAATATGAGTGGAAGTTTCACTTAGTTGTTACAGTGCCCCAATTTTATGCTTCCTCCTTTTGGTACCTGTATTTTGAGGGTTTTAGTAAGACTGAAACACTTCTAAAGGTCATCTTTCTAGTCATAACCCAGATATTCTGAGTCCCTAGCTGAAATCCATAGTGTCTTGTCATTCCTACCTTTCTCTTTGAGCAAAACTCTTCTGGAAAGGGATCAGCTTGCTTGGCATTTTAAAATCCAGTGCTTCTTCTTTGCACATTGAAAAGGAGTGTCAGCTCTCAGTTACCAAATAATTCATATGCCGTCTGCAGACATTAAAATTAGAAAAAGAAGCAGTAGAGAGCTTTGAAGCGGAATTTCCTTTCGTTAAATTAGTGAATATGACAAGGTTATGTAATATTCCTGGGGGATAAAGTGGTGCACGTCACTAACCTTTTAGATTCAAGAGGCATCATTCTTTTTATTTGTGGCTAAAAGAAGGCTTAGTACTGGATTAACTAGCGAGGTCCTCTTTCTAACTCAGGTAAATTAAGCCCCACCTAGCTTTTATATATACTTTTGTGATAAATACTATGTATGTACACAAGCTTATACCTGTTTGTTTTGTATTGTGCATTTGTACATGTGCTGGTTTGTGACTTAAAGGCATATATGCAGTTGGGTTAATACAATGGATAGTGGTGGAATTCTTACAGGCATGGGGGAAAAAAATGGAGAATTCTTGACCTCCTATGCATTTACTGGATAGTGAGTATTGCTCAGTTGTATGCCTGCATCTTTCAGTGCTCAGGTTAGTCAAACACTAGAACCAAGCATCCTGATTTTTTTTTCTTGAACTCCAGAGTGAACCAGAATTTTTGTGTACAAACAACTGAAAAGACTCTGGAGTAAGTAAAGGCCGATGTAGAAGCGAATGTGTACCACTTTCTTTTTCTGTTGCGATATTTAGGTGAAGGCTAAAGTTTGTATTTAAACTAATGGAAATGTAGCTCTGATAGCTAAAGCTGTGCACCCAGCTTGAGGAATGAAGACAAGAGGGCATGGTGTGGGAGTAGGCCTGACTTTGGGAGGTTTCTCCTTTGGTCTGATCATCCATGAGACTGACTCTGATGGCTCATAAGCCCTGGCTTCCTGTTAGGCTTAGCACAGTGTTGCTCTGACAGGGAAGTAATTAATGGTTGGTCTGAGTTTTACACTAAATGTCCTGATACTTTGTCATGAAACCAGCTTAAATTTTTAGTAGCCTGCAACAGTTTTAACAGAAAAAGCCCAGCAATAAATACTTCTTCAGCTTCTTTCTACTTCAAGTACAAGTATATTGGTCTATAGTACTAGTAAAAGCCCTTTTTCACATGTTTTTCACATAGATTCTTCGTATTTGTGAAAGCCTTTTTCTTTCTCTCTGTTATTATAAGCTAAAAAATGGATGTGTGTGTGTGTGTGAATGATATTAGTTGGCAAATAAACATCTGCTGCTGTCTGTGTTGATTCGCATACCTCCCATGTCCCTAGGGCTCAGATAATGTCTGTCTCTAAAAAGCATACATAATCCACAATGAAATGAGCTGGTAACAAGGTTTGCAGAGCTTAGAGGTACAAATTAAATAGGTGCTATTTTAACATTAGACCTTTTGGAAAATGTAACCTACCTGTTCAAATTGTGAGGCCTTACTTGTAACTCTGCAATTTGATTTTGTATTTCAGGGAAGACTGGACCTAATGGTCAGGCTACTAAACTGACACTGCGTTGTAGGAAATTTGAAACATAGAATACAGGGTTGACTTCTCATACTTTCCTTGAGAGATCAGCAAGTGATATTTTTTTGAGCTGCTTACTGAATCTGTAGGGTGTGTATGATCTGGCACACTGAAGGTTGGGAACTGGAGATTTCTGCTAAACTGGAACAATAGCCCCTAAGAACCAACCAGAAACCTCCCTCAAAAACCAGTCCTTTGTTCTGAGTGCTTTTGCTTTTAGGAGGATAAGTGTAGCAGAAAGAAGGTGGGGAGATGTGTGTTTCAATTATATTATCAAGATTTTATGAGTATTGTAGGGGCTGAGGTTTTAAGAGGATGCTGTGATGCCTGTAAAGTGAAATAGCTTGATTTCCTTTACCCAGACTCTTGGGAAATATGTTTTTGTGCCTGGAAATAGTTTCTGTGAACCAAATGGATCAAGATTTTCAGCTGGACTTCACTGGCATGGCTGAAATGCTTTTAATAGTTGAAAGGTACAAAACTGACAATTTTAATTCAAAGGATAATAAAATTATTCAGCTGCTCAGGATATGATGATACTTGAAGATTGTGTTGTTGCTGTTCTTCTTGCTGAATGGTGTTAAGGCAGATGCAGTTTTAAGAAGTTCACAGTGAGAAACAGAAAAAAATTCAGCTTGTGACTGACAGACAAGAGCTTTTAGGAACATACTATTTGTCAAGTTAAGAAATTCTGTATGCAGATTTCATGAATATAAATTATTTCTCGCCCTTATAGAAATAAACACTAATTAGCTTTCTCACACAGAGTGAGAAATGCAGGTCCTCTGTAAGTTCAGGTTAGAATTAAGGTGAAGCAATTACTTGTAACAATGATCAGTCTAACTGATGTCACAAATTATTACTAAGGAGTAAATTAGCAGCTAATGCTGTAAATAAGTGTGTTTTGAAATTTCTATTAATTAATTTTCTATTAAGTACTATGTACATGTTTTTTTTTTATATATTAACCACTGGAGGAATGGTGAACATAACAACAAATCAGGTAATTGGTAATACATCAATACAGTATCAGACTGAGATTACGTGCAACATTTGCCTATTTGTTCATTTTTACCTGGACAGGAATCTTCACCACCTTCACCATCATGAAATATGAACCAGTCTATGGACTTTTTATTTAGAGGCCTATAAATCTGTGGAATACAATGAATGTTGCAGAATGGGAAATGGGATGAATAAAGGAGTGTGTTTGGTTTGGTTTGTTTCATTTTGTGGGATTTTTTTTTGTTTGGTTGGGGGATTTTTTTTGTGGTTGTTCTTTTGCTTCTGTTTATTTAGATTTTTGCTGTGTGTCAAATTTCTGAGTGTATAATTTGACATTGGAAGAATTACTTCAGAGTTTTTTACTCGGTCACATACCCCCTGAAACTTTATGCTGCTAGACCAGTAATGCATAAAGGCTCTACACTAAGTGAAAAATGAATTTTGTAATTGTATGTGTGCAGTGTTCTGAAGGGCATGGGCACCTGCCAGACCACATTGTTTGCTCTGCTCTAAACCTGAAAACATTTCATGGGAACAGTTGTGATTATCATCTTTCAACTTTTATTGCTACAAAATGAGTCCTTATAACTGAAAAAGTTACTGTAATTTTTAAAGAGTCTCCTCAAATACATGTAAATTTATAAGCAGATGGGGCATTTGAAGGAAGGGTCTCTGCATTTACAGTTTTTTCTGATGTGTTTATTCACCCTTGCTATGTATGCTTACAAAGGATACCATATGATATGATTTATGGCAATTTTTATTCTAGTAAACTTTTTCATATTTCAGGCATATGATGAAGTTTAATCTTAAGTTGAATTATTTTATACTAGGAACTTCCATATTCCCTAGAGAATCTAGAAACAAATGCATTAGGCTCTGCATCCTCTGTATATCTTGTCCATAGTAAGCCCACAGGCTGAACTAGCTGTAGTTGGACTGCAGACATCTCTTTAGCTCTCACTTCAAAGGAGGTGAAGTCTCATCCTCATATTCACCTTTTCATTAGAGGAGTATGTCCATAAAAATGTCTCTATACAAGAGCAGTTTGCAGTAGCTGTGGAAAGAAGGGGGCTGAAGTAGTGATTTCAAAAGTATTTTGTCAGACATTTTATTTGAGTGCAGAGGAAAAGTATTGCATATCCTTAAAGCACAAAACAGAACAGTAACTTTAAAATGGATAATTCTATAACATGATGAAATGTGAATTAATTAATTCCATTCACTATTTCAGAATTCTACTTAAACTTTAAAAAGACAATGTGGACGCACAGAGGGGAAGAAAGAACTGTCTTATGCTCGTGCCAGGATATTCAAATGTTCCAATCAAAATGAGTTATTTCAGTGTCATGTTACAAATACATTTTATGGAGCCTGCAAAAAAACTCCACTTCTATCTGAATAGTGGTAAACCACCTCTATTTCAGAAGTTCCTGTTCCCCCTGAGGCGACAGCTTGACTGTTCATTGAAGCAGCAGCCTAATTTCTGTGGGTTTAAACTCTTTAAAAAAAGTAAATGCAAGCTCAGTGTATTTAAGATGAGCTAGCAATAAATTCAATTTTCCTCCATATATTAAGAGTGTAATTTGCAGTGGTTTAATAGTTGTTTCTTCAGCTTCTCAAGAGTCCCAGGAAGAAGTGCATACTGTGTAGCAGATGGTGGCAGCCTGCAGCTCTTGGATGACAAGGCCTGTGGTACTCTTCAGAAGTCCAGGTTACGGATATCTTCTGCTCCCTTTTTTTTTTTTTTTTTTAGCTTGACAAGGTATCAAAATTCAATATTAGTATGAATTTCTGAGTAGGTACTGGTATTAATCACACAAAACTTGAGTGTTCTTGCATTTAAAAGACTATATTGCAGCAATTTTGATGATGCCCTCCAGAGAATTCAAGTGCAGAAATATGAGATGCTGATTTTAAATGAATTTGACTTATTTTGTTTTAATTACACTTCTGTTATTTTAACTGCATTTATTGAAATTTTATCAAGTGAAGTTCCAAAAGTGCTGAAGACTGTGGTACCGTAGTTGGTAACATATTACATCTTATTTTTTTGGCAGATTTAATTGCAGTGGAAGTTTCCCATATAGATTGTTGCTGTGCTTAATGAACTGTGCTGTGGAGAGTTTTTCTTGAACTATGCACTGCTGTTGTTAAGGGAGATTGAAAATAGTTGTCAGTTCTCAATCAAAATTGCCCTCATGTTAATAAGCACAACTGTGTGTGCAGTTTAATTGTGTTTGCTATCAGAGTGCCTAGCAGCTTAGGTCACAATCAATGTCAAGAAACTGACAACATTAATTGTGAGGATAATTTGTGTCAAACCTTAATTAACAACTTTTATAAAGATAAAGGCAACAAATACTGCTTTTCATTTTTGCATCTGCTCGGTTATGATTTCACATTCCCTTACACTGATGGTGGTGGCTTTATATGTAACAAGAGGAACGTGTTGATTGAGTGATAAAAAGAGGGATTGCATAATACTTACCTGTCTCCATGGCACATAATTTTATAAATTTATTTATGTTCCAATAATAATTTATCTTCTCTGATACTATATGATACCTGAATGATAATTGACTTATTTCCAAGATTAGGTATTGGAGGGGAGTTGTGGCGATATTTTTATAGGAATTACTTACTGAAGTAAAAAGAAGCTTTGATCAGATACATGCCTTTTTTTTCAGCTAGGTTATGGTCTAAGTGAAAGACAAAGATCACCCCAGTTCCCTTCAATACTGGATTGTGAAGCATTTTGATTGATGCAAATAATATTAGTCACATCATACAAGAAAGTGTTTTTTATATACAACCTTAAACCCTTGTTTTCTTGAAAAATGTCCACAAGTTGAAAATTGCATCATTATATTCAACTGCCCTTGTTTTCTGTCTCTATTGCTACATCTCTAATGCTACATGGTTATCAAACAACAGCTTTACTCATTGATGGTCCAGCAAAAATTCACATAGAACTGCAAAAATACTGTTGTTCGAGTAGCTGGAGCCATGTTAAATATTCAGCCCTATTTTTTGAAACTCTACAGTGCAGATAATAATGCTCTGCAGAAGCTAGTATGCAGTTTCTGTAAAGGAGTCGTGGCAGCTGTAGTCCTATAGTCCTTTACCTGCTTTGGGACAGTTCTACATGAAGAAGTCATTAGAAAACTGGTTGTACCTCTAACAGCAGTTAAGTTTGGTGGAAGATTTTTAATTTTATTTATTGCTTTGTGTTCTATTTGCTGGTTATGTGCTACTATGCATAGTTACTGTGTGCTGTTGGACTTCCTCATGTGTTTCTCTTTCAGTGACTTGAGTTCTAACAGTGAATTCACAAAATGTCAAAAAAAAATTAAAAGAGAATGGCAGGTGTCATTTTTCACTTGGTGGCACATGATCACAACTTGTGCCATGGAATGTCAGTAGATTGGATGTAGTCAAGTCTCTTTACACAGTGCTGAGTTAAAACATACATAGAAAGGGTTCAAGAAGAGCACTTTGGTGAAACCCAGATGCTCTTCATCAGGATATATTTTTGTCTTTTTTGTGGCATAAAGCCTGTGACTTGGGAAAGGATTTCTAGCTTCTTCACTTTAAGTGTGTTTTATTTGCTATGGTTTTGGCAATTTTTGACATCAGAGAAGTTCTTTCATAATTTCCCCGTGGCTGTAGTGGTACATACTGCTGAGATGTGCTCTTGCATTTGGGTTTAGGTACATTTTCACCAGGAAAATTAGCAGAGTGGGTTCTTCTAGGACCGTTGAGCATTCTGAAATGTTAGAAGTGTCATTTTCCTGACACTTCTATTAAAGGAAAGAGAATGTTGATTTTCAGGAACATAATATTTTTAAAGAAATCCTTTTTTACATTAGAGGTAAGGTAAAAAATTCCCCTGATTTCATTTTGTAAAATGGCATCTTGGCATTTTAAGCTATTTTAGGATTTCTTCCACTGTTGCATTCATGCATGACTGTAGTCCACTGTGTTTCTTACATTCAAATAAACATGCTGACAAGAAATGGTGCCTATGGAAAAACCAGTTTTGCAGAATAAGGGGTTAGACATCA
Organism: Rhipidura dahli; assembly: GCA_013399225.1. Taxonomy (NCBI): domain Eukaryota; kingdom Metazoa; phylum Chordata; class Aves; order Passeriformes; family Rhipiduridae; genus Rhipidura; species Rhipidura dahli. The sequence goes on from VXAC01007924.1 coordinate 81,138, forward strand.
GAACTAAAGAGCAGCAGCACAGAAATGAAAACTAGTACTGTAGAGGTGGACCTCTGTCAGAACTAAGAAAGGAAAGAAAAGGGAAGAGGTAGGAAACATGAAGGAGCTGACTGCTGGTATTTGAAGATGAGAACAAAAATTAATTGCAACAGATGCTGTAAAGCAGCTACTACTCAGGATGGCTTCATAGGAAAGACCTGCTTTTCTTACCATTTGTTGTGCCACAGTTCTCTCACTGTGTATCATTTAAATCAGTGTCTGAAGGTGTATTGGATCTTTAGAAATGTTTTGGCTAAGAAAGAGAATGATTTAAATATTTACAGGAATTTTTCAGCATTTTTGTTCTCTGTTTAGATGTGATCTTACAGATTTCAATATTTTATCTTTAGACGTTATGTCTTGTATTGCTCTAAGTTTGAAAATTTTGTTTCACCACAAGTCAAATAATAAATTAATTTTCCTTAATTTATGTTGTTACAGAAATAAAGGGAAAAAGAATAATTAATTAAAATGACATTTTGTACTTTCAAAACTGTTTCTCCACTTATATCTCCTCTCCTGTTGTTGCAGTAGCTGGGTCTTTTTTTAGTTCTCCTTTCTGACATAGTCGAATTCGGGAGCGAGCAGGAGCTGTACACAAAACTCTGCCCGAGCATAAATGTCTCTTCTCTTAGTCCTTTCTGCCTGGACTCTTAATACATAGTAATTTACCTCCACCATGCAAAATTACAAATGCATTCTCCTAAATGTCACTGATTTCAATGTCTCAAAGGTGAGAATCCTGTTTTCATGACACCCTGTGATCATAGCATCAAGTAGTGAATCATGATATTATTCCAGTTGATTGATGAGCTCATTTTGCAACAGAAGTCAAATTGGATTTTTTATTTATAGTGGTGATAAAATATAATGTGTGATCTTGCTATTCCAGTGCCATCAGATTTTGGTTTTAATATAAATTTCACTAGTAAAATCTGTAAGTACTTTTCTTGCCTTTTAGGGTTTTTTTAATAATGCTTTCTCTTGCAGGTGACTGATGTCACTGGAAAAACAAAGCAGTTCCTTCTTTTTATATTTTGAAATCTTGATGTGACTTTTTAAAAATTTATTTTTACTGCTTGGATTAATTTGGTTGATTTTTTTGTTTGTTTCAGCACCACCAAAGTTTACAAGAACTCCCGTTGACCAGACAGGGGTTTCAGGAGGAGTCGCCTCATTCATCTGTCAAGCCACAGGAGATCCAAGACCTAAAATTGTCTGGAATAAAAAAGGAAAGAAAGTCAGCAATCAGAGATTTGAGGTATTAGGTCCATTGTTCTGTTCCTCTGAAAAACGTTTTATTCCAACCTTGTTTTTAAATCCAGTATGTGTGCTTTATTAATAGTGATTTAGCAAATTAGAATGGACTATCAGGGATAATTTGGTGGGAGCAGTCTCAGGAAGTTTTTAATTTTCAAAACTGGTTGTGCATAGAGCCATCAGAGAGAAAACTGCTACTGCTGTTTTCTAAGCTAGCATGGTTGAACTGAGGAGCTTTGTGGTGCCTGTGTTCAGTGTGCTGTCTCATGAAGGAACTGCTGGGGACATGAGTTGAGCAGTGATTGCTGTCTCCGAAAGCAAACCTCCTCCTTTTGTGGCAAGGTGCATCGAGCAGTGCTAGTCTTTGACTGCTTCTGCTGCCACAATTCCTTACTCCTGCTGAGGAAAGAGACAAAAGGGGCACTGTAGTTCCTGCTGCTGAAGAGGGAAAGTAAAACTTGCTTGGTTTTGATTCTTTTCTTAACAATAAGTTAGGAAGAGGCTTAGAGAAAGAGTTTCTCTCACAACCTTCAGTTAAAGGAAACTGTGAAAATAATCTGCTCAAAGGATTCTGGTTATTTGGGGGAAATAAGAAAACAAGAATCATTCCCTCTTGTAATGGCAGGATTAATTAACGTCAAATACGAATTGACCTTTAACATGAAGAAACAACTCAGAAGATGGGGAAAGCTTTTACAAGAGGTACCAAAACTGGCACTAAGAGTGTGTAATTGTATCTTATATGTTTTCAGTGTTAAATCAGATACTTCTGTTTGCTTAAAAACAACTGTTCTAGGGTTAATGATTTGTGTATAAAACAGTTGTGACATGCATTTTATGAGCAAGTGAGTTAAAACATAGTTATTAACAACTGACTGAATATCAAAGTCCTGTATATTAATTTGAAGTAGCGTTTGTGAATGTTGTTTGTCCTGGCTTTCAGGTTAGATTTTTTTAGAAGAACAGCTTTTCTTCTAGAAACCAAATTTATTTTAATAATTTTTGTTTCAGAAAATACCTAAAGGCGTTGGAATTTATTCATTAACCATTATAATTTTTGGCTTGTGTATTTACTACAACATAAAAACTAAAGTCATGAATTTAAATGTTACCTCCTAGTGCCAAAAACTGCACTTCTCAGAGCATATGAGTAGTTGTAATTGGCTGGAGGGATTAACATTGAATTTTTGTCAGAAATTTTACACAATTTATCCTCTTCTGTTCACAGAACTTTCACTCCAACTGAATTCTAAACAGAGAATGATTGTGCATATATATGTTTACTGTGTGTTACTCTGCAATGTGTCATGGTTTATTTGGCTTTCTAGGTACCTGTGTACCTCATTTTAGGGAGAATAAGCAAAAATAAAGTAGTTTTATTTCCATTAAAATTATTTGAAAGTAACTATCATAACACCTTAAAATGTTTTAAAAATGCCTTTGATGGACCACTGAACAAACAGTATAGCCAAGGAAGATGGAATGCATTTCAAAGAAATACATGACACTTGCCAGGTGTTATATAATTTTTATCATGTCCACTGAGCAGAGCAGTTACAAAGTGTGCAGAGAGAATCATTATTTTAAGCAGCTTTTCTTCCTGTTCAAAGTAAGACCATTAATTCATGCCAGAGAATCTCTAAATAAGATAAGAACAGCAGTAGAAATTAGACTCAAAAAAGACATATGAAACTTTTGGAAAACAAGCAATGTCTGAGATTGTCAGCTGAACCAGTGAGGGAATAATTAGTTTGGTTTCTTCTCTGCTTCTTTCACAGTAATACTTTGTACAGTTTTCTGAGTTACTTGATGGTACAAGACATCAGAATCTTTTACCTGGTCACCTGTCTGCATATAGTAAATACAACTGGAAAGAACTCCAGTGGTCCATCTGATCAACATGCTTTCCCAGGGATGCTGGGGGTTACTTTTTTATTATTCAATAAACTTGGACAGTCTCCTGCAGGGTTACATGAGATTTGTCCTTATTATTTGTCCACCATGTGAAACCAGAGCTCTTTTGCTGGAACTTCCTGTACATAGCAATTGGGGAACAATTAATTTATTTTCTCTCTCTTGACTGCTTATATATTTGAACACTATGGTCATTGAATGTTCTTGATCACCAGCTAATTCTCACAAGTGAATGAGAATAGTCGTGAGAGCTAGACATTGCTTCTGAAATTAAAATCTACTGTAAGACCTTGTGGGTCTTCTCTGTAAATCTTTCAGCTTTTATTTATATTGCAGACACAGACTGAATCCTTTTTTTCTTCTCTTCCTTCAAATTAATTAAAATAATAGGAATTATAAAAACATGTTTTAAGTTGCTAAGAAGTCTTTTAAGAGGAACTTGAAAAGGAACAGAAAAAGGAAAAATTAAAAAAAATTCATCATCCTACTCTGTGTGCAAGACTGCTTTTACTAAAAAAATCTTTTGTAAAAAAAATAAAACCTCATTCAATAGGGGAGAACTCATCACATGAAAAATAAATTCCTTTTATGGTACATATTTTGAAACATCAGACTTGATACTTGCTTAATCTCTGTAATATTGCCCGATCCAATCTGCTGTAGTTGTTTTCATTGTCTGTCCAGATAAGTTCATTCAGCATTCATCTTTAAACAGCAACAATTACTCTTTTAAAGTATGTTTGTGAGTATTCGGATCCTGTGCTCACATTTTTTATCTATAAATTGTTAGTCTGACTGCTTAAAGACAGTGAAATGTTTCTCTCCCTCATAAATGTCAATTTATCAAGAATTCTAGTTATTCTTTTAATTGTGCTAACATCAGGTAGATATTTTGTCTTGTCTAGATTTGTTTAAGGCAATGGCTTTACTGAAAGAACAAGAAAAAGTAATAAATCCTGTGGGCTATCAAACAAATGTATTATCAAAGAAACACAGGGTTTTTTTCTTTTTTTCACCTCTCCCAATGCTAAGCAGAAACTGAGCAATTCCTGCAATGAAAATACTAAGATACAGGGAATATTTTTCATCATTTCCAACCCCAGACTTTATTATCTCTCTTATTCTCAATATGTACAGAGATCTCGTAGCTTGCTTGTGTGTAAATTAGACAGAGTCAGACAAACATGTGCAGATAGGCATATATGTAAATTGCTTTATGCATATATAGATATAGATTATGGGCAGATACTAATTATTTTGTAGAGAAAGACAAAATAAAAAGTGGACTGTCCTTTCTCTGTAAGTGCCATTTGCCTGATGGTAATACTGATCTCTCTCAGTGATTTTTAAGATTTCTTTTTTTAAAAAGTAGATTAAATAGATTACTGCTATTAATTATTAATAAAGCTTTCCCAGTATCTACAGAGTGTTGCAGTACTCACCAATATTTTATGTAATTCTGACTGCAGGTCAAGAAGGAAATAAGATCTGTTCAGTGAATTTTCTCAAATAAAAGTTACTACTTCTTGTGTGAATATTGCCATTTTAAAACTAAATCTTAAAAGTTTAGCCTTACTATTTAGTCTCTTAAATGGTCACTTTGTCCATTGACTTATGTTCTGTGGGTTAAATACAAAGCTAAACTGAGTCCTCCTGTTTGGTTCAGAAATAGTAGATGTTTTTTAGCTTTGGAGCCAAATGAGTGAGTGAGCTGCAGTCTACGAGTAGAGAGGGAATATAGCTGGCAGCAATTAAAATGAATGTAACTGGCATTTGATTGTAGAGTACTTTAGCTAAGAGAATGGAGAGGTATTGGTGGTGTAGTTCAGAGTAAGAGAGCATTGTTACAGACTTGTTTCTTACTGCCTTCGTTCACTGGGTTTTTTTGTTTTGTTTGTTTATTTATTTTTGGTCCTGTATTTCTTGAAGCCGTATTAAAGTGGCCACTGAATACTCACTGAACAGTAGTGTATGTTCCTAAGTGTTGCCTCTTAAACATTTTCCCATATCCCTGGGATTTTTCTTGGTATATGAATTTGAAAAGCGAACCTGCTTTTGGTGACTTGAATACTAGCAGGCCGCTGTTCATGAGCAGATCAGCTGAGGGATAGGTATTTGTAACAACATCTGTGACAGCTTTTGTTTCCTTTTATAGGTAATAGAGTTTGATGATGGATCTGGATCAGTTCTCAGAATACAACCACTGCGCACACCACGAGATGAAGCTATTTATGAATGTGTGGCTTCCAACAGTGTTGGCGAAATAAGTGTGTCCACGAGACTCACTGTTTTACGTGGTAAGTTCTTCCTAAGCATAACTAATTTACTTCATAGAGCTCAAAGTACTACACCGTTGTCAAATAGAGGATTCTCTCTGGCAAAGTTAAATACAGTTCTTCACAAATGGACCTTACTATAGTCCTGATGCTGTTCATTATAATCTTCTTTACATAGTACTTGACTATGACGTTTGTGACTTTTGACCATAAAATGGTAATGTTAGTACGTAGGGTATGACAGATCAGAGTGAAGAAAAGGAGTAAGTGAAACAGGAGTGCCACACACAACAGGTTATTATATCAGTTACAACTCAAGACAACCACTTTATGAATGCATTTGATTCACGTTTTAGTGCTGCCCTGGGTAGCTTAGCTTTGTTCAATCAGCATTTACACAGAAATTCGCTCAATTAACAGTGACCTTGAAAAGTTGCATGAATGGTTTTTAGATGAGGTTAAGCTGCTGAAAAATTTCCCCCACAAGACACAATCATAAAAAAGGTGAAGGCTTCTTCCACATCAAATATATGTCACCTGAGCTGTATTACTTCAATAAGTTTTTGAAAACAGTAAAGGAAAAATTCATTTTTTTCTACTCATTCAGGGGTGAGGATATTAATGTACTGCCAAGTCTACTGTCTAGATAATACTCAGGGGAGAAAATACTAGTAGTCAAATGACCTGAACGTTTTATTTTGTCACCTGGAAATGAATAGATGCTGGATTTGGAGACACTTCTTGAAATATCATACTCTTCAGTTTGCAGGGCTGGTTTTATGACTGAAGATTACTGTCTTGTATTTCGATATTACATGGCATTACAAGGTTTGCAGAATTACTAGGTGCCTGTTTATAGGATCTGAAGATGATTAAACAGCTTTACAGAATTTAGAGGAAAATTTGTGGAATGTGTAATTGCAATACATATTTTTCTTAATCCTCTATCCCAAGCAATATAGGGTGACAAGAAGGTTTCTCTTCTCCTGTTATTCTCTTAAGTTGGATTTTTACTAGGAAAAAAAAAATCTATAATTTTATTAGCTGTTTTAATCATTAGAAACAGTCCCGACATTAATGTTGGAGACAACTAGTAGCACTATGTCCATAGATATCAAATAATAACTCTAAGGACATACGTATTTTTTTCTTAGACGAAGTCTGATGTAAGCAAACCTTTTCAATGTTCAAAGTTCTTATCTCTAATGCCATGATTGTTCCTTACATTATCTTTTAAAAATTCTACCCAGTCTAGGCAATGGAAATGGGAAGATTGATAGATTGATGTTTTAACAGCACCATGGACCTGTTCTTAACTCCTAAGATAAGGTTTTCCCTTTATTAACTGATAGGAGCACCTTTTATGTACAGCTTCCACATTGTTGAACATAAAATGACATTTTTATATTCCATTAAAAGTTTTGCAAATTAAAGGGTGATGGGGAGGAGGAGCAGGGAAAAGCGAAAAACCATGTGAAAACAAAGGTGGAAACAGTATTCTTTGTTTTTGTAGTTTCTTGAAGTGTATTTACAAGACTACTGGTCATGAAATGTGCATGCAAGTGTTCTGAAAGAGTGCTCTAAACCGAAGTTCTCATTTTGGGTTTTGTAGAGAGGTAACAGCCCTCGTATCCCTCCACCAAGAACCACAGCAGTTGAAAAAGGCAGAGGGGTGTCTGAGTGTCAAAACTGACGGACTATACAATGTGGTCTGTTTCTTTGCTAGTCCCATTGATTATTTAATCAATTTCTTGTCAGGCATATGTAGCTTCACTGCCTATTTTTTGCTCTGTAGTAAGACAAGTAATAGCGGCTCAGTGCCTACTTCAGACAACACTAGTATTGCATTCTATTTTAAAAGTAATAGATAATGATATGCATATGCAAGTGAATAATGAACAAAACATTAGTGGTTATGAAGTTAAAATTTAAATAAATTTCAATTTTAATTATTTTTTTAAAATTAAAACCAAGGAAATAAAAAGATTGAGCATTGTATCCAATCAGAATATGTATGGCTTTTGCAACTGCTGAAATATATTTGCCCCAGCAGTAGATTTATGGATTTAATCTGAAACTGGGAATGTACAAGAACTCATGAGCGTACTGTGACTGTGGATTTAGATACAGGGGTAATGTCAGAGAAAGGAAGGAGCCTGCAGAGAAACAGGGCATTATAAGGAAGTTTTGGCGGGGTTAAAATTTCGAATTGCTAAAAGTACAATGGTTTGCTGTATTACTTCCCAAGAAACGGCATAATTCAGTGCTAAGGACATTAGCCTGGAAGATAATTCTATTAGTGCAAAGCCTCTACTTTGCAAACTTAGACAAATCTTCACCTTGCACACTCTGCAACAGGAACATTGTGGAAAAACAGTCCATTTATGGTGCCCTTTTTGGAAAAGAGTGCCTCTGTGCCTCACATAGCTGCCGTAGGAATAAATATATGTTGTAGATGTGAACAGGAATCAACTAAATGTAATGAAATACAAAACAGAGTAGAGTGAGTTGGTTCTGTAGTTGTTTATGCTTCGCTCATCCCTGTGGTATGTATGTGACTCTGGATTGCAGAAGATGCCTATATAACTGTCATATGTTCTTCTAATTGTTCTGCAATGGTTCTATCGCAGACCCAGCTTGGCATTTGTGCCTCTTGCAAGATGTTACCCAGAGGAGGAAGTCAGAGTTTACTCACAATTCAGCCCACAAATATTGCAACCCTGATATGGAATATCAGTGAAATCAGGGTAATTCCAGGAGCAGAAGTGTCTACCTATGTTCATTTTGTTTGATTGTTTCACAAATCCCAGCTTAACTGCTACAAGTCATTTCTGCAACACGGAACACCAGCATTTTTGCTGATATGTCCTTACGTTTACCACTGCATTTTTCAGGTTTTTTTAATCTGTGGCAGGGCAGAGTAACTGTAGTTCCATGCATTACAGATACCACTGTGTTTTGGTAGGTTCCTATACTATGACCTGTTGGTAGTATTTGGGCCTCAAAGAACTATCAATATAAATAAAATTTTAGCTTCTAAGTTTTAGAAGTTTACAGTGTGAGAAGGAAGAAGAGAAGAAAAGGCATCTACAAATGATAACATTTCAAGGCCTTACCTGAGACAAAATATTGGATCCTTTTTTCTGTTAGTAGAGTAAATCAGGAAACATTCCAGGCTAAACTTGCACTTGTTAGGCTGAATATTGTGAGAGTCTGGACCTAGAATGAATGTCTGAGATAATTGGAAACTGCTTTTGATTTTCTGCATATAAAGAAGTTGGCTGCTTTCCAGGACCCATATGAAAATGTTGAATTTGTAGGGAAACAAGGCTTGAAAAGAGAAGTCTGGAAGTTGCCTTTCAGACAAGAGGAGTCCATGCTATTTATTTTGTAGCTCTTTGTTTTGAATGTTTGTGTTGAGAACCGTATGGGTGGAGCAGCACTTTGATTCTTTTATTTATCAGTGCTTAATACACATGGCTTTCTGGCCAAGAAGGTCAGTGGTATCCCGGGGGAGCATTAGGAAGAGCATTCGCAGCAGGTCAGTGGAGGAGATCCTGCCCCGCTGCTCAGCCCTGGTGAGGCCACATCCAGAGTGCTGTGTCCAGCTCTGGCCTCCTCAGCACAAGAGAGACCTGGAGCTGCTGGAGCAAGTGCAACGAAGGTGTACAAAGATGATGAGGGCACTGGAGCCCTTACCTCTTGGTGAGGAAAAGCTTAGGGAAATCATCATGTTTTAGCCTGGAGAAGAGATGACTGAAAGGGAATCACATCAATGTCTGTAAATAACTGAAAGGAAAGTGCAAAGAAGGTGAACCAGGCTCTTCTCAGTGGTGCCAAGCAAGACGACATGAGGCAACAGAAAGAAAAAACTCATGCACAGGAAGTTCCATCTGAACACGAGGAAGAACTGCTTTAATGTGCAGGTAACTGTGCACTGCAACAGATTGCTCAGAGAGGCTGTGGAATCTCCCTCACTGGGGATACTCAGGAGCTGTCTCGGTGCAATCCTGAGCACGGTGCTCTCAGCTGACCCTGCTTGAGCAGGGAGGTTGGGCCAGATGATCCCACCGTGGTCCCTTTCAACCCTGCCTATTCTGTGATCCATGTATAAGCAATAAAAAGCGCTAAAGTGTAGGATCTTCCTATATTCCACAGACATTAGAGATGAAATAGCTTTCCTTTTATTGTCCATTCATTTAATGTTAAAGCCACCTAAATCTGGTTTTAGGTCTTCCAGATGGTGGATATAAGACATTTTCATTTTCCCTGGTTGTAGAACAAGGGTTCTAGTGTCATATACAAGTCTATAAATTGTTCAGGAAGGAGGAGATAGGTGCTTCATTCTAGTAAAGAAATCAGCAACGATTCTATTAAGTTAATTTTCAGGAATCCCACTTTATGTTTTTAAAATATTTTTTTGTTGTTATTCCTTTATAAAGTTTTGTCAAGACTGTGAGGGTATCAAGAAACCTTAGCTTCAGCTGCTGCTAAGGTATATGATTGAAGAACAGTGATGTGCAGGTTTTAAGTAAGGATGTGGAGCACAATACCTAAGTATATTCTAATGTTGCTTCTGTTTGCTCTGTGTTCCTTGTTGTCTGGAAAGTAAAGAGAGAGGCTACAACAGGGCATTTATGCAGAAGGCTGTTTGTTTATCTTGACCCACAGTTTTCTCTTACTATTGTTGATTATGTTGATACTCTGCTTTACAAAAATACTGACACAGTGTTGGTGCACCACAGGCAGTCTGTAAGGCTGAAAGAAGTAAAAGTTTTTCTGGGAAGTGCCTAGGCTAGTTACTCCTTTTTATATTATTAAAACCTGATCGATTCTATGTCAAAGATTCACTGCTGCATAAAATGAAATTTAAAAAAGGGAAATATTTACTGTACAGTGTTCCCCTGACCATTTTTACACACAGATATTGAGGTAATTATGAGATACTGTTTTTATTAGGCTCTCAGAAGTTCACGACATTTCCACATTAAAATAAGAAACAGCACCAAAACTAAAAAAAACCAACCAAACAAACAAAAAAGACCCCAAAACAATTCCAAATCAGAGATAATAAATCCAGGGTATTACAGTTTTTGTTTCTGCTGCTAGCAATAGATTCAATGATAATAGAAGCTCATTTCTGTATTTTCACTGTACCCGATAGTACTGAAATGAGAAGGAACTATTTTGAAGTAATCTGTCATCTGGGACAGCTATCTTAGAGGGCACAGAAATTAGACAAATGGAGTGACACGGCTGTAATGCTGGAAAATGTGCAGTGCGATGTCTCTCATTTCTAGACAAATGGGAGGAAGGACTGTACATATTCTGGATATTAGCTGCACAGTAGGAGAAATTTGCCATGTTCCAGCTGGAACTGTATAAACGATGTACACAGTATTTATCAGAAACTGTTTGCTGTACAGTCACAGTGATTAATGCCAGGTGGTTGCTAGTAGGACAGGCTTTTGAAAGTGCAATGAAGAGAAACAAGGAAACCAAGAAAATACCTGTGCCTGAGCGTAATACACTAGAGAGACATTTGTCTCAATCATACATGATCTCAGTCATGATAAGACTTTTGAAGAGCCAAAGGAGTATCATTCCCCAAAACTTCCTGAACTTTCAGTTGTCGCGCTATATGTAGCACCTTGTGACCAGAACTAGCATGTTCATTACAGTCCTATTTTTATTAAGCCTCTTTTTGAAGAGGAACACTATTGTTCCAGCTGAGAAAATTCTACTTTACAGTTTATGCTGTAAAGCCTCTCCTGGGTAGCTATGCAGGGAGGATTAAGAAAAAAAAACTCAGCTGCTTGATAGTCACACAATAGGATTTTATGAAATATTGAAACAAAAGGAGAGGTAGCCAATACAACTTTAGCTTAAAAAAACCCTTTCAGATAGTTACAGAATGGCATGCAGATTTCTTGGAATGGCTTATGAAATAGTACAGAATTAGAAATACTTGTCTGTAATGTTATCACTACTTTGAAGTATTTTCTTTTGGGTATGCAAATATTATTTTTGGCAAATAAATATCAGCCTTCCATGTAATACAGTTTTAAATACTTAATAACTTATTGATCATTATAAAGATGAGGTGATGATATTTAGCTAGTAGCCAGAAAAGGATAAAAAAAATAATGAAATACATGTCTCATTCCATAGCTGACTTCAGAGGTACTGGGTGTTTAAGTTCCGTGAACTGCAAGTATGTACATGGTAGTGGTTTAGAAAGTACTGCACCTTATAAATTTTGTAACAATCAGTAAATATTCAAGGGTCTATTACTGTAAATACATGATGCAGGGCATTGAGTTCAGCTTTGTATCAGTTCAGCTTTTTGTAAGGTGTATGCACTTGAGCATGCTGATTTAACAGGTATCTATTGTTGACTTTTGTGCAATTCTTCTATTATATTGTAATAATTTAATACATATGAAAATGACTGAATAACTGCTATAGGTATTGTAAGCAGTTTCTCATCCAGTGTTTTTTATGGTTAATACTTTTTTTAGTATTTCCATTAAATTTCCCATATGCAAAGTTTATCAAATACATTTTTTTCAGTCAGGGAATATTTTGGCTCCTTTTTTTTCCTTAGTTTGAATTTTACAAATCTTCACTTCTCTTGCACACCATTATGTTATAAATAGCCTACTACAGTCATGAATTTAAAGCTATACATTAGAAAGCTTCTTGCAAAAGGTTGAGATGTTGCTTTAGAAAATCAGTGAAACAGCAGTCCCAGATTTTTTGATTATCATTGTAAATTTCCATAGTCAGAACTTTCAGAGATGACTTACCTTGGAAAACTAAGAGCAGGCTGCTCAGCTTAGAATATCTTTAAAGATGTCTTAAGAAGATATCCACAGATACCAGATTTTTTTGAGAAATCTCTCCTAACTTTTTCCCTACAGTTTTTTTACTGGTGAAATTCAGTTCAGCTCTTTGTCATCCAGCATATTTTTTTAAGATGGTTGATTGTTCATTTGTATTGGCTAGATCAGTATACATGGAGAAAGGTTTCCTGCTGCCAGCTTGGAATACCACCTATCATGTCTTTGCAAAAGTTTGTTTTACTTTCTTCTATTTGTCAACAAATTTAACATGAATTTCATCCAGAGAAATTTCTGTTTTACATAAAATGCTGTAAATTTACCCAGTTCAGTTTCACATATTTGTGCAGAGGATCAATTTTATGAAATATTGGCTGTAGTAGAAAACTATTTATGCCATACCTTTTTGCGGCAGTATGATGTTCCTAAGAGACAAACATTGACTTCAAATCAGCAATATGGCTAGACGATATCAAATTTGTACTTTTTATGTATATTCATGAAAGAAAATCAACTTATGGATGATAGATGTCTCACAGTTGTGATCTAAGAAGAGAAACTGAAATAATGCTGGGCAAAAGCAGAGCAGCTCTGTTTAGCTTGAAAGAATTCTTCATTGACAGTTTTGGCTAAGAATGTACACCTGTTAAATACTTTCAGACAACGGCTAAGTGACTCATTTTAGCATGACCCCCATTTGGGTATTCCCATTCTGCTGTCTAGTGACTACATACAGAGTTATAAGCATTTTACATATCCAAGTGAGTATATGCTAGCTGCTTGGAAAACACAAACTATGCCATGCTGAGCAGATAAATTTTAAAACACATTTGTTTTGTACTTTTTTTCCCTGCTCATACTTACGATGATTCAATCCTTTTTCCAGACGGTCATCCTTACATCATCAGAAATTTGTCAGAAACAAATGATAGTAAGAACAATGAAAAAGGAAATAGTAGTAGGAGGAGTAATATGTCTCCTACCAGTTTGTCCTTGCAGAATCAGTATCAAGTGATGTAAGCTCAGAACTAAAACATGAAATATCCTAACTCTGAAGAGCCATGACCTGCTACATACAATAAGGAGCCATTTTGATCTGGTTCTTTAAAGACCCAGATAGAAGCAGCATGCTGATGTGATATTAAAAATTATCTTTACAAGAAATGGTGGAGCATTACTATGTATAAAGCTGTGAACTGTTCTGAACATGGAAAGTGGGGTTAGGGTGGGGGGAGGGTGTGTGTGTGTTTGTTATTCTTCTGTGCTATAATTTTGATATTCCGTAGTGCTGTATATCTGTTTTTATACATACAAAATCTAATTGCTTCTATCTTCTGCCTGGATGTAATATAGCTCAATTTAAATAAAACTGTCATTCAAATTTGCATTGTGTTTCTTTTTATCTGCTTATGAAATGGTGGACCATTTGTCTTTTTTAATCAGTTAAGAGGAAGAGTGCAAAATGTTTTTTCACACACCAAGAATTGTTAGAATACAGTCACCTGTCCTGGACTTAGTTGTTATGCATGGATTAAAGGCCTTTGGCCTTGTGTACAGTGCTTTTGGATCAGTAGCAGGTGTCAGGATTATGCAGGTTTTCATTCCTCAGTGGCCTAAACACACCGCCTCAAGTAAAGTCAATGGAATAATGGAATCCAATGAAGTTAATCAAATGCCATGTTTCCTCTTGTTTGTATAATCTGTGGCCTCAGTTTTGGATGCATTTTATATATCTGTATGTCCTCTCACTTAACAACTTCTGTGATATTAAATAGCAATGTAATTGTTAAAGTTGCACAACTTGGAAGTAAGACTGATAGAAGAATTCTAGACATTATTTTCATGTCATTATTTCATATTGATTTTAAAAAGTAGTGTAATTCTAGGGATTTTCTGTTTAAGGAGATGATATGCTGATTAGTTGCTCAACCCCTGACAGTGTTATCGTATCTGTGAGGAACCCAGTGGTATTAGCCACTTGATAGTTCAAATTTAATTGTTATCACAGCAAATCTTCATATGAGATGTCCAGTATAGCATAATAAACCAAGGCAATTACTAGAAAAAGGCATTTACTCGTATAGTAGGCTTGTCTTCATTTTTCCAGGCTAGCCATTTCTATGAACACTTGCATCTTATCAAGTGTACCATTAGGGTGACAGAAATGTTTGCTGAAATGTAGGATGTGTTTAACAATAGTGTACTGAAGTGATAGTAAGATTAAATACATTTTAATGTAATGGGTGCTAATCTTCAAATACAGAAAAGGCCCAGTAAGAATCATTTTTCCCATATATCTGAAAAAGTAATTTAGAAATTAGAGAAAGCTTATGTAATACTTCAGCTTGCTTAGCCTGGCAATAGGTTATAAAACAGTATTTATTGCTCTAATTCTTAAGTTTCCAAGGATTTGACATAATAAGCAAAAACTAAAATGAAGAACACATATGCAAATATTAAAAATATTTTTGGCAAACATACTAACATTAAAAGGAAGATGAAATGTAATAGACCTTGTCAAAACAAAAATATTTTGTTTACTAGAACCAGTAATGAAACAATTCTGAAGCAGCGACTTCAGGCTGATGCCACAAAGGAGAGGAGGCTTTGTTGCATTAGTGGGGTAGGAGATTGAAAGAACTGTGGTTTAAGTGGCTCTGTGCAGAGGGAGAAACTTACAAATACTCTAAGGCTTAGACAGGATATAAAATCCTGTTACAATATATTTAACTTTCAGTATTTTCAGTGTTTGCTTTAAACTAATGTAAAGTTCTACACCTGGTTTACTACTGTTCTATTTATCTTCATAGCGAGATGCAGTAAGCAGCGTCTTACTGCTAGTTTAGTAGCAAATGAAATTTCTTTTTCTTCACCTAAAAGCGAATAAAACATGCAAAATTGTGTTATGTTCACAGTGATTTAAATTATTCTATTTAAATGATTTACTGTTACAAAGAATCTACCATGAGTTGTTAGATAGTAATACTAGCATTTTAGCACTTTTGTGTAGATTGATTGCATCTTGTGACCTGCAGTGTCAGTGCATGCTTAATATGACAACAGCAAAACAGAATAATGAGGTAATTCTTCAAGTGGAAACACTTCAGTAAGCTTTTCAGTCAAATACGGTCAAAAAGCACTGATTAGAGCCAGGTGTTTCATTAGGACATTCAGTGCACCTGAATCTTGGCTTGTGACACTGTGGTCTTTAATAAAACTGATGTCTTTCAGGGTAAATTAACAGTGCATATGTGAATTATTGTTATTATCTGAATTATTTTTATTATCATTACTGCATGACCCATTTCAATCATCTGCCAAAAGTTTTGGGAGTCTCAGAAGGTCCTGCTGACTGGCAACTAGCCAATATTATTCAATTTACATGAAGGGTATGCAGGGGAGGACCCAGGAAACTACAAGTTTGATAGTTCTAGCCTCAGTTCCCTGAGAAGATTGTACTGGGTACTTCTGAAAGGCATTTAAAGAACAGTGCAGTCAACATTGGTTCACAAAGGCCTTGTTTGACTAATTCTGTATCCATTGATTATATCCTCCTGCTGGATAAAGGGAAGGCAGTGGATGGGTCTTTTTTGGATTTTAGTGAGGCTGTGAGGCTCACAGCATCCTTCTGGAAAATGTTGTCCAGTTGTGGGATGAGAGGGTTCACGATGCAATGGGTGAAGAGCTAGCTGAATGGCAGAGCTGAAAGAGTTGTGGTAAGTGGGGCTACATCTGGCTGGCAGCCACTTACTATTGGTGCTCCTCATGGAGCAGTTTCAGGGTCAGTCCTGTTCTAAATACATATCTGTTATCTGCCTACTGGAGAATGCACCTTTTTGTATCAGCAAGTATGCTGATGATACAAAACTGGGAGGTGCTGTTGGCTCTTGCAGAGTGACCTTGCAGACTGTTACAGGTGGACTAAAACATTGGACAAAGATTAATGATGTGAGATTTCCGTTCACATGCCAAATTCTGCACAGGATCAAACTGAGGAAGGAGTAACTGAATAGCAGCTTTTCAGAAAGAGATCTGGGGGTTTTGGTTGACATTAAGGTCAGTGAGTCAGCTCTGCCAGCCAGGAGGGCAGACTGCATCCTGGGATGCATCAGACACAGCATCACCAGCCAAGGTGATTGTCCCACTGTATTCAGCATCAGTGTGGCTTCACCTTGAGTGCTGGGTACAGTGCTGGGCCTCACAATTTATAAAAGATAAGAAGGTCCTTGAATTCATCCAAAGCAGGGCAACAAAGCTGGGGAAAGGACTTGAAGCCACATCCTCTAAGGACCAGCTAAGGACTTCAGGCTGCTGTAGTTTAAAGTAATGGAGGCAAAGTCCTTACTGCTCTCTGCAGCTTCCCAAGGGGAGGAAGGAAGAGGAAGATGCTGATGCATCTCTGATATCTAGTGACAAGATGCACGGGAATGGTTCTAAGTGGCATTAAGGGAGGGTCAGGGTGAAGCTGAATCTCAGAAAGTGTTTCTTTAGCAAGACAGTGTTCAGTCCCTAGAACAGGCTTCCTGGAGAGGTGACTGAAGCCCAAAGCCTGTCAGTCAATGGATAATGCCAGTAATACTTATTTTAGCTTTTGGTCAGCCCTGAAGTGGTTGGGCAGCTGGATCGTTGCAGATCACTTCCAAATTAATTATACTATTATATTCTTAATTATATTTACATATTATGTATTACATAATACTAAATTATAATAAATATTCTATATTTGACATTAATTAGAACAAAGAATATATAAAGAAGAATGCTAAAAATTTTAGCTTCACAAATCCCTTGATCTTCAATCAGTGCAGGTTCTTCTTTTGAACATAAAATCATCTTGTTCTTTCTGTGCTCATTCATATTCCCAGCCTTTCAAAAAAAATTGTATAGGAGCATTACAGCCATATTTTTGTGTCCTGTCTAACTTGACTAAGTACCATTTTTCATTACAGTGAATATTCTTGTAAAGAAACCTACTTTTTATGATCAGTATTATGAATGGCAGTTAAAAAGCACATTTTTTTCAATAACTTGAAATTCAGTGTGCCTAGCTTAATGCCAAGCTCAAAAGCTCATCTTAGCTCCCATATATGCCATTGTTTCACCTGTTGCACTGCCATGTTTCCACTAGGCCTGTAATTTATTTTCATAAAATATATCATCTTGTCTTAAATGGCATTATCAGCTTAGCTGCTAAGATAAACAAATCTGTATAGACAACCTCTATCGTAATGTTCACACAGAGATTTATTTGGGTTTTGGCTGTATAGATAAGGAAGTAGGCTATCTGGGAAACCCTCTTCATTATACCTGCAGAAAAATGACTTTCACAGAAAGCAAATTGAGAGGCTGAAAAGTTGCCAGGTTGTTTTGGTTTTTTTTTTTTTTT
>VXAC01007924.1:98885-113847 GCA_013399225.1 Rhipidura dahli
TTTTTTTTTTTTTTTTTTTTTTTTTTTTGGCAAAGAGCTACTGTCACTTGGAACTTGATTTATGGCAAGAAGATGAAGCCGAGTGCAGAAAAGCCATTAGTAAGCCCAAAAGCAATTATTTTTTGTTGTTCTGTGTTACATATAGCAGATAGAGGTTTGAATTGAGTTTATGTTGAAGTCAGTGAGAAAAAGGTCTTCTTTGCTGGACTTCAGTTGAGTCAAATTTTGAGTTTGGTCATTAGTTGCAAAATGTCAAAATCAAAAAATGCAGGTAGAAAAACTTCTAATTTAATTAACATTTTTCAAACCTGGAAACTTAAATTTAATCTTACTGGTGGTTCCTGTGATGGTACTGAGCACTTTTTGTTTCTAAGGATACTTACAGAAAATCTGTTTGTTTGTTGGGGTGTTTTTTGCTTAAGTTCTGAAACAGAAGGGTGAAGGGAGAGTGCTGTTTGTTGTTTAATGAGTTGTCTAAACTTAAATGACTTTGTAAGCAGACGTTCTTAAATGTGGTCTCATTTTCACAAGTGTCCTATTCTGAATGTAACATTTGGTTCCAGCAAGATCCTCTGAGATCTTTGGAGTTCAGGAATCTACATGGTTTTGTAGTGTAAACATGGTTTACACTAATGCTGCCTGATATCTCATGAGAGTCTACTGCAGTTTCTTTCTAATAAAGAAACTAATAAACAAGGTGATATTTCAAGTATTTTATCATGAGTGTCATTTATTCATAGAACCAAAGAATATGCTGAGTTGAAAAGGACCCATTTGGATCATCAAGTCCAACATCTGGTGCTGCACAGGACAGCCCCAAGAATCACACCATATGCCTGAGAGCACTTTTTGAACTCTGTCAGGTTAGGTGCTGTGACCATGTCCGTGGGGAGTCTGTTCCAGTGCCCAGCCACCCTCTGGGTGAAAATTCCTGATAGCCAACCTAAATCTCCTCTGACACAGCTCCAGGCCATTCCCTCTGGTCCTGTCAGCATCACCACAGAGAAGAGATCAGTTCCTGCCCCTGCTCTTCCCCTCATGAGTAAGTTGCAAACTGCAGTGAGGTCTCCCCTCAGTGTCTTCTTCTCCAGGCTGAACAGACCAAGTGACCTCAGCCACTCCTTGTCAGAGTTCCTCTCCAGACCCTTCGCCATCCTTGTGGTTCTTCTTTGGACACTCTCCAATAGCTTTAAAATTTTCTTCTGTTGCCTAAAACTGTCCCCAGCACTGGAGGTGAGGCTGCTCCAGTGCAGAGCAGAGCGGGACAATCCCCTCCCTTGCCCAGCTGGTGATGCTGTGCCTGATGCCCCCAGGACATGATTTGCCCTCCTGTTTGTCAGGGCACTGCTGCTGTCCAGCTTCTTGTTCCCCAGTCTGTCCGTACATCCAGGGTTGTTCTGTCCCAGATGCAGAATCTGTAACTTTCCCTTTTTCAACTTCATATGGTTGGTGATTGCTCATCTCTGTCATTTGTAGAGATCTTTCTGCAGGGCCTCTTTGCCCTGCCTTGAGTCAACAGCTGCTCTCGATTCACTGTTGTTGGCAAGTGGTATTTATTCAAGTCCTGCATCCAAGTCATTTATGAAAATGCTGAAGAGAGCTGGGCCAACGACAGCCCTGTGGAACCCCAGCAGTGAGAGGTCAACGAGTCTGATGTCACCCCCATTCACTGTAACCCCTTGTGCCTGACCCCAGAGTCACTTGCTTGCCCATTAAATGATGTGTTTATCCAGCTGTGTGCTGGACATTTTATCCCGAAGGATCCTGTGAGAGACAGCATCAAAAGCTTTCCTGAAGTCCAGAAAGATTACATCAACTGGCTTTTCTAGGTCAAATAGGTGGGTTACGCTGTTGTAGAAGATAAGATTCAACAAGAAGGAGTTCCCCATCATGAAGCCATGCTGGCTGTGGCTGATGATTGTTTTCCTCAAGATGTTTTTCAGTACCTCCCAGAATAATCTTCTCCATGATTTTACTGGGCACTGAATTTAGATTGACAGGTCTTTAGTTTCTCTGTGTGAGGCTATCCATCCATTGAAAATCAAGACAACATTCACCAGTTTCCAGTCAGCTGGGACCTCTCCGGAATCCCAAGACTACTCAAAAGTCATTGAGAGAGGTTTGGTGATGACATCAGCTAATTTGACTCTTGCATTAATCCCATCAGGCCCCATAGATTTATAGGGATCCAGCTCGAACAGCAGATCCCACACAAGTTCAGGGCCAACTAGAATTTTATCATTCTTGTAGTCATGGTCTTTCAGTTTAGGAGGTGTTAAAGGTGAAGGCAAAGAATGCATTAAACCTTGGACTTGTCCATGTCTGTGTTTGTGAGGTGACCATCCTCATCCTGTAATGGGCTAATGTTATTCCTACACTGCTTTTTGTCATTAACATGTTTGAAAAAAACCCTCTTTTTATTGCTCCCCCCATTCTGTCCAGTTTCAACTCCAGTTGATCTTTGGTTGCACAGTTTTTTCCCTACAGTGGTGAGCAGCATCTCTTTATTCTTACCGTGTCCCCTGACCTTGCTTCCACTGGGCACACACCTTCCTTTCTCTCCTTATTTCCAGATGATCCATGTTCAGCCAAGCTGGCCTTCTGCCTCACCTGCTTGGCTTACAGCATTTGGGAATTGCCTGCTTCCCAGGCACCTTTAGAAGGTGATGTTTAAAAAATGACCAGCACTGATGGACCCCAGCACCTGCAAAAAGATTTTTCCCAGGCAACTTCACTCACTCATTCCTGGGCACCTTGAAGTCTCACTCCTCATTTCCAGAGTTGAGGTTTTGCTGGCACTTTTCCTTCTATCAGCTGAGATTTTAAACTTGATCACTTTGTGGTCACTGTGGCCGACAGCCACCAGTCTCCACTCTGCTCACAAGATTCTCTCTGTTGACAAGCAGCAGATCGTGGAGGGCATCTTTCTGAGCCACCTCCCTTAGGACCTGTTCATAAAGTTGTCATCCAGGTTTTTGAGGAATCTTCTGGCCTGGGTTTTACCAGCTGTATGAAGGTCC
This sequence comes from Rhipidura dahli, assembly GCA_013399225.1. NCBI lineage: Eukaryota > Metazoa > Chordata > Aves > Passeriformes > Rhipiduridae > Rhipidura > Rhipidura dahli. Next base: position 101,906 of record VXAC01007924.1, read on the forward strand.
CAGTTGATTTCTGGCAAGTTGAAGTCCCCCATAAGGATTAGGGAAGGGCACTTGACTTGGAAGTATCCCTTAGGTCCTCCAACAGGTTATTCATTTGCATCATCGTCCTGGCTGGGAGGGCTATAGTATATTCCCAAGATGATATCTGAAGTAATTTTTTGCCCCTTGGTTCTTACCCATAGGCTCTCAATTGTGCCAGTGTTGACTGTGAGCTCCATACATTGCCTTCTGTGATGTACAGTGCCACCCCTCTGCCTGTTGTCTCTGCCTGTTCATCCTGAAGAGCCTGTAACCCATCCAACAGGGCACTCCAGTCACAGGACTCATCCCACTGAGTTTCACTTATGCCAATGATGTGAAATCTCTGAGGCTGGGCCAAGCTCATTTGTTTGTTCCTCATGCTGCGTGCATTAGTGTAGAAACATGTCAGGTGTGCTACACTGTAGCCAGCAGCTCCTGAAGCTGCTGGAAAGATCCCATTAGTGCTTGCTTCCTTAAGTTCTGTCACATCATCCCACTGTTCATCACTGGCAAGCCTCGGATGGTCCCTTTCCAAGCTATCAAATCTCTATCAACAAGCCACTCTGGCTCCTGTGCTAGAACCCATTTTTCCCTCTGAGAAGGGTGCATCCCGTCAGGTGTAAGTAGACCAGGTGTTAAATAGATCCTCATGGTAAAAAATCCCAAATTTTTTCCAATTGCACAAGCCTCAGTCTCATATTGATGGTGCCTATTCCTATCAGTATTATTCCTTGTTACTGGAAGGATTGAGAAAATCACTATCTGTGCTCCTGAACCTTCAACCAATCATTCCAAGGCCCTAAGTCTCTTTTGTTTGCTCTTGGACTTCTCTTTGTTGTTTTTTCACTGCAGGCTTGAGCACCCAGTAAAGGATAGTAATCAGAGAGCGTTACTAGACTAGATAGCTTTCCAGCAATGTCCCTTAGCTAAGCCCCTGGGAGACAGCAGACTTCCCTGTGAGCTGAGTCCTGTCTTCAGATTGGGCCCTCCGTTCCTCTAAAAAGGGGACAATTACCCTCCTTTCCCTCTTAACAGAGGAGCTTTGCCCATCTCATCAATTGTGTGGGTTTCTACATCCAGGGCCTCATACCTGTTGTAGAAGGTGCCAGTGCCACCTGTCGAATCTTCAGAACAAGAGGGAGCTTTCCAGAGGTGGTGGTAAATGATGCTGCTTCCAGTTGGTGTCTGGTCACCAGTGGTATCTCCCAGGGATCAGGGTTGGGGCTAGTCCTGCTCAGTACCTTCACAGGTGCCCTTGGTGAGGGGGTTGAATCTACCATTAGCACTCTGGGAATGACACAAGGTTGGGTTGGGGTGTCAGTCTGGTGCACAGCAGTCAGGCCCTGCAGAGGGACCTGGAGTGGCTAGAGAGGTGGGCAGAGAAAATGGCAGGAGGTTCAACAAGACCAAGTGCTGAGTCCTGCACTTTGGCTACAGCAGCCCCAGGCAGCTCTACAGACTTGGGATGGAGTGGCTGGAAAGCTGCCCTGACAGAAAAGGACCTGGGTGAAGAGGAGGCTCAGGGGTGACCTTATCACTCTGTACCACTCCATGAAAGGAGGCTGTGGCCTCTTCTCCAAGGCAATCAGCAATACAACAAGTCTTAAGCTGTGCCAGAGGAGATTAAGGTTGGACATGGAAAATAAATCCTTCACAGAAGGATGATAAGGTCTTGGAATGGGCTGTCCAGGGAAGTCGCTGTTCTTAGAGGAAGGAGTGGGCGTGGCACTTGGTGCTGTGGTCTAGTTGACGTGGTGATGTTTTGTCATTGGTTGGACTGGATCTCAGAGGTCTTTTCCTACCTACTTGATTCTAGGATTCTGTATGTGCAATAACCTTCTTCCAGCCTTCATTTTTCAACACACCCTTGTCTTACTATCTTGTGGGGTTCTGAGTCTGTCTGGACAGACTACATGAATTTATTGAAACTGATTTTAATATGTGAGAAAAGAAGGATGCAATAGGACATCAGTTGGTAAAAGTTAATTTAATGTTGGATTTTTAGGTCAAAAATACAAAGAATATATAGCATGTAAACTCATGGATAGGTTTATTGCAGATTTCCTATTAGAAGGCAGAGAAGTAAAGGTAGAGGTTGAACATAACTAAGCACATGTTAGCTTTCATCTTCAACTACTAATATGGGATGTCCTATATTCTGATGTCTGAAACATATGTCTAAAATTCTACTTTGCAAATAAGTCATTGTGACTGGTATGTTTTTCTTTTAGGTGAACTGGCAGCAGGAAGAAGAGTTTAGACAATAATCCTCAAATAAATTGTTTTCATTAGCTCTGAAATCATTACATTTAATTTACTTCTGCTTGTAAGAGGGAAACCCACATACAGTCTCAGTAGCATAGTTATTTCCAGTTGCTCAGAAAATGTAAATATATAGATTTGAAATAATAAGCTAAGTTTAAAAATAAATTGACTTTTAATAATTAAAATTAAGGATTTTTGAGGTTTGATTTTGTAGGACTTCTGTTTTCTGGTGTTCTTCTTTTTCTCTTCATTAAAAAATATTTACATATTTCAAAGAAATATTGGTCAAATATTAAATACTGATAGTAGACCTCTAGTCAAGTGGTAGTGTTCATATTTTGAAATACACCAGAACAGTACTTAAAAGAATCTAGGAGGGGATGTCAGTGAACAGAATTTAAGTTATTCGAAGTCCAAAATAGTATACAGAAAGTTAATTTCATATTAAGAAAGTGTTGCTAGACAAATTATTTTTATTACTCAAGAAACAAATACAAAAGCTTCAAAATCACTTTCTCCAGGTAGAGAAAAATGAAGTTCCTACACAGTAAATAGCATTTCTAAGGTAAATGAGGATAGAGAAGTCGAGGGAAAAATACCTATTATTTCTCTTATTTAAAAATTTCATATGGTCAAGCTGTGAATGCAGGTTGGGATGTCTGTTACCATACTTCTTTACACTTAGGTTTTGTACATGAATTGATTTTGGCAAGGACGTGGAAGATCCTTATCCACAGAGCCATATTTGAAGCGCAATAGACATCCAGTGCCATGATGTTTTTCAACGGGCAGTTTCTGTATTTAAATTCTTCTATTCCAGTAAAGGCCAGTATAAGGAGGGGTACTCCATGGCAGGACTAGTTAGTTTAGCTAGTCTTTCTCCTTGTTAGGGAAAAGCTTTCCATTCTTGGACTCATTGTTTTATAACATAACAATAATACAGGAATGGATAACAAACTTAAGTAAGTGCTTGAGCCTTGCTCTGGTTTTCTCATTTTTGCTGCTGATGGAATTGATTTGCCATGAATTTGCAATAAATTTCCCACTCCTAACATTACCTGCATTATAATGAATTTGTTAGGTGTGTGTTTTTCCCCCTGATGTGGAAGCTAGATCTCTCCCAGTGCTTCTATAGTTTTGGCATGTCTCAAATGACACAAGGTGGATGTTTGAAAAAGAGTTTTTAAATAGTAGAGAAAAAAGTTTCTACTAAAGAAGTATGTCTTGATGTCTTCTCCAGTTTAGTGTTCCCATGGAAACACTCCAAACCATGCTCCTCTCAGTCCTTCCTCCCCCTTCCCCCTACACCAGGCTGGAGAGGACAGAAAAGGTGACGATCATGGGTTGAGATAGGAACAATTTACTGGAAACAGCAGTGACTAAGATGACAGATGGTAATAGCAACAATATTAATAAAAAAGTGTGTGCAAGAGAGGAAAACTATTCACATGCAGGTGCTCATCGTGCAGACCTCGACATTACTCAACTGCTCACTTCCTGCTACAGGATCCAGAAGGGATCCCTTCCTCTCCCAGAAAGGATCCTTTCCTCTCCCTGGAGGATGATGTGAGGTTGTATTGGATCCAATCTCTGGGTCCTAGAAATGCCTCCTCCTGGCTACTGCAAAAATTAACCCTGTCCTAGCTGGAACAAGGCCAGTGTGATAGGCCTGTCACCCATTCTAACCACCATATAGGTTACTTTGTACTTAGGCATTTGGGAGAATAGCTTTGTCTATGAGAGACTCTATAGACATAACTGGGCTTGGGGGAGACTAAAGAATAAACAACTACTATGGTGAATCAATACAGATCATACATACAGAATCATAGAACAACGTCGTTTCTCTAAGCCCCTTAAAATTGACTATAAATAAAAATTGAATATGAAGAAAGTCAGTAAAATTGCCTTTAACTACAGTAACAGCAATAGATCTTGGACTCATCACTTGGATCATCTTGGACTTTGTGAATCTAGCAGGATGATCATATCATATCTTGCCAGAATTTGCAAGGAAAAGAATGAGATATAAAGGTGTTTTAGTTTTGTGCAGTATGAAACACAGTTTTGAATATTTTAGTCTTCTTTGGCTGCTAATTCAGAGCATCTGTATGCTTCCAATTCTAAAGAATATCTAAACAGAATTTTACATTGTTCTCCATTAAAAGTCCCAAAGGTGAACTGTTTCACAGTTGGTTTCGTTGGTTGGTTTTGTTAAGGTATTCAGTTATTCTGAATAAGCTTGCAAACTTTTATCAGATTTATTTTATTATATCAGTTTAGTTCCAGCTGGAAATCATAATCAAATGTACATGTAAGTATTTGTTGCTTATATTGATTTCCTGTATTTGAGGAAATATAATTAATAAACATTTTGAATCTACAAAGACAAAGATACCTATCTCAGGGACAGAATTTCTTTAGTTTAATGTCTTCTTGGCTTGTTCAAGACTGTTATGGAGGCTAGGTCTATCTGTAAAACTCTTATCTTCTGAAATGAAGGTGTATTTTTGCATGACTGTGAAAGGAGAGCCATAGATAGGCAAAGCATTCATTGCTATCTTATAACTGTCTGTTAAGAAACTTCCAGTATAATAACCTGGGCTTTGTGGGAATCTGTTAGAGCTTTTCTACTCATAGAATTTGAACACTTGTATTCTTTCTTTGGTTTGCTCTTTCTGAGAAATGTTCCTGCAAGCACTGACATTCAAATTTGAAATAGGTTAAAACCTTGTCCACCAGCAGTGTGATGGACAATATGATTGGATTTACCAATAATCATTGACTTCCCATCAAAAGTACTGCCAGAGTGTCACTGTTTTAACTGGAATGAGCATGCCTCTGACTCATTGAAGTGCCACACAAAAATAACAGTTGCTTCTCATAAAGTCAACCACAAAATGAAAACATAGCCTGAGGTTATTGTTATTGCTGTTTTAAAATTACAGACCCTAGATTTACTTGTTAAGACTTGATATTTGCATTTCACTGTAATAAAAAGGATGTTTATTTGATGTCTTTTAAATGGCTGTGCTGCTCATTTCCATGAAATTTGGCAATATAAGCATGCATTTGTAAAGCAAAATGGGAACTAGAAAACCATCCTTTGGAAATGGCATCACAAACACATGATTTCTTTTTTCATTTATTTTATTGCCACTTAGGCACTTTCCTTTTTTTTTTAAATTCTGCCCCTTCTCATTCCATATACATTTATTTCTGTCAAGGCAAGCATATTGTCAACTGAGAGGGTCAGTAAACACTTCTTTTATAAAGGGTTTTAACTCACCTCCTGTGAATTGGTAAATGTGAGATTAGGGAGAAGTGATGAGTGTCAAACACGTATGGGAGATAACAGCATTTCTTTTGCAAAGTGTATTTTCAATCATTTGTATTTGAGCTTTCTCCTCATTTTAGCAATTCCAGATATTTATGCAATTTCCAGATGTAGTATTATAGAGCTGTAATAGAAACTACAGAAAATAACAGAGCATGGAATAGTTCCACATTTCCGTTGTAGGAGTACACCAGAGTGTATTTTCTAAGAGTACGCAAATATAACAAGTCCTGGATCTTTAAGTCTCAGTGCTGGGCATAGTAAATTGAAGAAGGTTCATGATGTATTTGTCCTATTACACTCATCTCTGTATCTGCTCTTGGCCATTGACAGAAGAGATGTACTAAGCTATATGTCTTTTTGCTCACATAAAGAGACTGTTTTATGTTCTTAACAAATATCTGTGCCACGACAGTTTCATAAACTTTGTAACATGATGGTAGAACAGTTTTGATAGCAAGCATCTAACATTTCTGCCTCTTTTTCTAATAAATAAATAATTTTTTAAAAAAATTAAATAAATATCTCTGAGGACAAAATTACCCCAACAAACCAAAACCAACCAAACAAAAAACCAAACCAACAGCCCAAAAAAGTACAAAATAGAATCCCATTAATATGAAGACCACTAATTAATCCAATTATTTATGGCTCTTGTAGCCTACATAAATATTAACCTGTCAGGTAATAAAGCATGCTAACTAGACATACATTATATCCTGTTGTCATTGTTTAAGTACCTGTTGAGGCACACTATTTCAAATAAAGTGATTACTTGAAGAAGTGGTTAAAAGAAGTGGTTCTTTAATGGTGCCCAGAATAAAATAGAATTTGACAGCTTAACAAGTTATTTCCAGATATATTGCGGAAAGAAAATACACCTTCTTAAAAGTCTTATTTTTAGGGAATTTTTTGCTATAAGTCACAACAAACTTGCTGAATGTAAATTTTATGTTAGAACTGAATGTTTCTGAGCAAACAGAAATTTTTATTCATTGTATATTTAGGAAACAGGATATTTGTGCTAATATTTCAGCAGCTAATTTGTAAGACACTTGGGTTTATAGCTGTTTACGGAAAAACAGCTTATACTTCATATACCTGAACAACAGCTAGGCTTTCCACAAAGAAAGGCAACAATATTCTGTGGCTGTGTGAGCTGCGACAGTCAGACATCAAGGCAGAAATTATTCCTGCTGTGTGCAGGGTTTGTTAGACCACATCTGGCTTACAGGTTGCAGCTTTGGTCACCCCAGTAATTTAAAAATACAGAGAAGATGGCAGGAGTTGAGGGGAGGGCACTGAGGCGGCGAGGCTGGAGTCCTTCCCCTGTGAGGAGCCACTGCGGTGCTGGCAGTGGTTCAGCTGAGAGAAGGGGTTGCTGCGGGGGGTGTACAGCAGCATCCGCAGCAGCAGCAGCGCGAGGGATGGGGGAGATACAGCTGTGCTCTTCACAGCAGCATGTGGTGGGACTGCGAGAGACAGCAGCACAAAATTCAGTTCCAGGGGCTCAGGATGGAGATAAGGAAAAGCCTTTTCTCCCGCCAGAACAACTGGCTGGGGCCAGGCCCAGAGGAGGTTGGATGATGTCCATCGCTGGGGATTTTGTAGTTCAGCTGGGTGAAGCCCTGAACAGCCTGGTCTGAGCTCACAGATGAGCCTTTTTGGGGCAGAGGTCGTGAGGCTCCAGGACTACCAGTAGGAATGAGCAGTAATACCTGTCTGGTGGTGTAGTTTACAGGGAAATATATTTTACAGCTGATCTGCTTCTCCAGCTGTCTTTGTAGGCCAGTGTTACTGACAGTGCTGCTCTCCATGTCTTGACTTTCACTAATTAAATGCAAAATCTCAATATAGAGGTGCAATTCAATTTTATGAGGGCACACAGCATATGTTCTATTTCTGGAACTTGGTATGATGTTAATTTCAAATTCTTCATATGCAAAACATTTTTAAAAGTCTCTGTGATTTAAAAAGATGCTATTATTCCTGCTGTGTAGATTGGGTTCAGATTTGAGAGTTAGGGACTTCTTCATTACAGTAATTAGCAATACAGATAAAGAGAAAATAATTATTAAAAAATGGGGGTTGGGTTTTTTTTTGTCCATGTATTATTTATAATGATGTGGAATCAAATAGACTGCTCTAAATTTTTTTAACTCTTTGAAGATGTTTTGATTAAGCATTCAAATGCTTAAGTTTTTGAGTTAGATTTTTGAGTTACCTGTTAAACAAAGCCATTATGATAATGCTGAACTATCTTTACATGGTGTACTAAATATACAGACTTTATTTCTTTAATTAATCTAATAAAGTCTCTCTTTGGACTGAGTCCATAGCTTTTACTTTGTCCATTTCAGTGTCTGATCTTTAAAGATTATCAGATTATAACCTTACTTAGTGTAAGAAAATCTAATGAGATTATTAAAGACAAAATTAAAACAGATACTTTGAGAATAAATTGTTTTCCTGATTTTTTATTACATATCATAATGTCTCAGTGGCTCTTCCTTTGATGTGTCACTGGTCATTGAATTTTCATGTACAAACAAGAAATCAGAAGTCAGCAGATGACTTTTCTTTCACCACAGTAATATGCACACTTTTTTAAGGAAGGCTAGGGTTGCTGAGCTAAGGACTCGTCACTGTTCTGGTAGAGAGTCCAACACAAGCTGTAGACTTCATTGTTTAAAGTAGTTGAGTGTACTGCACTGCAGCTTAAGTGGAAATTGTCTCTGACAAACAAGATTCAGACCTATAACAATGTTTTTTTCATCTTGAAAAACTATATCTCACTATCCTGAGAGACAAAGAGCTTGGAGAGAAAGCTACAGAATAGTTATTCTTTTATGTTAGAGAAATTCCCCTAGTGAAGTCCAAATATACAGTGTTCTGAATACTGATACTTGCATTTTTATATGCAGATTGGCATTTATAGTCATATATTTCTTTAATTGCTGCCATCCAAAAAAGCTTGTCAATTAAGAAGAACTTTTTTAAAGTTGTTGTGAGGCAAGTGTACACAATTCAGTGGTGTTACCCAAATGGGGAAGAGAGTTGAGTCAGAGAGTATTCATATTTTATAGGTCTTTTTCCCTATGTGTTTCCTTTGTGTAAGAAGCCACCTTTGAAAGAGGCTTCAAAACAATGTAAGAGCACCAGCTGCTATAAGACTAGCTCACATTCTCATACTGCACAAGATATTTTCACAGATCCTGGTACTTAGTGTTGCTTAAAATTTTATGTGAAATGTGCAGACATGATGGTAGCAGTTGCTTCTGAAAGATACTGCCATTTTTTAATTGCATATCTCCTAGATTGCTAGTTTGTAACTAGGTAAATTTTTAAAATTAGTTTCCTGTTTTGATATTTAAATGTTGTGGGGAAGAGAAGGAAGAAATCAAGGAGCTCAGGTAAATTGTACTGTCATTTCAGAAAAGAAATTAAATACGGGTATTTCAAGAACTGATGGATCACTAAACTGCTGGTCCAGGTTTTGCCCCTGTAGTCAGAGAGTAAAGTTTTCATCTTCAGTGGTAGGAACACTTTCACTTGGTTTTGAAGCATTACTTAACAGCAAAATGAGAACAGTGCTTAGACTTTTCTCTTCTTACCTGACTGTTCCTGGTCTCTGTATGACAGTATAAATGTCAATACATTCAAACATTTAACATATTTGTTTCAAAAAGTGTGTTAAGCTGTGTATAACCAGCACAGTTGTAGATTTTATAAGTTATTTTGAAAATATCGCCAAATTCATAAGAAGGCACGACCATATCAGCCAAGACAGAAAAGTTGCTGACTGAAGCACAGTGTTTTGTAAAGTTCTGGGTTCAGTATATTTTGTAATGTTTTACAGATCTTTAGTTTATCTAACTCATTAAACAGGTAGAGTAATAACAAAAAAATGTTTTGCATTTATTTCAACTTCCTTTATAACTGTAAATTTTCTCTTCGTTTATTCACATTCTGTATGAAAAACAGAATAACAGATTGATATCAACAGCCATACAGAAAATATCTACAGTAAAGGTCAACATCAAATTGATGAGTTTAAACAAAAACATGTGTCATCTTATCCCACAGTTTCTTTAACTAGGTCTGCCATATATTCTGGGTAATTAACAGAAACCAGAATTGTGTAAGCTATTCTGTTAAACAACACAACCTTAGAGGAACTTGGGATTTGGGTCAAACATTTTGTTAAATGCTTACATAAAGGTCTATAGAATTATTTAGTGGATGAACCTTTCTCCAGGTCCTTAAAGGGTGAGTTTCAAAATCCTCATTACCATGTGTTAAACTTTTAGTCAAAATTATTTTTATTTCTTGAGCTGGATGGACCCCTGTATTTCTTCTGCATACAAGTCTTTTCACCCCAAGCAGAGTTAAATCTGGTTATCTGACAATAACCCAATATTCTGCATTTGCTTTTACTCTGCAGAATGCTTTGTATGTCCTAATCTGTTTTTTAACTTTGTTAATCAACATTTCTGCCTAGGTTTTTTCATGTTCTGCACACTCAAAAAAATTAAGTTATACTTCAGATGGCAGTCAAGATTTATCTTAGTAATTTGAAACATAGGATAAAGCCAGTATGCTTTGCAGCCAGCTGTATAGGTGTTGGTAGCATGAGAAATGCGAGTCGGTTTAGGCCTGTGCAGTGTGAGTTACGTCCACAGTGTTTCACAGGAGGAGGATGTCAGCACCCATTGCATGCTGGTGACACCACAAAATAATGAGATAGTTAATGCTGGAAGGGAAAGATATAGCTCCAACCCCCTATGCCTTGGGAAGGGAGTTATCCACTAGACCAGGATGCTCAGAGCCACATCTGGCCTGGTCTTGAATACCCCCAGGGATGGGACAGCTTCTCTGGGAAACCTGTCCCAGTGCCTCACACACTTAGAGTAAAGAATTTCATCCTAATACCTAATTTAAACCTGTTGTCCTTCACCTAAGATTTTGTCCTATCACCACATGCCATTGTGTAAAGACCCTCTCCAACCTTCTTGTAGAACTCCTTTATGTGCTGAAATGTGCTATAAAATCTCCCTGAAGTGTTCTTTTCTCCAGGCTGAGAAGACCCAACTCTCTCAGCCTGTATTCATAAAGCTCAGGAAGAGCTTCTACAGCTCCCAGTATCCAAGGGTTGACCCTACCTGTTGTTCAAGAAATGTTTGGACAACACTCTCAGACACACATTGTGATTCTTTTGGTAGTCCTGTGCAGGGCCAGAAGCTGGACTCGATGGTCCATGTGGATCCTGTCCAACTCAGGACATTCTGTACCTGTTTGTTGTGGAGATGAGTTAAGTCTGAAGTGTGCTCCGTCATTCTGATAGTCTTAATATTCTCCTGTGAGATTACATACAATCAATTGATTTTGCAGAAGGTAAATCCCTGGAATTGAGCAGGGTCTTTTGCCACCTTCCAAGAAGGAGAATTCTGGTGCAATCTCACTGCTATTTAATACAGGACTAGTAAATTTAAAAAAAAAAATTAAAAGTGCAGATGATAAATTGATACATATATATCTAGCTACAGTTACAGGCTGACTCATTATCCTCCAATGTACTCTAATAAGAAAAAATTAATAGCCAATACTGGACAATACAAAAAGCACTCATAATCAAAAGGACATTTTCCTTGTCTTACACAATAGAATTACAGCGCTTTGCTTGCAAAAAGTCTTCACTTACTGAAGTATGAAGAAGAATACAGACACAGTCCTTAGATGCAATGACAGACACCCGGAAGCCCTTTTGTCTAGCCCATCTTCTGATTTATTGAAAAAGATGACATTCTGTGACTAGCAGCATGCATTTATTATTTAACAGTATTAGTATGAGCCTCTGCCAGTCTTTATCTCTTTGTGTCCTTGCCCAGTCTTTTCTTGGTATGTGTTCTCAGTATTATTTAAAATAATCATAAAGAAGTATGCTCAGATTTCTGCCAGCTTTGTCTTTGCTCCATCTGTCCAATTCCACTTTTACCACCATTTTAAAAACTGTGTTACAGATTTCTGGGCTTTATTACTATACCTGGACCTGGAATAACTATTCTCAAATGAAATAAGCACTGGGAAAGGTGTCCCTAAGTCCAAAAAACATCCTTTCTGCCTAAATAAATTTTATGATCTTGGTGTTCCCACAACACAATCCAAATTGTTCATCTTGTCAAAGAGCTGGGAAATGGCAGCACGCCATAACTTCAAGGGCTGATTAACCATTGCCAAGACCCTAGATGCCAAATGCTTAGCTGCCAAGGTTTTCAAGGCTCTTGGAAGTCACCCAAGCTTGATTTCTTTTTTTTTTTTT
>VXAC01007924.1:113885-181211 GCA_013399225.1 Rhipidura dahli
TTTTTTTTTTTTTCTGGAGAATAAGTGTTTCTCCTGGTGAAATGGTTGCTGTTCAGTTGTGATGACAACTTTGTTGTGACACTGAATCTTCTTTTTCTAAAGATGAACTGGATTAGCAGACTTTATTTCAATAGTTTTTTTGTCTCTTTTCTCCTGTTCCCATCTACACTTAGACAAGCACTGCTGTCACACAGCTAGAAAAATAACACATAGTAGCTTTGTGTTTTGTAGCAAATAGCAGGCCCCTGCCTGCCTACTGCATTTTGTCCAGTTTCAGTTGTGCTAGCTGTTGTTTCTATTTTGATTTCAGTATCGAAGGTATTAGGTAAATACAGAGAACTTTTGATCTGGGTATTGTTACCTGTTCATTCATTTGCCTATCACTTTGCTGAGGTCTGCAGAGAATACAACTCTTCTTGAAGAAATTCATATTATTTTTCATAATGTTGAGATGAAAGAATCTCTTTTGCAGTGATCTTTGAATACAAATGTTACTAGAATTCCTGTGGACCAAAAGCATAATCTTGTGACATTTCAAAGGAGACATCTGGATTGCTTAATGCTTGTCTTTCTATTTATTGTGGTTCCACTGAACTTTTGTATTGATTGAAACTGAGAAGAAGTTAGCTAAAACTATAGTTAAAATTATAATCTGATAGTCCAGAATTCAACTACATTGTACCCCCTGGGTCAAGAAGATGTAGGTCTAAGCATAGTGATTTCAGTGATGCTGATCTTTAAAACTACCTTTAATATCTTTGTTACACAGCATCAGTTTCTGGTTCAGTGGAATATACTTAATTAGGGTGTTAGGCCTTTGAGTCCTAAAATTGCACTAATATTTTAGTACCTGGTCACTATTGCTAAATGTTGTATTTCTTACTTGTCCTAGCTGACCATTGAAAGTCAACATAAAACAAGAGTTTATTATACTGTCTGTATTTTTTAATATACCTTATCTGTGTAATTATTTTGAAATGTTTTAGGTAGTATGAATCTGCAAAGACTTCTGACATGGATGTTTTTGTCTCTCATTAAGGACAGGGAACTTGCTCTGCAGCATATGGAGGGAGGAAAGAAAAGCATAGAGGGAAACAGCAGAAGATGATTAAAAGATTTAGAGAAAATGATGAGACTGAAGTATAGCCACATAGAAGATCACAGAAAAGAGCTAGTTATGAGGGTTATTGGTGAAACAAGCAAAGTTTTAGTTTTTTCTTGTTAGAAGCTAAATGATACTGGGCTTTGTGTTGAGGGGGTTTTTTATGGGAACCCTAAGCACACATAACAGAGAGCAGGTAAGAGATGGTAATCATTGCAGATAAAATTAGAAATGAAAGAAATGTGGAACTTCTAAAGGTAATTAATGATATGATAAACATAGTGTTTGTTTTACTCAATGTGAAAGGTAGAAGTTAAAAAATATTAATTAAATTATGCTTTCATTTACAACAGGAAAAGTTATCACTGCATTTAGTAATGTAAATAACAAAACCAGTTTTATTTACATGGAGAAGATAATTTGTTTCAAACTAGTATGTGAAATGAGTCTCTTCCGTTATATATTGTCTGACTTTCTGCTTTATTTGGTCACAAGCAGGAGGAGAAGTCCATTAAATGTCGTAGACTTTGCTCTGGTCAGTTACTCACATCCATCCGTTCGTGTGTTGCGTGGATTGTTAACCTCTTTGAGAACAATTCTTGTGCAGAGTCAGTGTCCTGGGAGACAGTAACACATCAAAGAGGAAGAATGAATCACCTTAAACTGAAAGGAGATGAAGAAAGAGTCAAGATGAAAAAGATCTGAGGACAGAATACAAATTCTGAGTAAAAATTAATACTAATGTCTTAAGTGAAAATGAGGTTTAAACAGCAGTGCAGAGGATCAATACAACACTAAGTCTTACTGCTTTTGGTATAGAACATACCTGTGATCAAGTTTTCTAGTATCATGAATTTTCTGGAATGCGTGTGTGTGGGTTGATAGCCAAAAAAATACAGTCATACACAATAAATATACCTATTTGTATAAAAAAATAGATAACTATTTTTAAAAAATTCAGTGAACTGGAGTTACTTCTAGAGAACTTCTAAGGAGTACTAGTTAATGCTGAAAGAGAAAATTACCCAGTCTAATACAGGTCTGATATGACCTTATACTGAACAAGGATTCTTAATACATCAGCTTTGTATGTGATGTAGGGTGTTACTGCTCTTAGGGAGTTGCACGGTGCCATGAAACTATAGGAAGTGTATTCTTTGCCTGATGGCACTGAGTTATAAATACCAAGTGTATGTATAGCATATATGTATCAAATATATGTTATAGGAATGAGATCTGGATGATTTGTAAATTGTAATAAATGTAAGTTATCAGACTTCTCAGGCTTTTAAGGCTTTTAATATCAGGTGAATTGATAATGTTCCATAGTTTTCCTAAAAATAAAGATATTCCCATCATTTACAGAAGGAAAGAAAAAGCATCTCTCCTACATAATAATCATTACAGCATTTCTACATTTTCTTGTGAATCATTGATCTGTGTTCCTGGGTCAGATAAACCTGGCTATTTGATATGCATCAGTGCTGTGCCAAGTACTAGGGTCTTTTGTTTCTTCCTGCCAGAGATGTCAATATCCAGGAGCGCAAGTGAAGCACTGCCAAAAAAATGGCTTCTTTCAAAAAATCACCCAACCAACCAACCAACCAACCAACCAACAAACAAAACCAGCAACAAAGGAGAATTATTTACTATATATTTTTTATTTTGACATTACAAAATAGTACAGTTAGAAGAGAAGGAGTAATTACTGGAGCTTTTTGCCCCTACAGGACTTTCTTTGTTTCTCACTAACAGCTGTTTGGCAACAACAGTTGTTAAAACTGTCAACAGTTTACAAATTAATGTTTTTTGACTGCTTTGCGAACAGCCCCTTTCATTTTATTCATGAATCTTCCCAAAATGAAGCTTTGAGGTCCAGATGACAGAAAAACAAACAACAAAAAAATCAAGGTTTTCTTAGCTGGCTTTGTGATTAATTTTAAAATATGATGACATGAAAAGCCTTCATCTTGTATACAAAACCCCTAAAATTTTGATGTTTTAAAAGCCTGGAAATGTGTCAGTAGATGTTTCAGAACTGCTAATAATGTCTCCTGCTTTCTAGTTGTATGGATAACAGCTGACATGTAGGGTAGTAGGAGCAACATGAAGTGCTCTTTTTGAGCATGACCACACAGTTGAAGAAAGCAGCTCATAGCACATGAACTGAAGATGCAGCTGACAATGCACTTTTTAATTTCAGTCTTTGCCCCAAAAAGTTTTTGACTAGTCTGTTGAGAAAGCAACTCTGCCCAACCTTCATTTTGGTCCTGAACTTAATGAGTTTTACTGGAATTGTATGAGAAAGACAGAGAAGCCTAGATGAGAAGGATGAATGAAGTCACCCTGAGTCTTTTCTTGAGTCTGTTAGAAGCTATTTTCTTGGTGCTGTGTCTTGGTGTTTTGCACATGTCAACTTATACTACTTATCAGTAAATAAACTTTACTTATCTATCCTCAGCTTACAATTGCAATAGTGTTTTCTAAAATAGTAAAAGACCAGTCTAAAGGAAAAAAAGGCAAAGCAGCTTCACAATGGTAGCCATCTAATTATACTTAAATATAGTGATTAAATTTTACAGTTATTCTGACAGTAAAGTTTACCATTTAAATATAAAGCTTGACAAGAAAATAATTCAGAATTACCTTTGACCTCACATGTTCTCTTCATAATGTCAGCGTGTTTTCTAAAGTAAAGGTTTCAGAGGTTGAGAGAGAGGCTCACAGGGCTGTCATCGTGAATGGCATAGTTATAATACTGTTGGCTTTTGTCCATTAAGAGGAAATTAAAAGTTTAAAATGTAAATGCTAAGTACCTTGAACATATCTTTAGGATTATTGGAATGCATTTTAGAAGCAGAAATATTAATGAAAACTGTTCTGTAATCATTGGATGAAGGTATTTCTAGGCTTTGTCTGTTTATTTATCTTTGAAATGTGGTAGTCCAGATACGTGCTGTATCATTTTTTTCTTGCCTCACTCCATCCATTCCTTGCCTTTCTCCTTCCATTATAGGCAACTCTTTGTAGCTATCCAGATAAAGAAGGTTTCAATGAGGATGTGAGAAATATAAAATACTTTAAAAATTTACTTTTACAGGTAAGAACACAACTGGGAAGATTGTAAATCATGCCAGATTCTCTGGGAGAACTGAAAAACAGTCTTTTGAAATGAAATTTTGTGTTTAAAGACCTTGTTTCATGTTCCAAGTTAGACTTAAAATTTTAGTGCAAACTAAAATTTAGCAAAGTCCTCCTTGCTGCAATCCAGCAAAATCTGTATGTGATACTTCCTCTGTGTAATCCAAGACAGAGTTTGCAAAACTTGTCAGTCATGTCTTCACTTCATGTTCCATAATGTTTTTTTTCCTTGAAAATATTCACATATATGCAACTATGAAGGAAGTTCTGCAGCTTTGTGAATGCTGTTACAAGAGGCATGAGACATCATCACTATTGTTAATAGAAGTGTTGAATGCTGTCAGTTTGATGGTTTTCTGTCAACCAGTCAAAACCAAACCAGAAAGTCTTAACCAGTAACAGTGAAGTCGGTGGTGTAGACGTCAACAGATGTCAGTCTGTACTGTATATAATTTCTTTTTTTCCCCTCTAGTTTAAAAGTAATCATGACATGAGTATTCAGTGCAGCACAGCTAAAAGTTTGGAGAGTTTTTCCCATTTACTATATTCCAAAAGAATATTTGAACTGTTCAGGAAGCCTAAATCTTATATATTACTATACTTAGGAGTTAAAGCCTTTTATGGAAGTGTTAGAGAGAGTATAATCCTCTGTTTTTAATCATATGCTGACAGTACTGTGTTAGTAAGCATTTTATCTGTTTTACAGATAAACTCATCATCCTTATTCTAAAAAGGACAAAAAAGGTGCAAAGAAAAAGTCTGAAATATTCAGGAAAGCTTTGTGTTTGATCTTATCCACAACAACTGTCTCAACACTGCAGAAAGTCAGGCTAGTTAAAAATTATGGCCTCTGCTGTATCACACAATGAATAAGGAATTTTAGTGATAGCAGTAAAACCTATGTTGTCTAGTGCTATTTCACACAAGGCTAATAACTGTTCTATGGTAGCTGTAGATACAGTTTAATATACACATGCATTATTCTGAGTACTTTTTGGCAGTGTAGTTCTTTTATATTAAGAATTATCATTAAAATACAGATTTAAGTGTCCCAGAGAAATGAGACCATTTCTGTAGACTTACCTAGAAATTTTGAGGGGAAAAAACCAGCACCCAGAGAAGCAGAAGGAAGAGAGGAGATGAGAGGACATTTCTATGACATTACTGTGAAAAAGAACCAGCATAATCAAATGGCTTGTAATCCTGAAGGAGAGTGATGGAAAGAGTTCTACACATAAAAACATCGTATATATTGGTGAGAGATGTGTGGTCATATGGGTTGGAGCATGAAATGGAAATAGACTAAAGGCTTTTGCACATGGAAAGCAGAATATTAAATAGCTGTTTCTTGCTATATACATGCCATTCATGCTAATGAAAAAGTTTCTCCTAAACAGCTGCTTACTGTAAGCATGTAAAAGTATTTTCCTGCTGTCACCTTTCTCCTATCTTGGAGATCTCTCCTCCATCCTATAGAGTATCCTGAGAGCAGCTCTGCTGATGAGAGGTGAGGTGGCTATTTGGTGTGCTTCCAATACTTTAAAAATTAAATCCTTTCCTAATAGAGAAGAAATCTGAATCTAGTATTAAAACATATGCTTCAAGATAGCTTTGCTCGATGCATTCTTTGACATTCCCTAGCACGCGTCAGTTGCATCGTGGGTGTCAAGTTACATCTGGGCTAAGACTGAGGTTTAGCACATCTAGAAACAGAATAAATTTGCTCAGTATGAAGTGTGTTTTTATAGACTGAAGAAGCAGCTGTAACCTGTGAGGAGCTCCTTACTTGTTTTGAGTCGGCTGTTGAGTTACTGTGCTATGGTATCAACTTCTCCCAGTTTAGTTTTGTTTGCTTTGTGACTGGATTTGGAAAATATGGAGGGTTGTTGCATTTCTAAAGTGTACTTTTAACCTCTTTTTTGCCCAAGTGAAGGAATGTAACTCCTCATGTTAAGATAAAAATTTAGTTGTACCTGAGGAGGATACAGGAGTCACTTGGTCTGTTCAGCCTGGAGGAGACGGAGGACAGACCCCACTGCAGCTACAACTTCCTTGTGAGGGGAAGAGGAGGGGCAGGCACTGATCTTTTCTCTCTGGTGACAGTGACAGGACCTGAGGGAATGGCCTGAAGCTGTGTCAGGGAGGTTTAGGTTGTGTATCAGGAAAAGGTTCTTCACGCAGAGGGTGGCTGGGCTCTGGAACAGCTGCCGAGGGAGGAGTGGTCACAGCACCTGCTGGACTGAGTTCAGGAAGAGTTTGGACACAGAACTCTCAGGCACATGGTGTGACTCTTGGGATGTCCTGTGCAAGGCCACGAGTTGGACTCAGTGATCCTTGTGGGTCCCTTTAAGTCGGGTTATTCTACAGTTCTGTGTTTCTTTCTAGGGAGTACCTCATCATGAGATTTGTTCAGAAGTTGGATTAAAGGGGCATTATATTTAGAGATGTTACTAAATTTGTTTACAAGTAAAAAAAAAAGAACATGAAAGGCATGAAAAATTCATTACCTGTTCCCTCTTATTTCTATATTATTATCGGTCTTTCTGCATTTTTAATAGAAGAAACACCTATTAAATTTGATAAAGCATGAACATTTATTAATGTCTTACTGTGATCCCTGTCTCTCTTCAGGCAATCTAGAAGCATGTTTGGACCACTGTGTATATTCTTTTGCTGAACTTGCTTTTTATCACCAAAGGCAACAAAGAATTATTATTTTAGATTTCAAAATGGATTTTATTCAAATGTGTTCAGAACAAATTCTACTAATATTTTCCTAGGTCACTGTTTTCTGCTTTATCCATGTTCATCTGTCCTTTCAAGAGAAAGGCCACAGTCTTTTATGTGAAAAGGATATTTTATGCAAATACAATAATTTGCCTTTAGTATAATTTAAATTATAAGTATTGTAAAACAAGTCGAATTGGACCAAAATTCATAATTAAAGGACAGAATGACAAGGAAACCACAAGCCCAAATACGGTTATACCAAAAATTCTTAAACATAATTATACAGTTAAATCTCTTACTAAAACAGTTCTGGGTATTTCCCCCCTGCTATGCTTATATTTTCAGTGCTCCTCTGGGCTCTTGGGGTTGATGGCTTCAGTCTGGTACTACAGGCTGTACAGCAAGTTCTAATCATCTCAAGTCTGAGAAATGCAGTGCTGGTGTTGATCCTTCTTTGTCCCTCTAGGATCCACCTGGAGTAATTTTTATGTCTGCTAGCACAGTTTTACACTGTGCAGTTTCTTCACGAGTGTGCAGGGTGATGTTACATATGATTTTATTACATACTATGCCTTTTGTATATGCCAGATGCTATTTCCCTCTTCCCTTTGTTGCCCAGCAATTTAACTGAGCATCAGAGCATTGGAGAACCAGTGTCAGGCTGGGCCTCTTTTTTGACAGTCCCATGGTGCTCATTTGCACAATGTCTCCACATCTCAAAGCCTCTGCTGTCATACCAAGCCTTCATTTCTCCGTGTATATCGGGCATTAGGGTCATAAATACCTCATTCTGCACAAAGTAACCTCTTACTGTGACTATAAAAACTGCAGCTGTAACATCCTAAAGGTAAGTAAAGGTTACCCAAGGTAGTGATATCCACCTGTCAGAAGAAAAGTTTCTGTTACAGCTAAAAACATGAAAATGAGTCCACAGGAATGTTTAGGCAGAGTAAACCTCAGTGCTCAAGCCTTGCAATCCGTATTGGAAGCCTGTTACTAGCAGAACCATATCAACATCACTGGACTACAGCATTCACTCATTTCCATTTTATTTTGCCTCTCAATCAGTCCATTTATTTCATATGCATTATATGAAATAAATAAGTACAAGGACTAGAAAAAATATGTTTACTAATAGATATCACTTTTATTACCTATATATACCTAAAATTCCCTTTCACAAAGTAATTTTAGACCCTGAACATTCTCCTGAAAGGACAAAAGTCTGGTTTTGGAAGTAGATAACAGCAGCCTAGGAAAGTATCAATAGGATCCATTTGAATGAAACATATTTCACTGGTTTTTTCTAACCCTTTGTGCTAGATAAAGGTCTCTGCATAGATGAGACTGTGTGTGATGTACTTGCCAGGGACTCTCAGAAAGCAAAAGTCTGATCCATGTCCCATTGTGGCAAAGTAGACAAGGAATGATGGACTAAGAAAATGTAAGCAGACTTAGAGTTACTTTTCTGCCCTCACTAAAGCCATTCTTATAAGGGATAACATGATAGTTTATGCCCATGGAAGGTGGAAAGTGAACACGTTAAAGAAGAGGAAAGGACTCTTTCTGCCACACGGATAGTGAGCTGTCCCAGATGCCACCCTCAGACTGGACAGGTGAGCGTGGTGGCCGTGTCACCTGGGCTGGACAGTGCTGTGACTCTGCTGCTGCTGCTGCTTCTGCACATGCAGGACCTGTCAGCAGAGGCAACAGCAGACCAGCTGTGCCCCGTGCCTGCCTCACCAGGCTTGTCTGCAGCTGCGTGTGGCTTGTGGTAGCTAGCTGCTCCCTCTCAAGTGGAGTTTTTGCTTTGCAGAAACTCTGTTCCACATGTTATATGGAGAGAAATTGAATTTTCTCTCATTATTTTCACCATACATAATGCTGTAATTTTTGTAAGCAGAGCCTTTTTGAACAAAAATGTCTCTTAGGTGGTTTATCCCTTGCCCATTCAGCTGAGCATGGACCTGTATATCTGAGCTGAACAGGGATGGGATTACTTATGTTTTTAAAGGAAAATTGATGTGTAGGTGTTTTGTAGATTCAGATGCTAAGCCAACAGTGTTCCAGTTCTTATTACTGCATCTCTTTCATACCAGATTTTAAATCTTTATCTCGAGAAAGTTTATAAAAATAGCTTCTCCACTGTCATTGAGATTTTGTAGTTTTCATTTTAACATTACATTAAATCAAATTCATGAGCCATGACTGAATATTACATACTCAAGTGTTAACTTACTTGCTTATCTTTTAAATGGTGATAATCCAGCCAGTGTTCTTCATTAAAAATACTACTGGTTTTTTAGATAATTTAATATGCACCGTATAATGGCTTAATTTTTGTTGCCTTTGCAAATGCACAATGAAAAAAGAAACACTGTCATACATTTGCAAAATTTCTTCTTCAGGGTTTTTTCTTTTTTCATCTCTCAATATATGCAGCCTTTAGAAAAGCTTGAAAGAACCTTCTATTAAACATAATTTGTTTGTCTTACAAATATTTTTAAGGTATTAAGTGAAATATTATTTACTAATGGAAGAAAGGAAAACCACAATGTTGGTGTGTGTATAACTTACATTACAAAAATATGAGTTTGAGACACGGTGCATAGATATGATGGTTTGCATACCAGAATATTTATTTCACATAGTTCAAATTACAAAGGTGCAAAATATAGCTCTTGTTTAAACTGCATGAAAATCTACAGTATCAGGGTGTGACTGGCAGCCATGTGCTTCTAAATTCATGTTGTTTGAGAGATGGCCAGAGTGCTAAGATTTTTTTTGACCACCTGCAACAAAATTAAAACCATGTCACATGCTATGACTCACATGCTGATAAAATAAAACTGGTTTTCACTATTTTCCACAATTTGCTAAATTTTGGATTTCATAATTCAGGTTAGCTGTGTTGAATTAGAAATCAAGTTATACTATAAATATAGAAGTAGTTTGAGTGTGTCCAGTGAGGTTTTGGCAGTGGGTGGCAAGAAAAGACCAGTGCCAGACACAGCTGGTTCCAGCTAGCTCTGCAGCAGATCTGCCGCAGGACACAGCTGAGCCCATCAGTGAAGCTGGTGGCACCTCTTGTGAAAGCTTATTTAAGGAAAAACAAAAATACCAGACAGGCAGAGGAGAAGGGAACAAAGGCAGAGTGGGAAACAACACAGGGAACAGCTAGGGTAGAAGAGGAGGAGCTCCATGGCAGAGCAGACATCCACAGTACTGCTTGTGGGGACAGGAAGGATAGTGTTTAAATTTTGGTGTTTGATGCTCACTATGCAGACCTGTTCTGATCAGCACGAAATTTCATTAATTTTTCTGACGTCTGTTTTGCCCAATAGAGAAGTTGTTGAGCAATCTCCCTGCCTTCAGCTTGACCCAGCTCATTCAACCTGTTTTCTCCCCATGTCGTAAGTGCTAAGGAAGGACAGTGAGGGAGCGAGTGGCTGGGTGGGAGTTCAGCTGTTTGCCAAAGCTAACCTGCCACAAGAGAGGAGGAGTTATGTGAGCTAGTTAATGTCTCATAAAATATCCTTGATAGTATAAGTCTTCTTTGCATTGGACTTTAATGGTAAATTGCAAGTTCTTGAAGACAAAAGTAGTACACCTGCTAAGGCAAATACTGAGAACAGAAGTCATGTGCATGTGTGTGGTTGTCTTTATCACAGCAATTGTGGAGAAGAAAATAAATAGCATAATCATTGATAGGATTCTTGTTTAGCAGGCTGTAATTTTGATCTGACTTTTTCGAAAGTAGTACAGTTTTTACAGACTTTTAACTACAGGCAGGTCTAGGTACTGTATATATCTTACCGTAGTGTGTATGAAAGCTATGAACAGAGAGTCCTCTTATATAAGCACTGAATTTCTCTAGCACTGAACAAAGATTTGTCTGCTGCCTCCTTCACTTTACCATCTGCCTTGGGTGTGTCTTTTCAGTGACTTCTTCCAAGATGCTAATTAAGACTTAAATTGTTTTTTTCATCAAATATATTAATGAGAAATGTTAAAAAGCACACAGAGAAATAGAACCACTTCAGGAGATTTTCTCAGCTACTCATAATTGAATAAAGATACTACTTCATTAGCAGCTGATATTCAACAGTAGATGCTTAGAAGTGGCTCAGGTAACTCTCCAGATAAATGAAAGACAATAGATTATCAGAGGGTAAGTTAGAATTTTTAATGACTGGGACTAGCCTTGCTGACATTGTTGACATTAATATACTTTTTTCAGCATAGTGCTAAATTTCCCACAGTGAGGCAACTTTATGTTCACTTCAGACCTCTTTCACTTTATGTCTGTCTGTCTGTCTATCAATCTGTCTCTCTATGGCCCCTGTGTTAAAATGCATTTGAATTAAAATAATTACGTTCTTTGGACCTTGCACACCTTGCTTTCCCTACAAGACATAGTCAGTATTGACTATCTGATTCAATCAGAGTCTCTGAAAAAGTTGAGCTTTTCTTAAAAAGAAAGAATTTTTAAAACTGACATTTTTATTGACAGGTTTTATGTTTTTGTTACTTTATTGAAGTTGTATTACATTGTGGTGACCTGTGCAGGTTTTTTTTCTTCGCACCTGCAAAAGCTTCAAAATAATTTCTCTGAAGTAAAAACTGAATTTTGCAGGGATTCACAGATTTCCCAAAGCTTTGGCTTGGGTTTACATTAAATCTTACATGTAGTCACAGAATTTTGAAAGCTTTGACACCTATGAAAAGGGAGGCTGCTCTCTTTGAAGTGTTGCAACATTTCAGTGGGAATTAAATTTCTTAAGTTGCTCATAGACTTTGGTGGTTGTACACACCATTAAGGAAATACATGCCCACCTTCTCCTTTAGTGATTTCATTTGTATGAGGTTTCTGGGTTGGTCATGCAGTATTTTATTATGGTTTCCTATATAAAAAATAACAGAATTATTGAAGAAAACAGAGCTCAGAAATAAATTTACAGGATGTAAGTTTGTAAGTAATTTATGCTGGTATTCCTGCACTCACTTCAGTGTTAGACAAGAATGAAGAATGGAGTTGGGCTTTTTTTAATTAATAGTTTATTGTTAGGATTTATACAATTGTAATTTACTTGATATTTCTTCAAAGGTGCTTGAGTTGAGGCTTTTTGTGTGTGTGTGTTAAAGCCATGGTTGACTACCTATTCCCATTTACTTCAGCAAACCAGTTTTAGGGTCAATGGTCAGTCATTTGTTGCTCCTCTCTCTGAGGACAAGACTGGGTTTCAGCAGCTCAGGTCGCATGTAATAGTAAGAACAAATCTACAGAAACAAAATCACTGAGGAAAGGGTAAAAGATGGTGAGTAGCCAGGGTCTTCCCCTTGTCCTGACATTGTAATGCAGAGAAGAGAGATGGTTGTGTTCGAGTGGGAGGTTGATAATGTTTATTATCCCTGTTGTTTATTACGAGAGTTAACCTCTAGCAGCATGACTGACACAGGCAACACCTCAGTAACTATACAGTTGCTCTGTTTGCCATACAAACACAGTTATTTCCTTAAATTGCTTACACACCCCCCTATAAAGACTTCCTGTAACATCTTTGGAAGCAATTTTGCCAAAGTGGTGCTAACCAGAATATTTCCACTTCTGTGTTGTTACTTCTCTATCACTGTGTCTTCTCTACATGGGAAAAAAATAATCTTGTGTGTTTAAAAATTAGAGTGTGTGAGTTTTGAAAGTAGAAATCAATCTGCATGTAAGTGGCTCTGCCTGCATGAAAGAGTTTGATATATTGAGTCAATTATAATAGCCTTTAGATGAAGAAACCATAGGTCATCAGTGTACCCTAGCTCCAAGGTAAAAAAAGCTCTTCATTCTAGCATACATGAAAAGGGCCTAAGACAAACCCTGGAATGACAGTACTGAAATGACATCTTATGTGAGTCAGAGCCTGAAATCCTTCTGTGTTTGTCACCTGATGCAAAAGTAGCTCAGGTGGTTCATAAATAATGAGCCAGCAGTGTGTGCTCACAGCCCAGAAAGCCAGCCAAATCCTGGGCTGCATCCAAAGCAGCGTGGGCCACAAAGGGGATTCTGCCCCTCTGCTCTGCTCTGCTGAGACCCCACCTGCAGTGCTGCACCCAGCTCTGGGCTCCCAGCACAGGAGGAACATGGAGCAAGTCCAGAGAAGGGCATGAGGTTGATAAAAGGACTGGAGCACCTGCCCTACAAAGACAGGCTCAGAAAGCTGGGTCTGTTCTACCTAGAAAAGAGAAGGTTGCATGGAGACCTCACAGCAACTTTGCAGTATCTGAAGGGAGCCTGCAGGGAAGGTGGAGAGAGACTCTTCATCAGGAACTGCAGTGAGAGGACAAGTGGGAATGGCTTCAAATGGAAAGAGGGGAAATTTAGATATGGTATTAGGATGAAATTCTTTATTGTGAGGGTGGTGAGGCATTGAAATCAGGTGCTCTGGAGATCATGGATTCCCCAACCCTAGCAGTGTTCAAACCTAGGCTGGATGGGACTTTGAGCAACCTGGTCAGTGGGATGTGTCCCTTCTCATGACAGGAGGATTGGGGCTAGATGGTCTTTGTGGTCCATTCCATATCCTTAACATTCTCTGATTCTAAGATAATGGAAAAGAACTTAAAAATATAATGAACTCATTTACATCTAACTTTAGTAATAATTCATTCATTCAGACGAGATTTAAACTGTGATTGGATAGATTGCTAAATGTGTACAAAGCTATTTATTTGAATAAGGCACTTCTTGCATCTGAAACACTGTATAAACAGTATTTCCACTTCCAGATTGCCTCCCTCATTTACAGTTACCACGGCAGAGAATTGCTGAAGTGAAATTGGTGGAGGAAGGTCTGTGGAATTATTTAGCTCAACACCTGTTGAGCCTGGAGTGGAAAAGATAACTGGGTTTGGTAGGAGCAGAAAAGTTTGTAATTACAAAGTTCTCATGCAAGGGCAATACCTTTACTAATTGTTAATTAAATGAACAAGAAAATACAATATGATGTTCATTATCTAAATAAATTTCTTGGAAATATAAAGAATTATATAGTTCCTGTTAATGGTATTCTTTTATGAAATTATGTATTCACTTACTTTGCATGCATCTAAATTCTGTCATCCTAAATTAGTTTTCAGAAAGTATTTTGAATACATTTATTTCATCCTAAATTGTCAGTTGAAGGAATAGCACTCAGGATTGTAGTCAAGGTCCTACAGAGCTGCATGCCTTTCTTGTCTGCACCATAGTGTGGAATTCACATTATTTCGAGTTTCTTGTATGAGTTCTATACTTTCATTATATATTATAGAAATGGTTACCTTATGACTGTTTTGTGCTCTGGCCTTGGATGATGCATACCCCTCTGGTGAAAATGAATTGACACGTGAAAAACTGAATCTGGAATAGTTCTCCTGGATTCCACTTGCAGTGAGTGAAATCCACAAGATTTGGTGAAAGCTTCCTCTTCTGGGAAAATTAAATTTGCCCTAAGGCTCTTGTATATGAAGGTCATCATCATGCGTTGAAGAGCGCAGCATGGTTCTGTAACATTGCAAAGAACACCTCAGTGCTGTTCTTACAATATTTCTCAGGAGAAACATGCTTAGAGATTAAAGAATTAGAATGTTTAAAATTATTTTGAGTAATGCAAATACCAAAGTCAACTAATACAATATTTTGATTTTGCTCATTGGGATTTAATCACAGTAATAAACAATTACCATTGAATGCTTGGCATAAATAAAATGTAGCAAAATGATGGCCTTGTAACGTAAAGAAGGCACATCTGATTATAGTCTAGAAGCTATATGTCAATCCAGTTGGTTTTCATTATTTACAGGCCTGCTGAAAATGTTTAATTTATAAACAGTAAAACAGATTGCTTAAATGAACTCTGAGACCAGTTCGCATCAGCAGGAAACATGAGTGTATCATACTGTTCTGACTTTCTGATTCAGAAATAATACAGAATTCCAAGACTAAAGTTCAGCTGCATCATTAGCGTTTTATTTTGCCCTACACTTTACCTTAGCAAGTAGTTGAAGCACAGACCAAAACAGGGTAAAAAAGGCACATAAATTCATTTTGACATAAAATAAAGCCTTGTTCATAAATATCTGTCTGAATCTGATAAACTTAAGCCTGCACTTCAGCAGAACAAAACCATATTTGCCTAGATAAAATAAAGGCATTTGGGTATCCAGCAGCCCACCACCAATTATATAAATGTATTATTTGCATGTTTGAGTTGGGCAGCCCGATAAAACAGCAGTGAAGGCATGTGGATGTCATGGAGTTACATCCTGCTAAAATGTTTGGGTGAAGTGCCATAATACTGAGGATTTGACATGCATGTCTCATAGTGTGATCTCTCCAGTTACAGAATTTGCCTCTTTATTTGTTTGCATTTTGGGGGTTTTGGTGTCATGATTTAACCCCAGCCAGCATCTAAGCCCCACACAGCTGCTCCCTCATTCCTTCACTAGTGAGATGGGTGAGAGAATCAGCAGAGTAACAGTGAGAAAACTTAGGTGTTGTGACGAAGACAGTTTAGTAGGAAAAGCCATGCACACAGACAAAACAAATGAAGGCATTAATTCTCCCCTTCCAGTGGGCAGGCAGGTGTACAGCCATCCTCAAAAAAGCAGGACTCTTGTCGTGTGTAATGGTGCCTTAGGAAGACAAACACAATTACTCCAAGGTCGTCCCTCTTCCTTTTTCTGCCACCAGCTTTATATGCTGAGCAGGATGCCACATGGTCTGGAATATCCCAGTGGTCAGTAGGAGTCAGCTGTCCTGGCTGTGTCTCCTCCCAGCTTCCTGTGCATACCCAGGCTTCTCATCAGTGGAGCAGTAAAAGAAGCAGGCGTTGACACCGTGCAAGTGCTGCTCAGTAATAACAAAAACATCTCTGTATTATCAACTCTATTTTCAGCACAAATGCAAAACACATCCCCATACCAGCCACTGTGAAGAAAATTAAGTCTATCCTAGCCAAAAGCAGCATACAGATGTTGCTGAGGTTCCCCCCACACCCCCTCCACACTTCTTTTTTCCCTTTATAAATAGGGAAGGCTATCTTAGCCTGCTTTTTCACTACTGGACTGTTTGCAGGCTTTTCCCTCTTAATTTTACTTCAGCAATGAAGTGTGGGATTTTATTGGATGTATATAACAAGACTTAGTTATTTATATAGGTGATTGGGAGCCTCATTCCTATCTTTGCACTAGAAGCTAAGTTGCTTTAGCAGAGTATCTGCAGCAAGGAGTAATGGCACAGGCTATGGGCAAATAGTGCCATGTTCCAATTCAACTTCTTTCTGAATATTTCTGTTACACAATCTGATGCTCAGTGTTGTGTTTTTACCTTGTTCTTTTTCCAGGGAATTATTAACAGATAAAAACGATTATATGGTCAGTAGTGCTGCTCTCATTGTAAATCTACACTCAGCTGCTCTTGGTTTGGTTTTCTCTTAACCTTAGATTATAAGAAAGTCATGAAGACTGAAACATAAACCCCAGGACAGTGTTTTTAATAAATGCATATGGCATGACTACATTATTTCTTAAAATAGCTACACTGTATTTTGCAGAACCTGTGCCATGTATCTCAGTTCAGCTGCTTCCCACATACTTCATTCACGTGGAACCCTGTTTGAAGTTTGCTTTTCTAATAATGGAGCAGGTTTCTTGACATAAGGGAGGGTTTTGTTAAAGAGAATAATCAGGTTAAGGAAGGAAAATATTAGATAGTTAAGTCCATAATAGTAGAGTAGCTAATGCTCTAACAGAGTTTTATTTTTGTCATTCCTTCTACCATTCCTGTGGTCTTCTGGTTGAATTGAAATCCCGTTTTGATTTATATTTTTAGAGAATAAGTGTCTGTGTTATCATTTCTTGTTTATTAAACAGTATTTGATAGTAAGTGATAGTTTATATGTTTACTTACTCATTCCATTCTTTAATTTATTGGATTTCATGGGGTTTTCTGTATTTGTGGTTGTTTTTTAAAGGCTGTGTTGTTCACTTGTTATCTTAACAGGGATCTTGGGAGAGCATGAACAGAAAAGTCTATGAAGTAAAGTTCACTAATGACAAATAAACATAGCTTGTACAACTTTAGTCATAAACACCAAATGGGTTTATGGCTTAAGGTAAAGATTGATAAATGGAATATGCTAAATAAAATCCTGAATAGGAGCACTTGCCCAATATCTGTAGGCTATCTGTGAAACAGAAAAGTTAAAGCTTCGTACTTTTATGCATTAGCCTGTGGAAACAATTTCACTTCTGAAATGCTTCAAGAACATTTGAGTATAATGGGCTTTGTACTGCCTGCCTTGGCTGTACCCTGTAGAGAGCACTCAGCCCATTCAGCTTGAACTCCATTTTATCTAGCTCTTATCCATTAATTTTATCCTGACCTTGGGCATAAAATATATGCACTTTTTATGCTCCATGCTTTTTGTGGAGAAAGAGGAATAGCATTACCCATCGATCACCATTATGAATGATATAGCTTAAAACAAACACAGGTCAGAGACAGATATGTTAAGAGCAGTTTTGTATTGATTCCAGCACAACACTGAGTTAAAAGGGAAAAAAAAACCCACATCAAGAGTATAAATGATGAAAAGAGATTTGGAAAACAACAACAGCTATGAAGTAAACTTAAGAGCTTTGCTTTAGGGTTCCTATTGGCAAAAAAAATGAATTTTGTTGCTATTGTTAATACAATCTACCTCCCCCTAATATATTTATCGTCATAACTTAGACTCTGCAGTGTACTACAGCAATAAGGTCTATGTGGTTTACTGCTGCATTTTTTCCTGTTGAAAGCTTTTTTGTTAAAATAATCTTACACTGATTAGATCCTTTAACCTATATTTAGCTCTAGTGCTGAAATATTTATACCATACTTCTAGCTGTAGGCGCTTTTTATTTGTTAGTGACTCCAATCCACTTGCAGAGCACTGTCTTTCACTACAGCAAAATTGTATGTCTTGTTAGGATCCATGGTACTGGTACTAATGATAGAAGTTTAAAAACCTGCCTTAATCACAGTATGCATCTCTATCATAATGTACATGGAGAAAAATATATCCTCCTTTGTCAAAGGATTTCCACTGGGAAAAAAAGGAGTTAAATAACATTATTGATGGGGGAGAATTGTTTTACACTGTGAGACTTCTTTCTGGAAACAAGAAAACTTAGGAATCCAGAGCCTTAAGTGGAAAGACATTATGAAACAGCTTATTAGGGGAAAAGGCTGAAAAATGAGTTTGACAAATCTGTGAAAATACCTTTCTGGTTTGTTTACTTACTGAAGTAAAATCCTGAAACAGTTAAGTCAGGGACAGATATTCATCACAGTCTTCCTTTGCAAGAGGTCAAAGTAGTGTTTTCAGTTTTCTAAGCGGTTTTCTCAAATAAAACTCTGAGTGTTCAGAATTAACTGAGTGTTTCCTTGGGAATGCCATCCTCAATTCACAGATTTTGCCCCATGATTTTTATGGCGTTTTTTCCCATTTATAAATGAGTGCTTTCCGTTCCTGATTATGAAGGTACAGAGGTAGACAGGTTCTCTTAACACAGTAGATCCTGTGAGGACTAGGGGATATGAAAAAGCTTCTTTCTGTTCAGCTGTGGATCAGAGGAACTTTTAGTCCTGAATGGTCTTGGTGCTGGAGGCCATCCTACCTGTACTTCTACTGTCTAGAGAATTTGCATGTATGTAATGCAGCAGTCATCTGTTGGTGAGACTCTGTCTGGTGAAAATTAACTTAGCTGTGTCTGTTTCAGTGCTAAGTTGTATAGTGGCTGTGGACCTTCCCATTGAGGTCAGTTTCCTACTGTAGGAAAAAATACAGTTGGTAAAAAAGTGGTAAAGTTTAAGGTTAAATTTCTTTTTTTATCGTACATGACTTATGTTCTTGAAGTGTCTTTTGGTAATGCACTATGCTTACTATTTACTTAAAGATCTTTCTTTTACTTAAGAAAGTTTTGTACAATACACCATCATTGATTAACAGCATCTTTGTAAAGTAGAATCAGGAATAATACATGTTCTCACATGGAGAAACAGAAAAGGCAGTATACAGTTGTACAGTGAATCGGTTGCACATCCAGAGACTCAGTTCTCCTGAGTCCGTAGGTTTTAAAGCCATAAGGGACTAGTAAGACTATTTAGTCTGGCCTCCTGTATAATAGAGGTCATAGGATTTCCCTCAATTAATTCCTATTTCATTATCTTGTGCTTTTGAGTAAAGGTTTCAGCTGGGTTTCGGATTTCCTGTCTTCAATGCCTGGTGCTGTTCCATGGGACTGTTCAGACTTCGTAGCTAAGACTTGATCATGTATTTGCTTTCAGCCAGGATTTATACAGACTTCAGCAGAAACTGAGTTTCCACTGGGATATGTGTCCACCTCTGCAACATTTGAAACCAGTGTTGGGTCGTGAGAGAACTGGTGAAATCTGTCTGAACTGGTGGGGTTTGAGAAAAATACAATACCCTAGACTGCTCAGTAACTCCTTCAGTTCTTTTAAATCTTCAGCCACTCCTTTCTAGAGCATGATTTACCTCTCCACCCACTATCAACTTTTATGTGCCACATGTGCTATCAGTCCTTTTCTCTCCCAGAGATCCCTGTCTGGGAATTCAGCCAGATCTCTGAAACAGCACAGATAAAGATATAAAGGTACCCCTCACAGATTTTTGCACACTTGCTTCATGTGCAGCTGAATTTGCTGCTGTAATTAGCACCTTCACGGTGAAGGGGACCAGTAAAGTATTTTCTGAGTGATCGTGGATGTGCCACATTTTTTGTAAAGAAAATAAATATGCATAGTTCTCTGGTTTATGTAAAATTAACTTTAAAATAAATTGTTTCATTTTCCACTATTTTGTCAGCGACAATTTGGAAGGAAGAGAAAAAAAAAAAAAGAAACCCACTTCTCCCTGCCACTTTAAAAATTGTTTCCTAGTGTTCACATCCTAAAAGGATTTGAAATGTACAAGGTGTCCTAATCATAGTCAGGCTTTATTCAGAAATGTATTGTAAAATATCTGGAATTCTGCCTGTCACATTTTGCGTGTGAGTATGTCGTAATAGAAAAACTAAAAAGGATAAAAAGTGTCCATAATTGCTAACTTGTGTCTTAAGTTTAAAATTTAAATGACTCTTTTTATTCTAATTCCAGCTAATGCACAAAGCATTGCACATTTGTACTAGTTTGCAAGCAAACCAGTGAGATACTCGAAATCAGAACTACAATTTAATAGGAAAATTAAAAATAAATGCAGTAGTCCAAAAACCCTGACAGGGTCAGGATACGACCTGACACCCTA
Source organism: Rhipidura dahli (assembly GCA_013399225.1). Taxonomy (NCBI): domain Eukaryota; kingdom Metazoa; phylum Chordata; class Aves; order Passeriformes; family Rhipiduridae; genus Rhipidura; species Rhipidura dahli. The sequence continues at coordinate 134,199 of VXAC01007924.1, forward strand.
TTAGTCAAGGTGGTGGCAGCAGTCTGATTAAACGGTGGCTGCAGTCCTCCTGAAGTGACAGATGTGGTTCTGTTGAAACTGTGGTCCTGCAGAAGGGTCTGGTCTTCCTCTGAATGTCCAGTGGTGGTTATGTAGCTCTTGTCCTCTGGGAACCCAGTAGGTACGGGCTGGCTGTGGCGTTCCAAACCTCAGATTATATCCAGGTAGGAATGCTTGGTTCCTCCCCCGGGGTGGAGCATCTCACAATGGGTTGATGTAATTTTATGAGTCATGCAGTGAGGCTGGATGGCCCATTAACAGAAGATCTACCCCAGACAGAGTTATCAGGGATGGGTCATGGAAGAGAGATAAGTAACACTGCCCTGCCTGGTTTTAACAGATGGTGATAGAATACGTAATTTTGGTTGCATCTTATATTGTAACCTAAGACAATCTCGTATAGAAAACTTTAGGCTCATTAAATCCTTTGGGTGTAGTATTCAAAGTGGGTTTTTTTAATTTGTGAATGAGGAAAGTTTTGTAGTCTTTGCTATGTGTAACAGGGATGTAGAAATTTAAGTTAACATGAATAATAAAATGTTATTTTAACAAAAGTAAAACGATGACTGTGGAGTCATAGGGGAAAAATGAATACAGAAACCATTGGAGATGGCAAGCGTTTATGTGTGTATAGCTATAAATGTACACATGTATTAACATTCTTTGTATTTCTGATATGGAGCCTAAGTTCTGATCTGGGAGATCTGGCAGGCAGACCTTAAGGGATGCTTGTTCTTTGCATCTACTTACCCCCATACATCAGTGAATGCAAAATCTCAGTGTTCCCTGACGCTCAACAAAAGCTTGGTCTGGAAATGCAAAGACAACACAGGTGTAGTGTTAGTATGAAGGTATCTAGTCTACGAGATATTAATAGAAAATAAATCATCTTGCTTTCTTCAACTAACAATATTCTTCACCTCATTAATTAATACCTTTATGAACTGCATTCATGGCTGAATAAAGTCTTTATTCTATGTTGCTGTGTAGAAATATCATGTTAATTAAGCTAAGCTGATCTATTTATAAATAAATGCAATAAGGAAAAGCTTCCAGGAAATTGCAACTACAAATACTGCACAACTAACTTACATTTAATTAATCTAATTCTTCCTTCATTTGGTGCACTGAAATCTGTAAAGATTGTGTTTTGTATCACAAGTAGACATTTTTGCCTAAGGGAAGAAAAAAAATAGTGGGAGGAAATAAGGCAGGTTTGAATGTACCCTAGAGCATGGTGTCTTTCCTATTGTGTAATTTCTATTGCTGTCTTGTAAAAGTGAATGCTTTCAATACTCTTAAGAATGTTCAAGATTAAGACAAAATAAAATTCAGCCATCTCGACTGAACCTTTTCTGAATGTATTCATCACTTTTCACTGATTCCTAGTAAAGTTAAACAGAGGTTCAGGTAATACATTACTAAGGTACAATCCCAAACTTCTAATGCTGCCTTAAAAAGATCAAAACACCAAATCTGACAAAAAGTTCTAATTTCATTGGTATTGAATTGAAACAAATTCCCCATAAGATGTAGAAAAATGTGGTAACAAAACGGAAGTGGGGAACAGATCAGTTTCAAAAGCTACTTGTTCTAATTACTATTTATTTGGTGAGGGGGTGTAACTATTGAACTGAATGATCAACGGTTAGTGTGTACTTAATTTTGCAGTCATATTATAGTTTCTAACAGACAGGTGTCCACTTGGCAGAAGCTGCAGTCCTGATAGAACTATGTCAAATCCAGTTCTTGTTAGCTGTCTCTCCGTAGTCTGATTCAAAACATAACATTCTAATAAGGTGTATTAAATTAAATACAAAATGTACAAAAATAAAGTACAATTATAGTTGCATATAGGTGATTAAATATACCTGGAATAAACAGCTGGAACATTTAATTAAATTCAGAGGAATTTAGTCCATGGTAGTTGCCAACTGTTTATTAAGGAAGAGCATGGACTATCTAGCAGAAACTTTACTGCTCTTGAGAAATCACCAGTAAAGAGAACAGACACTGCTTTGCAGGCATAGAACCAAAATACTTGAAAGAATGTATTTTTTAGCTACAGTCACTCTATGCTATGCATAAAATCCAGAGAATTATTTCATAATTCATTTCATAGAAGTTTCTTGAGCCCCAGGTCTTTGCAGAATTTAATGTGATTTTGTTTGTGTGTGGCTAAAGACATTCTGAGGGGACTTGGGTTTGGTTTCTATGTGTTAATCATCACCGTGGGGCGACAGCAGTCAATTGACTGTCAGTCGACTGTCACCCACAGGGTTGCTATTATCTGTGTCAGCCACACATCATGGTGTTGCAGTTTAACAGATTTTAAAGTTTGTGGTGCACTTTAGAGGGAAGGATTTAGCAATGCGGTAAGATGCTGAATAGCGTAAGCCTTCTGCCAAGCTAGTATTTTCATTTCAGATACAAAGTAAATTTTATTCAGTCCTGCCTGATATTTGCAACTGACAGTTGCAGTAATAGTCCCTTTTAGTCCTGCGTGTGTTTCTGATTTTACCTTAAAATCTTGAATTTCTTTAAATGAATGACGGATATAGTAGGGGCAACAGAATGTTGAATCTACAGTCTACCATTGAATAGCAAAAGTGATAGTATTTATTTACTTTTAAAAGGGTGCATGTAGGATTGCGAATACATTAATTTTACCTTTGGTGAGAGCATAGAACTTGTAAAGTTAGGGTTTTGGCATTTTATTGTCAGTCATGGTACTAACCCACCATGTAATTACTGGGGAATCATAAAACTGCGTTGTATCGTCATTTTATTTTCTGTAAAACAGATAGCATGTAGAGATTTAAAAAATGTATTTTACATATTTTCTTAATACATAATTTCTAGCTACTACTAAATTAAAAGCTAGCTAGTAAATTTAAAATCATAGAATCATAAAATGAATCATAGAATGTTAACAGTTAGAAGGGACCTTAAAAATCATGTAGTCCCAATACACCCTGCCATGAACAGGGATCTGATCTACGACCCAGTAGGTCAGGTTGCTCAAGGCCATATCCAGCCTAGCCTTGAACTTGTATGAGAGCAGAATCCCCTCTCACCCTGCTGGCCACTCTGCTTTGGATGCAGCCCAGGACACCTTTGGCTTTCTGGGCTGTGAGCATTGAGTTTTTCATCAACCATCACCCCCAAGTCCTTCTCCACAGGGCTGCTCTCAATCAGCAGCTGCTCTAAATCACTTCCCCTCCCAACCTGTAGGTGTGTCTGGGATTGCCATGACCCAGATGTAGAACCTTGTGCTTCTTGTTGAATGTCATGAGGTTTGCACGAGCCCAGCTGTCAAGCCCTGTCCAGGCCCCTCTGGATGGCATTCCTTCCCTGCAGTGTGTGGGCTGCACCACACAGGCTGTTGTCAGCAAACGTGCTGAGGGTGCACTCAGTCCCACTGTCCACATCACCTACAAAGATGCTGGGCAGTGTTGGCCCCACTAGTGACCCCTGAGAGGCACCACTCGTCACTGCTCTCCCCATGGGCAGTGGGCTTTTGACCACAACTCTTGAGTGCAGCCATCCAGCCAGTTCTTTATCCACTGAGTCAATCCATCCATCAGTCCCATGTCTCTCCTATTTAGGGACAAGGGTGTCATGTGGGACAGTGCCAAACACTTTGCATAAGTCCAGGTGGAAAACATGGCTGTTCTGCCCCTGTCCACCAGTGCTGTAGCCCTGTCACAGAAAGTCACCAAATTTTTCAGGGGTGACTTCCCCTTTGTAAAACCATCTTGGCATGTTACCAATCACCTCTTAGTTTTCCATGTGCCTTAGCATAGTTTCCAGGAGAATATGCTCCATGGTCTTACAGATGTTTGAGACTGACTGGTCTGTAGTTCCTTGGCTCCTCCACTTTCTCCTTTATAAAAACGGGGGTTATATTTCCCTTTTTCCAGTCTTTGGGTATTTCACCCAACTGCCAGTTTTTTCAAAGATTATGGATAGTGTCTTAGCAACTTCATCTGCTAGCTGCCTCAGGATCCACAGATCAGTCCCATCAGGTCCCTCAAACTTCTGCATGTTCAGGTTCATTGGATGGTTATAAGCCTGATCTACTCCTACAGTGGACTCAGGGTTTTCCCTCTCCCAGTCTCTTGGGCAGCATGGCTGGAGCACTTGCCACTGAGTACCAAGGCACAGAAGTCGTTGACAATCTCAGCCTTCTCTTAAGTCTCAGGTAGCCAGGTCTCCTGTTCCCATTCGGAGAGATTCCGCACTATACCTAGTCTTCTTTTTGTTTGCAATGTATCTATAGAAGTCCTTCCTCTTGTCCTCATATCCATGGCCAGACTCAATTCTAACTGGGCCTTGGCTTCCCTAACCTAATCCAAACCTAGCTTCCCACACGAGTTTCCTGTATTACTCTGGGGCCACCCTTCTCTGTTTCAGCTTTCTAAAAACTTCATTTCATGCTCTGTCTTTGCTCAGCAGCTTCTTATCCATCCATGGAGGCTTCCTGGCATTTTTGTCCAATTTCCTTCTTGTAAGGAATCATTGCTCCTGATCTTGGAGGATGTGATCCTTGAATATCAGCCAGCATTCTTGGCTTCCTCTGCCCTCTAGGGCTCTGTCTCATGGGACTCTACCTGGTAGGTCCTTGAGTAGGCCAAAGTTTGCTCTCTAAAGTCCAGGGCAGAGGGCTTGCAGTGAGCTTGCTGCACATCCTCCTTCCTGCCCTGAGGATCTCAAACTCCACCGTCTCATGTGCCTTGGAGCACTGTGCTCCACCAGCTCCTTCCTGTTGGTGGGTTCAAGGTCCAGCATGACACAGGTGGTGAGGAGCCACCTTTCCTTGTTGGCTCCTCAGTCACTTGCATAAGGAGGTTGATGTTGACATATTCAAGGAACCTCTGGGATGGCTTGTGCCCTATCGTGTGATCCCTTCAACAGATATTGGGGTGGTTGAAAATCCCCCATGAGGACCAGGGCTTGAGAGCATGAAGTCACTCCAGTGTGCCTGTAAGGACTTCATCCACACCATTGTCCTGATCGGTGACTCACTATAACATCCCTTGTCTATGCCCTCCCTTTAATTTTGACCCAAAAGCTTTCAGCTGTCTCCTGATCATTCCCCAGCCAGAGTTTCAACCTACACTACTATCAGGTGCCACTTTTTCTTGGTTGAACTAATGCCTAAGTGCCTTATTTGTGGAGCATGTTGGCTGCTCCAGTTAGCACTGGCTGTTCTTCCAGGTGTGTGCCAGGTGTGTTGTCTCGTTAGCCTATACAGCTACAAAGCATTTCTGGGGGAAAATGTCTGGCATTGAAGGAAGCCCTTTCCTTTTATATGTTCCTTTCCTCTTTCTCTTGTTGTTTTTGGTTTTTGTTTTGATTTTTTTTCCCACTACTTCCCAACCCCCTGTGTCAATGCACTCCCTCCCTCCTCTCCATGTACACTGGAGGGTGAATTTTTGACCTCACCTCAGCAGGCTGTGGTTCCCCACCACTGGGATTGGAACCCACTGTCCAGCTCTCTCTCAGCCTCCCTGATACCTCTCAGTCTTTTGACTGTCTCCTGCAGCATCATTACCTATTCTTGAAGATTGTCCACCAGGGCACACCTCTTACAGTTCAGTGTACTCCTTACACTTCTTCATTCTCCTTGACCTCTCCACTTCCTCATTCAGTTCTGCCACCAAAATGAGCAGATCATCCACTTGTTCACAATGCAGGCAGGTATCATCTCCACTGCTGTCTGGCATCCGTGACAAGCTGATTCACTCCGTGCAGCTGGAGACCTGGACAGCTGTGTGTTGATGTGTGAAGTTTGTCTGGGTCACTGTGCTCCTTCTGACAGTGGCTTTTGGCTGAGTGGAAACCACAGTTAGTCCTCTTTTAGTTTGGTGGATGGTGACTCACTCGCTGAGTTCTGTGCCCTGCCTTTGTGAACTGCCTTGCAAACTGCCGTGCCACACCTTCCTGCCGTGCCGCACCCTGTGTGCCTGCTCTCAGTGCAGTCCTGCTCGCTGGCACTTCCTGAAGTTGTTTGAATCTCCTGTGGATGCTCCTGACAAAACCCTGTGCACTCCTGTTTGACCTGCAAGAGCTCTGAGGTCCTCCAGGGACTTGGGGAAGTTGATTGGGTGTCCCTGAGCTCAGGAATTCCTCTGTACAGCACAATCCAACAGTCACTCCCAGACTTAACCTCAGTCACCACTGCTGCTGCTTCTGTTGCCTCACTGACATAAATCTTACAAAGATCTGGATGGTCCTAGGCTACCCACTTGTTACCTGAATAAAACTAAAAATTACTTCTTCATGGCTAATGAAAACTGCTGAGAAGTGAGAATGGTGCTGTGCCCTTATATCTGCTTTCCACATGGGTCCATTGGTACTGACATGGAAGTACAGAAAATAAATCTATATGTTATGCTGTTTCTTTGTGAAGTGTTGCAGAGACCATTATCTAAATTAACATTAATTACTCACTCCAAACTTTGTATGTATACCTATAGTTTTATATTTTAAGCATACAATTAGCAAACAAACCAGCTTTGTTAGAGAATTCTATCAGGGAATTTTCTGCTTAGAGGTCTCCGTGTTAGGATGTGATTTTTCTGTGACACCCTGGCAAAACTTTTGAAATGCACTAGTTGTGGTTTTGAAACCTGTCCTGCACTGCTTTGTTGCCTCAGGTGTTAACGATGTTTTTCAACAGATAATTCAGCTGTAAGTTCAACTCCTACAACAGGTCTCTGAGTGGTATTTAATGATGGTGTTACATACAGTCCTCTTCAGTAAAAGGACAGCTGTAGTGTACATTTTTTTACATTTTTAGTGTACATTCCTCAAGATCAAACAAGGAAATGTCCATCAGAAGAGGAGAGAACTACTCGGTTGCACTGTATTACTCAACACATCACCAGCTAGATCTGTGTTGTTGAACAAAGAATAATTACTAAAATACTAAATAATAAAATACTAAAATCAGTATTATTATGGGTATACTTTTGTTATTATCAACAATTTTAATTTTCTATTTTAACAGTCATCCAAACTCCGTGTTACTTTGACCTTACCAGTCTTTAGATCTACTGTGTTATCAGTTCTTCAGCTATAACTGCACCGCCTAGAACTGATGATTTTCAGAAACTCTTAATGTTAAGTAATATGTAGGATAGGGGTGGAAAAATGCAGCTTAGCAAGCTCATGGATCAGACTGAATTGTATGTAAACTCGTTACTAAAAGAATTGGAAGCAAATGCAAAGTTTTGCCAAATACATTTCTGTCCATTTTAACTCTGCTGAATTTTATGCCAAAAATAGGAATTTTGAAAGGCCAGTTCATGGATCAAAAATAGCTTTTTATTTAACTAGCTAAAGCAGAAAACATAACACACAAAAAGAATGAACACAGTGATGACATTCATGTGAGGTGTTAGCTTTTCAAGGAAGGAAGAAGGATGGAAGTAGTGTAAGAACTTAAAAGAACTTACTATTCAAGAATTAAATGGGATGGTGATAACAGGCAGGCCTATATTACAGATGAGTAGTTTTTATAATCTGACTTCAAAATAGCAATTTTTATTTGTTTTCATTATTTTTGGATAATTTTTGTTTATCAAAACTCATATTAATGACATTTCAATGTTAATTTTGTGGTTCATACTTCGACTATAATATGTACCTTCTATTTTAGAATTAAATATAAATCTAAATCTTTGGTTAAGCATCCCCTTCATAATGTTATTCTAAAAAAGACATATCAGTGTTTAATTATTCTTAAGCAAATTAAATAGAAGCAAAAGAGTCAACAGATTGCTTAACAGAGTTATTAGACTATGAAAATGCAGCAAGATTCCTTGACTAACCTTTTCTTTTACAATTCTCCTGTCATAAGAGCTGTGAAGTTGCAACAAAGCACATCAGCCAAAACAGAATTGAGTTTGTTGCTAGTTAAAGATGCTTATACCCTCAGTGTTGATTAATTTGAAAAATATGATAACAGTCATTGTAGAAAATACAGGGGATATTCATCACTAAGATTCAGGATGGGGAAGTATGAAGGAATAAAGAATATATGTGTGGTCATAGGCCAGGAATAGTAATAATGTGACAAGAAAAACAAAACCAGAAGTTAAAAAGGATCATTGGGAAGAATCCTAAATTAAGCAGATTATTGACCTAGCTTGTATTTCCCATTGCCAGTTGTTTTTTCATTATGTATGATCATGAACATTTTCAAATCTGTACATGAAAGAATATTTTCTTTCCAAATAAAAGTCAGTCTGATTATGTCTACAGAGCATCAGAAGTGTAATTTAATTGAAATTCAATCTTCTGATCTCCAAGGACACTTCTTAAAACAAATAGACAAGATGTTATTGTGATGTAATTTTCCTTTTAATAAAAATATTCTGCATCTCACCCTGCTGAAAAGCAATTCTTCTTGGCTGAACAGTATTAACAGCAATATTTCTGTTAGTTTCTCTAAGACAAGACATGAAGCACAATTAGACTATTGAAGGCAAATGTGAATGATTTTCAGTTTCTTGCTCTGAAGGCCATTGTTCAATAGAGAATTGCATTTTATTTAATCATTTATAGTGAAGACAAATGAAAGAATAAAATTACAGATACATTTTGGGTTTTTTACAGCCTGATGTTTGATCACTGGTATCCTTATTTTCCTGATTTTTTACTTATTTTCTTTCTTTTATTTCTGTAATCACAATCTTGGAGTAATGTAGCAGTCGAATTTCTATGTCTACATTTGTCAAGTTCACAATAACTTGCAGTTACAATGTTCATCTCTTGGCCTGCTCTGATTGACAGCACAGAAATAGCCATTTAAATTGTGTCAGATTCTCATCTCTCTGTTTGAAAGGTAAAGTTAAACAGTTTTTCTAGCAGTCTGCATAAAGTCTTGAATTTTAACAAATCAACTGGTTTGGCAGTTGTGCCAGGCTTTTGTCTCTGCAAAAGTACATCATTTTATCTTTGCACACTAATGGCTTACTGAAAACTGTTGCAGCTGTCGATTTACTTTGGGGCATGTGATAGCTCAAAGTAATTTATTTACCAAAATAGACCAATTCTCACTGGCCATACTCTTATCATATATTAAGTCATTATTTTGCATTTGCTCCACTGTGGAATGAATGAAAATGTTCCATTGTCACAAGCAGCACTCAGGTTTTTTAAAAAGAACTGAATAGTAGATTCAAAATCTTTGTAGAGAATAATACGGTCTCATCAGCTTTCATATATTTATCTAATCTTTAGATCAACAAATACTGTATTTGTATTACAATAGCTTTCTATGTGTCCAATCAAAATTGAAGCACCATTGTGCTGGACACTCTACAAGTCTGTATGGTGATACTGTTCTTGCCACAAAATCTTAACAATGGAACAGATAGAAGCTGCTAGAGAAAATGCAGCTATTAATCGAGGTATGAAACAGTCACTGCATATAAACATCGAGTTTCATGGCCCAGAAAGCATTATATGACATCAGAATTGAAATAAACTTGTCCTGATCACTGAGTTGCTCACACTGTTATGTGCTATTATAAGTACTCCTTAACACAATGCAAAATGAATTATCTAAATGAAAGTAAATCCCCAGATTAAAAATAAAAATTCATGAGACCCTTTCAAAGGGTGATTTAAAAGAAGATTTGGGAGTGAGGAGGGGAAAGTTGGTGTCAGCTACAGATATATTAGGGATGTGCATATTTTGACTCAAAATCACAGAATATCCTGAAACATCAAAATGCAAATGTAGGGCCTGTTTATGCAGATAAATCACATTCATCAGCTCCAAGGGTAGACAATTCCTAAAACTAGCCAGGCCTCTGCAGTTTGGTGATGTATTTATCATTTATTGCTCATATTTAAATTTTTCTTGTATACAGTACCACTAAGTAAATACTGATTATGTTGCACCTTTTCTTAATATCTGTATATATACACACTTCATTGAATTAAATTAGACTTGGTAAGAAGACCCTGTTTTCTCACTTAAGGTACTTTCTGATGTTGCTTATGCGTGCCTGAAAGACTCCGTCATCCCACACCTGCCCTACTTTTGTGCTCATCTGCTTCTCCTGAACTGCTATTTATTATAACTATTTTCTAAGAGGGGGCTAACATAAATCTTCCAAGCTTGCACAATGAATTACTTCACTCAGGTGTTTCCTAAATTTTGTTGCTATTTTCTGAACTCTGTTTACCTTTTCAACATCTTGCAATAAAAAAGAGATTTGATTTGGTATTCTCCGAGCAATACAGAAAGCAAATACGCTCTGTGACCTGATGATTTTTCTGTTTAGCTGAAAAATCCACTACTCCTTTTCTTTTGTTAAGAAAGTCCATTGTAAACTTTTATTTGACTTCCTTACCAATGTTATAACATGGAAGATAATCCATGTGAAGATTCTGGTGTATTTTTTGTAACGTAGCTTCTCATAGGAAAAATGGAAAAACAAATCTGTCCTGACAGATTTTTTTCAGGTCACCCATGGTTATGGAGGAACCCCGCTGTATTCCTTCTGCATTTTTGCTGAACAGATGCCATTTTATTTCTCCTTTTCAGAAGCTAGAGACAGAAAATCTCTTTTACCTACTCAACAAAAAATGCAGACAAGTAATTTAAAACCTCGTATATGAAAATCAATTTGTAAAACCTTTTATGCAAATATGTAACAAAGTATATGGTCACCTTGTGGAGAGGTGAACTGCATTTAAGTATTTTGACTGTGAATACCAAAATATTTTATTATCATTGTTACTGACAAAGCATTCTAATTTTATAGTAGATGCTAAATTTTATATAAACTCAAAGTACTTTAATAGTAGATTATTTATATTAACATACTTTCTCTCTGTATTGTGTCTATCTGTGTAGCCACTGATTCAGGATTGAATTTGAATGTCTCTCAACCTCTTAAAACAGCTGATTGTAAAACATGGTACACAGTTAGCTTTCATAGCATTTTCAAACCTAAAGTCATGATCACTGTTGTGAGTAGTGACATCAGCTTAAACCATAGTAAGGATAAAATCGGAATATGCTTAAATTTAATCATACAGGGGAATGTAGTGATTCTGAATTAATTCACAAAGTCTGCTAAAGAATCTGCACAGGATGAATCATACTGATAATTAAAGATTAAGAGAATTTCTCTCTAAAGATACAAGCAGAGAGGTTAAATGTGCTGAGCTAGACACTGCACAGGCATTGTAATAAATTTCTTCAGTTTTGAAATACTGGGTTGTTATAAAATTGGAAAAATATTACCAGTTAATTTTTTGTGCATGGGATAATATATAAAGGGAAGGAAAACTGCAACACTGGCCTGTTTTATTTATTCTTGTGAATATGTTTGTTTCTTGCTTTCTTATGCTCAAAATTGCATAAGAAACTCAACTGCCTAAGTCCTCAACTTAGATTCTTTTCTAAATTAATGAAAAGTTTGGATTATTTTTGTTTTGTTTTCAGAGGGATGAGAAGCACCACGCTGTGTTCTGTAGAGGGTTTTACTTAGAAGATGTTTTATTATACCGATTTGTATGTATATAGGAAAATTCCAGTGACACAGCCATCAAAGCAGGATCTTTGGTATAAAGTCTGAAGCTCTGACCCTTAAAAACCTTAGAACTCAGTTCAGAGTCATTCTACTGAAATTCCTTCCAAAGCAAGAATGAGATATTACTGGAGAATAAAGGCATGTATTAAACTTAACTACAAGATTTGAGATATTTAAGAAACTTGCAAAGTCACTGTTGGGCAGTTCATCTCCTTCCTCAGCAGAGATGTGTTTCCTACATCCACCAGGAAGCAAAACATTGTTTCTGTAGCCAGACGACGAGACTTCTTTTGAGCAATAAGCTATTGGCATCATCCAAGTGAAATTATATTACCTTTGAGCATGTGGATGTAGGACAACCTCTGAAATCCGTATGCTGGAGAGTTTATGGTAAATCTGGCAACATGAGTTACTGAAACACCTTTTCTAACATCTCTGAGAATGAGTAACTTATTTCCAGACTGGTGGTGTGGTGTCCAGTTGAGGGAATTGTCAAGAGCAGTGGAGGGTTTTAAAGCAGTTGAACAGCGTGGATTATGCTATCTCAAGAGTTACCAAGCATTGAGAAAGAGGGAGTGTTAAGAAATTCAAGGGTTCTTACTCTGCAGTTGCATTACATTTAGTGGTCAGTGTCTGTATCTTGGTACAAAGTGAGGTGCTTCAGCCCTTCTGTCCTTTGATCTCTTGAAAGAGAATATTGCTGAGAGATACTGAGTGGTGATTTTAGTGAAAACCCTGGGCAGAACAGATTTATCCCATGTGTGTGAGTAGCAGTTACACAAAGAACATGGAAGCATTTTTTGTGAAAGAGCAGCTGGCTCTGAAAATGAACTGCAGAGCTGCTTGCTAGAATCTAAGAGCATTCCATAGTGCACAAACTGTCTTTTGCTACAAATTCAGATTGTGTTGCAGAATTGTATCCACTGTTTTTAAACTTATATCAGAGTATGATTCATAATTGGCCATTTGCTTATTAAAATAGTATTTTCTCATAGGTATTGGACTTTAAAACATTTCCACAGAAGTCTACAGACCTTGTAAAGATGCTACTTAGTATGAGTAAGAAATACAGAAGCAAACATCCATGTATCAGACCCATGCTGTTGAGAAGCTCAGATTATCTTGTATAATCTGAATGTTGCTTCCCAAACCCAGCACCATTCAGTGACTTCTTCCTTACTTGTACCACAGCAGCAGAACACATGAAGCTGATGGGTATTTAAGTTTGTGTCCTGGCTGTGTGCTTCATAAAGAAGCCTTCTTTCTAGTATATTTATTCATTACAAAATGTGTAATCAGTCCTTCCAGTTTTCTTCATTGAAACATTGAAGCGAAATATTGACTCTCTGAAGGCAGCCTCAAGTGTTACGTGTTTCTAGGATAAGGTTTCTATTTTCTATGTTTTGGTTTTTTTTTAAAATCTCTGATACAGTTTTAAGAAGCACCAGTGGAAATGATAAAAAAAAAAGGTAAAATGAATTAGCCATTAGCCAAAATGAATTACTAACATTCTAAAAGTATTTACTACTCTGTAGAGTCCTCTTTAGGGTATTATATGCATTTCTTTATTCTAGTCATATGTATGTTTCAAAGCTGGAATCCATGCCTAGATGTATCAAAATATTTCTTTTCTATATATTTTTTTAATATTTTGCATTTCTCACAAGATTTGATGCTCACTTGAGTGAAAATGAAGTTAAGAAGTAATTCTAGAAATGGTATGATAGGATTTAAGGAAATTTTTCATTTCTGTGACTCAGCCTTAACAGCATTACAAAGTTGTTCATTAATAATCCTCGAAATAAAATGTGAATGCTTGGCACTTAGTAGTTTCAGTGGTATACATAAAAAAAATATAAACCATCTCTTGCTCTTAATATTCTAGTATGAGCTAGATTTTTTTTTTTTTTTAAGTGAATAAAAAAACCCAGAATAAAATAAGGCATTACTCAATCTGGAAAGCATGAAATGACTGTTAATATCTGTGGAGTGATTATTGCATTCACTGCTCAGAAAGAAACTGAGGCTTGCTTTTCAGTTTTTAAGTACCACATATGTCTTCATCGCATTTAAATTTTGGAGTTTGCATGCAGATGTGATCATTATACTGGTTTTTTTGAGTCTGAGTGCAAGCATCTCACATGCATAGTCATATTGCAGATGTTAGATCTCTAGCATTTCGTCTCTCAGAATTGCATGCTAAAATTCTTCTGGGAGTTTTACCCACAGTCTTTTGTCCTGTATGTTGGAGTAGGCTGGCACACTCCTACCAAATTGTGAGTGAACTTAGCTTTTTTCTTTCTTAGCCCTTTCCCTAAGAAGAGCATCTTACAAAAGGCAGAAAGCAGCAGGCTACTATGATCGTTTTCCGTACCTACATCTTGCAAAAGAGTACACACTCAAACATCTCTTAAACAACTTCAGATGTGGGAGTTTCACCATAAATGTTAGGCTAAGAATTGGAAAAGTAAATTGTCACACACAGGAATAGTACTGTTACCACCAAATCTCATTTACTGGTCTTCTAGTACTCAGTGCTGCGAGTAGAGTGTTTATCTGACGTGATAAAGCAATACCAGAGCTGGGACAGCTGTCATCTTGGAGATAAACCAATCTGTCCACACCATAACTTCATAACCTGCAATTAAATCTTCCTAAATTGTAAATTCCTCTGGTGTCAGCTACAGGCAATGCATGGACTGACTTCAGACCCTTCACTAGAGCACTCTGGCATAAAATGTGTGCTAGCACTGTGTAGCTGAATGGGAGGTGTACTGCACTGGTGCTGGTTGTACCAGCTCAGTTTTACAGACACCGCAACTCTTGGCAATAAACCAGAGCCAAGAGCATCAGCAGTTTAATGTGAGTTTAACAACAGGACGGGAGCAAGGAGTTAACTTTGCAGCTAAAATGAAAGGAGTGCTTTAAATTCTTATCTTCGCTTTTGGGAGATTGACAAGTAGTTACAACTCTCTAGGGAGGTGGTTTTGAACTGAAGACTAAACACTGGCTGAAAGACTTCTCTGCTGAAAGAAAACTGGGAGGGAAAGAAAAAGGAAAAAAGGTTTTAAAAGGAACTAGTCTCTAGAGTAAAAATACCAGGAAGACCAAAGCTTAAAACTCAGTAAGTATCTTTGAAGCATTCATCTCCATAATCTTAAAGAAATAATCATAGCTTGTTACACTACTGGTAGCAGAAAATACAGAAAGACAAACCAGAACCTTACTACAACGTAAATTTATCTGCAGATGGAAATATGGAAATCCTTTAAAATACTAAGGATATAGTAAAATTAAATCAATATAAAATGAATGTTTTTGCTCAACACTTTTAATAATACTAATAAAGGTGCTATTCAATTTCTAGGTCATTCTGTGGGATATTGTCCTGGTTTTGCCTGCAGTACATATGCTAAATATGAATTTTAGGTTTTATAGTGTCTATTCTTTTTCTTGGTTCTCCTGTTAATTAGTATTTTATACACATAAAGAGAATAGAAAACACAAGAGTTTTATTGTAAAAATTATTAAACAAACATCTCATACTGACTGAGAATCTGGTTGCTTCCTTACTTCCCTACAACCTCCAGCTGTGAGCTTTCAGTCTTATAACCTCTAAATAGTAGGCCTTTCAATATGTAGTTGCTACAACAAGTGGTAGTGATAATTGGTAATTTTACCCTTTAGCTGATACTCAGTACTTTGGTACAGTGCTAAAAGCCTGGTGCTTTTTGCCTCAGCATACTGTTGTGATCTAAAACACAGTTATTAACCACGAGTGGTGACAAAATCCTGTGGGACTTTTAATGAATTACTGCATGTGTGTGTGTTAGTTCACCTGCATTGCCAAAATAGCAATTTGGACATCACTTTTTGCTCTTGTATCTTCGTTTTCTAGTAACTAATTTTCAGTGTTGCTTGCATAAAAAGACTGCCTGTTCACACCCTAAGAAGTTTGATGGCTAGTGATAAGAACAAATGCTAAGTGGCTTCCTTGTTCTTTCCACGATATAAGAAAATAGTAATTTATTTCTCTGCAATGCTGTGTTTGCTTAGCGTAAGATCTACTCCTAATATCATGGTAAAATGAAGTATCCTTAATGATTCATGTCTAAATTTTTATTTTACTCAGCGTAAAATCCAAACAGTACTTCATGAATCTCAGGCAGATGACAAGTGATATGCATGCAAGTTGACTTCACTTCCAGAGAAAGAGAATGTAATATTTGTCATGTGTGGGAAAATTTGTAAATGATCTCGTTTGCTTTGGAGCAGGAAGAAAACATGAGATGCAGTAACTTATGAAATAAAATGGCAGTGAATTTAGAAAATGTGGCAGTTGTTTTGGCAACATGCTTAAGTATGTGAATAGTTCCATTACAGTTAGTTTCCTCAGTGAGACTACACAGTATCTTTAAGTTAGATGAATTACGTAATGAAAAACTTGTAAAGCCATTGGAAGACAATTGAGAAATCATTTTCTGCATATGATTATTTTGAACAGAATACCTAGATTTAGGAAATATGGAGCGTTTTTTCCATATTTTTTACTATTGTGTAATGTTACAGAATTTTGAAAATTGATTTGGAATAATCATTTTCAATGTGCAGTAGTTTGAATATTAGTAGATACTGTAGAAAATAAGAAATTAATTATGAAATTTTTAAAAATCTACTCTAATTTCATGGATTTATAAAGATCAAACTGTACCCATTTTTTGCTATAATGGATAAGTCCGCTCTCTGGAACACTTGCAAAATCATGTTACATAAATAATACCTTTTTTTTTTTTTTCCGTATTTGGAAAGAACTTTTACCCCATAGAGCAAACGATAGGGAAGAGTAAGGTCGCAGAAGCCTTCTGTAGCTAATCCAGCGTACTCAGAAGAAGTCACATAATTTCTGCTGTTACACATTGGCCTTGCATAGGTTGTGCGTCAGTTAATTTCGCATTACTACAAGTTTCCCTGATAAATAACAGTTATACACTTTTTACTGACACAGAATCATTAGAAAAATAGTCCCCATAATTGCGGGAGATGTATCCTAATTTTTAAACCCTTGATAGTTTCTGATGTCCTACATTAAGTTTGAAACAGGAAGCAATAACTTCCACCTGATAGTTGATTGCATTTTTTGGTTTTGATGTAGAATAAGGTATTTTCTAAGGAACTTCTTATCTTCTTTCCCAGAATAAAATTCTTAGTGTTCAAATTTAAGCACAAAATAAGAGTGCTATGTATGGTAGTCATTAAGTTTTTGGGAGATTTCTTTTAGATTTTGATCTGTGAGAAAGGTGTATCTGTTAAGCTTCTTTAAAACTGACAGAAACATTTAAGTATGTTTGTTGTCAATCTTTGAAGGCTTCAGCAGGACATTATCTTGCAAGAACATTGTTTTGTTTCTCTTTTGAATAATAAAGTTAATAATAGAAGCTCACATAGTCTCACTTCCTGTCTGAGCTGCTATGCATGATCAGCATCACCCATGGAGATTTGTGAGGTACTTGCTGATAGTTTCCAAGGTCTTTGAGACATTTTTGTGCAGAGGGAGATTTTCAGTGTGTTCAGGCAAGAACTTTGTCATGTTTCTGCAGCTGTCATCTCCATGATACCGACTTTCCTGCAAAGCCAGCTGCTAAATGACAAAGAGAATTAGAAACTTTTGGCCTAAATGATAACAGAGAAAGATTTTTTCTCTTGCTTTGTAGAAGCATAGATATTTTAGGACCAATATTCAAGAGATTGTTTTTTCTCAAAACTCTTGCTGGTGGTCTTTGAAGTTGTTACTGGGTTTTTAAAGGACAGTAAGGTGATAAGGTGGGGTTTTGGAGATAACGGTGTTTATGGACATATACCTGCAATAGGTCATGAAGGCTTAAATGTGTCATATTAAAGGGTAAAAATCAGAAAGGGTCAACATGGAGATGCATCAAAATAAACAGTTTAGACAAATCTTTTCCAGAAACAGAGTATTTCAAGCAAGAACACACACACAAAAAGCTGTCTATATATTAGCAAGATATTTTCCTCATATGCCAGAGGAGCTGGAAGTAACAGAAAAGGCAGAAACAACTAAACCTTTTTAGAATCCATCTTACATTTCATTTAATTGAATAGCTTGTTGTATCACTTACTCCAAGTAGAGTGCCATAATAAAATAAAAGCAGAGAGTTATTTAGCACACACAGATTGATTCTTAAGTTTTCTTCAGGTACAGAAAAATATTGGAATACTGAAATACTTTTGTGTGGTCTGGGATTTATTGCTATGTATTTGTTTAGTGGTAGAAATTACTTCTCAATTACTGTAGCATCTGACCTGTTCCCAATTGCTTCTAAAGGCTATATATAATAATCTTCATACCTACCTCTCCAGCCTACAGGAAAAATAGTTCAATCTCTTTTCTCTGAAAGAAATGAGTTTTGTATTGCTGTAAAATGGATGACAGATGTTACTACTAATAAACCCAAAGAGAAACAGTTCCATTGTTGAAATCATATATAACCCTGGCCCTCTCAGCTTGCATTGCTTCTGTAGCGTAGGGTCTTTCACCAAGTTTTAATTCACCACTGGACAGATTCACATCTTCTGTTACCAAGCATTCTCTTTTCTTCTTTTGTACCTTCTTCATGCAAATTACCATGTGTTAAGTCTGTTTACAAAGTTGGTGTGGAGGTTTTTTGTGGTTACACTGATTTTGATGTGCTTGACATACACAATGCTATGCTAAGCTTACTCTGTCACACTATGTCTGCTCAAAGGCAGGGGCTGGCTCTCCACAGCTGTTTGCCTTCATTAGCTTTTCTTCACAAAACAGTTAGTCATGAATTTGCAAGCAACTGACCTAACATGAAACTTTCCTCTGTTCTTTCTGTGTTGCACTTCCTCCACCCACCCCCGCCCCGCATGACACGATGACTCTCAGCCCTTCTGGCAATCACACTGGACTATTCAAACATTATCCCAGCCTTCATTTAGGTCCATGACTTCCAGCTACACAGAGAACAGCTGCTTTTTTATGTCCACGCTAGTGAAGTATTCCACTGGAGCTGAAACATCACTGGTTTTTGATAACTAACTATAATTTTCATTGCAGAAATGTCTTCTACAGAAAATTAAAACAAGCTAAAACAAAACTAACAAGAAACAACCAAGGCTCATAATTTAAAAAGATCACTAATCATTGATGATCTTTGATCAGATGTATAGAAGTTGGTGAGAAAATTATCTTAAACAGAAACTGTGAAAACAAAAAGCTTGCCTATGCTATACATAAAATCATGTTAATGTTTACTATGCAAATGTCTAAAAATATTATGGGCCACATTTTTATTTATAATTTAAATATAATCACTCAGACTGTAGACTAATAAATTCAATTTACACTACCCATTGTGGATTTTGATTTCATTACCTTTTTTTAGAGGTAGCGCCAAACATCATAATTATTTAAAATAATGAAAAAGTAGTTAAAATAATTGTGATGTGCTTAGAGGTGTGAACCTTGATCTCGGCATGTAAAGGGGTCTTTAAAAAATCCCACTTTTTAACCTCCTATGTTCCTATGCCCAGCCATGATGCTATTTGAAATTACTGGCAATATAATTTGTGGTGGAATCAGTCAAGTAAGTTGCAGCAAGAGTTATAGCAAAGCTGAGTAAATCTGGTATTGTTCTATGTTTAACATCTTATGAATGAATTCCCACATCACTCCTCATTTACAGTTCCATGAGAAATATTAGCTGGTGTTGCTAGACAAATGTGAAAGTGTCATATTTAAAGTGATCTCCCTCCTTCAGTCTTCCAGAGAGCCTGCCTGAGTATGCTCCATTCAGCTCACAGGGATTCACAATACCTCTTTCAGGGCCATGTGAATATTATCGTGAAAAATGTGTTGGAGGAGCACAGGACAGGAGCAAGCTCCCTGTAGATGAGAGCAAGTGCTGTCTTGTATCACCTCTGTGCAAGCTCAAGGCAGGGCTTCTGCCATGCTTCAGAGCATGCTGGGGTGTTGAGCATTTTCTTCCACACAATAACTCAGAGTACAGACATTATCTATCATCTCTAATAGCAGCACTCACTATTATGTTGTGAAGCAAGTTCAATCACGGACTATTTCCACTTACTTCATCTTAAGGCAGCAGCCAAATTTCGGGTAGGACTCAAAGTCATAGGCCACAGACAGTTCTAAACACTGGATGTGGGGGACAGAATGAACCTTTAACAACATGAATCTTTGAGTCTTTATGAGATGAAAACCTTGAAATGTTGTCTGCCTTAGCCACATTCATACTATAAAGTGTTAATACAAAGTTCTGTGTGACTCCATGCTCATTAGAGGTTTTTTATCCGCAGTGGATATTGAACTTGCCCAGAGGTCTATGAAAAGCTGTATTTTAAGCAGTTTGTGTCCTCTGCTAGAGAGAAAGCCCTTCTGTATCATTCCAGAGCAGAAGTCAGTGGTGTTTTCCCCTGTAGCATCCTTGTCTGGACAAAGAACTTATTTTTAAGTGGTGAAGCTCACCCCAAACAAAAAAGCAATTCATGCCTGCTCCCTTCTCTTCTTTTTCCTACACCTGTTCTTCTGTGCTGACAGATTCCTGTTAGAAGACAGGCATCTCAGTATCTGTGAGAGAAAGGGAATGTTGCTAAAGGTGCTGACACACACCAGTAGTGAGAGGGATTCCTCCCTCATATTGAAGCATATAAAGAGTGAAGTCTAGAGCACACCCATTCCCTGCATAGCCAAGCAATCAGAGAAAAACTGCACCATCTATTCATAAAGGAGCTACTTTCTTTCTTCTGTTAGATGTTCATACAGGTTCAAAGATGCCATGTGTTTTAACATTTACCAGCACTTTGGATGCTATCTTTTGCTTATAAGTATTAGGAGTATATGATACAAGGCATTGTTTTTTGTCTTATATTTTCCAGCTTTTTCTTATTTGATAGACATATGTTCATAATGGAGGAAAGACTTTAAATAAAACAAGCAAAGAAAACATAAAAATGGGAAGCTACTGTGTTTATTGCTTTTTTACAATCACCTATCTGTAATCATGTAAGCATTATGAATGTTGTAGGCATGCTGTTCAGACCAATGGAGATGAATGCTGCAATGAATGTATAAAAATGGTTCATATTTTGTATGAGCAACATTAGTGCAACACTCAGTAGTACTGAATTTCAAGGGATATCTTCTTTGTCTGTGTTTTTCCAGAGTTCATTTTCTGTTCTGGCAACATATCTCTTTTTTCTCCATCTCTTCAGCAATAATAGGACTTCTGTTGAGTTTTTTTATACTTAGGTTTGCTATTTATTGAAATGATGCCGTAACATTCAAATTGTTACATCTGTAGGGGTGCACTGTTGTCCTGGGCACCAGAAAAGCAGCTGAAATGCACAGACATTATACTGTTTAATTCACTGCACCAAAAGTGCTTTTAACATCCTGAACAAAACATCTCTTGTTAGAACTCAAGGGATACAATTTCATAACCCTTATTCCTCATTTTCTTCTTTTAAGGAACCAAACAGTAGGTCTTTTGGGGCACCTTTCTAACCACGTACCAAAGTTAAAATATCCCCTTTCTCTTTCTAAAATGTACAAGTTTGATGCTTATGTAGAAACGCAGAAAATAGCGTTGTTCTCCTTTAAAAACAATACTTCAACGAAGTTAATGGTTTTGACAAGTTCCTTTGTCAGGTTCTTAAATTCTGCAGCTGTGATATTAATGCAGTTAGCATAGCTTATAGCTGACAGTTTGGACTACAGAGTATATAGGCTGCATTAAAAAACACTGAGGAAGATTATGGCATTGAGGAAACAATTCCTTGAAAGCTGCGTAACATCAGCAACAGAAATGGCCACGAGGAGAAAGGAAGGAGAGGCAGACTGCGTGGTCTGGAAACTCCTCTGACTGCTCTTTTTCCTCTTCCCTCTCTGGCTCTTTTGAACGCAAGAAAACAAGATGCTTCTCCCCCATTCTCAAACTGAGGTATTGGAACTTGATTGCCATGGTTTATTGCTTTATACTTAAGAGTGAGTATGAGGTAGATACTTAGAGAAAGTGTCATGTGTATTTATTATTTCATACTAGTTTAAATAGTTTAACACAGGCTGAGATGAGTATCAGGAAGAGGAAGAGGAAGAAAAGGAAAAGAATGCTTTTATATGTTCTGGACCAGTCAGTATATTCAGGCTGCTAACATGAAAAGCGTGCCCTGGTGTTCCTATGGACCTGCTGCTCATCTCATTATTTACCTCACCATAAAGCTCTATGTGATGTGAAAAGGTAAAGCTTAAAGCAAAGACTTCCTGCGTTGCACTGCTGTTGTACTTTCCCCTTTATTTTTCAAACAAAGGTAAGGGGGATATAAAAGCACAAGTATTAGTATGTTTAAAATACTGGCTAGATAGAGCAAACATGCTTTTTTGTTTTCTTAATCTGGATTCTTGGCAAGCCCCAATTTAACCCCGATTTAGTGTCATCTAAATCTGAACCCTGTCTGGAAACTAAGCCTTAAAACAGAAATGGTAATCATGAAAATTCATATTGCCGCCCTTTGCAGTCCTCGTCTTTTATTCACCAGCGCAAAATATGTAGTATTTTCCTTGTGAATATTTGCATATTGAAATATGTGGGATGCTATACCCTCTTTGTTTCATGAGTGTAGCATTTCTTTTCCTAAATATGTGATACCCTGCACTTAAAACACCACATTCTTTGCCTTTGTTTCATTATCTCAGACTGAGTCCTCTCCTTGTGTTTTGATAAGGGACGTCTGGCGGGGATGCTGGGATTCCCTGCCCTTTTTTTTTTTTTTTTAAGGACACAACTTTTTCTATTTCCTGTTCCATTCCAAATAAACAGAACAGACAAAAAGTTCAATCATAACCAAATTGGGTACAGGGGTGTTCAGATTATATGCTCTGCTCTAAGCTATGAAACTCCTGTGTAGAAATCTGAGAATAAACCCTTATTTTGAGGCTTGTGTTTTTATGTGAGTGGCTCTACAAATGATAATTTTTGTTGTTCAGAATGTCTTTTTTGAAGCAGAGTGAGAGGTATTTCATTGTTCGTGTGAGTGAGACAGGTCACTTTGGGAAAAGCTTGCAATGTGCAGTAATTTTTCAGATTCTGAGAACTGCTGAAAAGTTCAAATTCCTTTTTCCATTTTCATGTCCTTATGAAGATATCTAATTTCAAAGGCTCAGCGCACTCATTTGTTAAAACAGAGAACTTATTTAAAGCTAAATGCTAATAACAATGAATGTTAACTGACTTAATGCAATGTGAAATTGCTGCTTCAACATTCATACAAATGATAATTCAGTCTAAGTGGCTCTATGTTCTGTTATATAGACATTACTTTGCAATTTGCAGGGTAATTGCATACAGAGCTACTAAACAAATTTGTTTTCTTTTGTATTAAAAGTGCTTTGCACATCTCTTCAGTATAT
Source organism: Rhipidura dahli (assembly GCA_013399225.1). NCBI lineage: Eukaryota > Metazoa > Chordata > Aves > Passeriformes > Rhipiduridae > Rhipidura > Rhipidura dahli. The sequence continues at coordinate 157,266 of VXAC01007924.1, forward strand.
GAATTTATTTTGAAATGCATGGGTTTTGATGGGATGGTAGGGACAACTTTTCTTATGTTGAATTTTTAATGATCATCTTATCAGTGTCTAATTCACTTTCCTTGTGTGGTAAAATTGTATGAAATTCAAGAGAACTCCCAGCTGATATCAAAGTCTGTTATTCTAGGGTAGCCATTACCCTGCTTTACTGATGTATAGCACCACTAAGAAAAAGTATCCATCTATGTATAGCAACTTTGAACAAAGGATCCCACAAAACAATTTATTGTGTGTTCATAATTACTTCTATTTGCCAAAATTTGCCTTGTAAAATGTTTCAATATGAATAATGTTTATGAACTGGCACTTCACTGATGCTTTACATCTTTTAAATCCAATTTAATTTATATGTATAATTAGAATTGGCTCTAGTTTTATTTTTCAATTCCTTTATATGCATACTTCTTCAGTAACAGTACAGAATATCAGCTCACTGCAAAATGGTGATTTTAGTTCCTCCCCAGTCTCTTTGATTTTACTGTTCTCAGTCCTGCATTCAGTTCAGTCAGAAGAAGAATGATTTTGAATAATACGGTCATGATGTCAAAACAGTGCAAATTATATGCTGCTGCCATCTGGAACAGTGAAAATAAAAGCTTTATTTACACTGTTCTTTGAAATAATAAACTTTATTGTGGTAGTTTATCTTCAGTATCTATAATGTATTCTGGGAATGCTCCATGTGTGCCTTTTTATTCTGTGAGCTACAGAATGACTAAAATTTGCCTGTGGCAAGCCTATCAGTGAATCTTGAAATAGATTTACTTTCTTTTCTTCCTGAATAGAGTGGAGAACCACCTTCCATGGCACAGTAAGAATAATTGGTTCACATAAGCAGTGTTTTTAAGAGGCACAGTCAAACACTCTGAGTATGTGTTTTTGTAAGGCAGATTACACAGATTTTACTACAGGTCAATATTCTGTTCTACGTCTGGATATGAACTCTAGATTCATATTCTGGAACATGGGTGTTTCAATGGTGAAAGCAGTTAATGTGAAATTAAATACTTAACAAACACATTAGCTGGTTTTCTTGCGACTGTCTGGCCTTGAGCCCTGGTGCTATTACCTTGCATTTATACTCTGTAACCCAAAACCAAAGTAATAACAATTTGCTTTGGATACTTCACATTTGTACTTCATAGCCATATCATAGTAATATCATCATATTGTACTGTAACTCAGAAGGCTATTCACTCTATTCAGTCTTTCTTGTTAAAACGTGATGGTGATTGCCAGAGTGATTCAGTAAGGTATCTATGCAAAATTTAAGGCTTCAAGACTCAATCTGTTTCTAAAAGCTAGCAATCTTCTTGCTGCCAGCAGGGTCTACGCATGATCTGAAAGTAACCTTTTACAGAAAAAGTAGCCAGAATGTTAAGAAGTTGTACAAATCCTAGATAAATATCGCCATCTTCCTCTTTCTTTGGCTGTGTTGTATATAAGACATGCAGATTTACCACAAAGGATCAGAGCCATTGTACTGAAATCCTCTTCTTTCTTTGGATTCAGCTTTTGTATATACATAGTATTGACAGTAAACCTTCAAATCTAGCTTGGGAAGTTCCTGAAATCTTATGAAATAACTATGTGATTTAAATAAAAAACAGATTTCAACAGCACATTTTTTCTTTAAGATGAGAGGAAACATAGTTAAGTGGTAAGTGGAACAGGATTTTTAATATATAGTTGTGGCACAGCTATGCTGTTTTCTGTCAATACTACTTAAAGGTAAGTATGGTTTCTTCTTTTGGTAGAGCATAATTTTAACTCATGGCTATTTTCAAGATACCACTCCATCAAAATTACTGTTCACACAACAAAAATGAGTTTGAGTCTCTACACTAAATGCTATTCCATTTATGAGGGCAAGCTCACCTCTACAACAAATGCAGCAACATGTAAAATTACATATTTTACATTTGTTTTAGGTATACTTAATTGAAATCTGAATGTAAAGGCTAATGTGCTTTTTCCAAACAAGTTTCTTAGAAGGGAAGCAGTCACTAAACTGGCAGCAGGATCATTGTTTACAGAACATAGAATCATAAAATGGCCTGTTTAGAAGGTACCTTAAATAAAGCTCATCTGTTTGCAAACCCTATGGAATGGACAGGGATACCTTCCACTAGACCAGGTTGCTCAGAGCCCTTGAACACTTCCTTGCCAGGTTCAATTCCAGCTTCACCTAGGCCTTTTCATGACCTCATCCCTACACAACCATACTTCCTCTCTCTATTCTTCTCAGGTCTCCACCTATCCTAGCTTCCACTGCCTGTGCATTTGCTTCTTTCCCTTCACTCTGTCCACCCTGCTCAGCCCTGCTGTTCTCTTGCCTTCCGTGCCCAGTTTCTTGCTCCTGGGGGTTGCCAGCTCTTGCACTCTGTGGAAGACTCCCTTAAACATCTGCCACCTCTGTTCCACTCCCTTGTCCCTGAGGGAAGTGTCCCAGTGGATCCCGCTGGCTATCTCTCTGGGGAGTTGGAAGTCTGCTTTCATGAAGTTCAGGGACATAACTTTGTTCCTCACCTGGCCCATATTCGTCAGGACTGCAAACTCCACCAGTGCATGATCACTGCAGCTCAGGCTCCCTCCAATCTTGGTGTTCAAGATTAGCTCACTTACACTGGTGCCCATCACATCCCAAATTGTATCCCCTGTGGGCTGCTGTCTATTCTCTGGCTCAAGAAGCTATCCTCCATGCTTTCCAAGAGTCTCCTGGCTTGCCTGCTGCTTGCTATGCTGCTCTCCCGGCAGATTTTAGGATGGTTGAGGTGTCCTAGCAGGACAAGAGCCTGTGAGCACGACGCCTCCTGTAGCTGGAGCAAGAAGGCTTCATCAATAGGCTCTCTTTGGTCAGGGTTCTGTACTTAAAACCATCCACAAGGTTCCCTTTGTTGCCTCGGTCCCTGATAGTTACCCACAGGCTTTTGACCTGCTCATGGCTGTTCTTCAGAGACAGCTCTTCACACTCAGTCTACTTCCTGATGCAGAGGGCAACCCCTCTGCCTCTCTCTTTCCTCACCTGTCTCCTCTGGAGAGCCTGTAGCCGTCGATAGTCACACTTCAGTCACATCCCACCAACTTTCAGTAATGGCAAGGTCACAACTTTCTAGTGGCACAGTGGCTTCCAGCTTCTCTTTGTTGTCCATTCTGTGTGTGGTGGTGAGCAATATCAACAAATTGAATATACAGAGAGTTCAGAAATACTAGGAACCATGATACTAAGCAAGGCAAGGTCATTTTGTTACATTCTCTCCTAAGGGCTCATCTGGTAACCTCTCTTTGCAATTATCTTCTATGTTGTTCAGATTGTACACTGAAAAATAACTTCTGTGGAGTTTATGCAATGATTGGAAATTATACTAGTGCAGTACTAAATGCATTCTTTTAGTGCCAATAATGAAATTCAGCACCTTTAAGACACCTAACAAATTCAGAGAATGTGCCCTATTTCTAAATCCCTTGTATCTGTCTTCCTAAACAAAATATGTATTACATGTATAAGTCACTAAGCCACAAGGACAGAGGAATCTGACCTTTAATGGCCTCTCAAAATGACAGTACCAAATGGCTTTGAGAAGGTCACGTCTGATTTAAATTGTTGATGAACTGCAAACTAATTGACTAGAACTGAATATTATGTGGGAAGAGCAGAATATACTATAGTTTAGAGCCTAATGAGCATATTAATGATCAGCAAAAATTATTTTTCTGGCCACCTCTTATGGAATTGTAGAGGAACCAACATATAAAAATTTTCTAATAGTTACTTTTCTCTTACTGTGGTTGAGATGCAGTTGTTTGATGATTTGATGCTCAGCTTTGTTGCATAGAGTGTTTGATGATCTGTCAAACTTGGTATCACTAAAGTGTGAAGACAGTTTTGTACAAATCATGAATAAATTTACAGAAAAAAAAGGTAATTAACATCTTAAAAATTAAATCCACTGTGATAAGCCCTCCAATTAGAAATTTCATTATTACCCTGGTCCATTTGATGTTGAATATCTGGGTTTATTGCCAAATACCTGAAAACCAGGTTGGATACAAGCCACAACTGTCAAAAATATAGCAGTTCTGGGTATTTGAATGTTACATTGTGATGTTTCTCATGAAAATTTCATGAGGAGCATTCATTCAAAGAGATTGTATGTGTAAGGCAGATGGATGGGATTTAATTGCCCTTATTAAAAATAAGAAAGGGAGGCTCTTTACTACTCTATCCTATTAACATTCAAGTTAGATTATCTTTGTTGTACACTTAGGTATTTGCGAAAGGGACTCTAGAGTTTTCTGTATAAGCCAAGTAGGAAAGGTCAGGTCATAAGAATCCTGTTCTATGTCACAAGTCAGATCTTGTCAGCTAATACCAAAGCAAAGACTTTGTGTTTATAAGCAGATGTGAAACATCTCTTTCTTTGGGAAGAGCCTATGGCTGGTGAATGATTGGACATTTATCAGCTGATTGGTAGAAACCCCAGTTCTGAAGAGCCACAGAAGCCTGTCAGAGAGTTGTGTTTACTATACCAAGGCCCTGGGATGATTGGGGAATTAGGGGTGTGGGTTATTTTTCCTCTGTTCTTCAGCTGCAGGTAGTAACAGTGAAAGAAGCAGATGGACCCACATGGTTCCATGACTAGTGTCATCACCAAAACGTTGGTTTCTTTGATAATGGGACGGTCTACATGGCACTAAGCTTGCTGAATGCAGATGGGATTCAGTTCTCTCAAAGAGGGAAGAGGTTTTTTGGTCGGGGGCTAGCAGGACTTATTGTTGGGGCTTTAAATTAGATATGACAGGGGAGGGAGATATCATCAGGTGTAATAGTGATAAGGTGTGGGACAGCCTGCATTCCCACACATTCCCAGTTGGACAGCTGAGCCAGAAAGAGATGTTCAGAGCCTGAAGAGGGTATGCAGTTCAGCAGCAGAGCACCTGAGGCACCAGCACTAAGACATTCCAGCCACACCAGACAGAAAGTCAGCTTCATTGGGGAGCAACTTAAAACACTTTTGTGCTAACACATGCAGCATGGGGAGTAAACAGGAGGTACTAGACATGTGTGGATGCCTTCAGGGCTATGGCTGTAATTGGCATCATGGAAACACAGGGATGTCTCCTATGAGTAGAGTGCTGGAATGAAAGAATGCAGCCACTACACATGATACTTGAAAATTCATGGCAGTCTGGTGAAGTTCCCACTGACAGTAAAGGGAACATGACCCCCTATTTTAAAAAGGGAAATAATGAAGACCCAGGGACTGGGTCTGCAGGCCAAACAGTCTCACCTCAGTGCCTGGCAAGATTGTGGAGCAGTACCTCCTGGTAACTGTGCTAAGAGACACTGAAACTAATGAGGTGATTGGTGACAGCCAACATGGCTTCACTAAAGGCAAATCGTGCCTGACAGATTTGGTGACCTTCTACGATTGGGTTACAGCAGTGGACAAGGAAGGGCAGCAAAAATCATCTATTTGGATTTGTGCAAAGCATTTGACACTCTCCCAAACATCATCCTTGTCTCCAGACTGGAGAGGCGTGAATTTTGACAGGTGGACTGCTTGGTGATAAGAAATAGGCTGGATGGTTGCGCTCCTAGAGTTGCAGTCAACAGCTCAATGTATAGTTAGAAAGTAGTGACAACTGGGGGTCCTTAGGGATTTGCACTGGGACCAGTGCTACGTGGCATCTTTGTCAGTGACATGGGTGGTGGATTGAGTGCACTGTTATCACTATCAGGGTCCGAGGGTGGACAGCCCAGTGTGTTGCAGCCTTCCTAGAGACAGCGTCCCACCAGGGAAAGGCTTTAGCAACTCCCCTGAGCGATGGATGATTTCAGCAAGTGTAGCAGCTTCTCAGCTACAGGTGATACCAGCTCTTGTGATTCAGCTGTTTGTGAAATCACCCAAGGCAAGCTCGGGGACAGAGAGACAAGGAGCCTCGATTGGCAATTCCACAGGATAGCTTTAATTGTCCAGCAGCCTTTGCTAAGGGGAGGCCAAGGGCGAGAGCTCCCTTCTCAGGGGCAGAGACAGGGGCCTTTTTATGGGAAAGGCAGGGGGTGGGGTAGCAACCAGTTAGCCAAATGGGTACAAGGTATTACTGTAAAGAAGCAAGGCATGCTGAGGGTGGTTCACTTGGTCACCATGACCCAGAGGAAGGTTGCTTGTCTCTGAGTCCTTTTGCCCTCTCTCTTCCCAAGGGGCAAGGGGCTCCTGTGCCAAGGGCCCACAGCCCTCCCCACACCCTTGGCAAGTTTGCCAATGACACCACGCTGTGTGGTGTGGTCAGCACGCTGAAGGACATGGACTGGCCTTAGCAGGCTTGAGAGGTGGAACCACGGGAACCCGAGGAAGTGCAACAAGGCCAAGTAATAGATTCTGTACCTGAGCTGGAGTCATTCCAAGCAAAAATACAGACTTGTTGGTAAAGGGATCAAGACATCCTCTGGGGAGAACAACAGGGTTGCTTATGGATGAAAAGTTTGATGTGACCGTGCAATGTGTACTTGCAGCCCAGAAAGCCACCTGCATCCTGGGCTGCATCAAAAGAGGCGTGACCAGGAGCTCAAGGAATATGCTTATACTCCTCTATTCTTTTTTTGTAAGACTCCCACCTGAAGTACTGCATCCAGCTCTGGGGCCTCCAACACAAGAAAGACTTTGACCAGTTAGAATGAGTCCAGTGGAGAGACACAGCTTGATCAGAGGTCTGGAATACCTCTTCTACAAAAAAAAGTTGAGAGTTGGGGCTGTTCAGCCTGGAGAGGAAAAAACTCTGGAGACCTTGTTAAGCTTTCTAGTAGCTAAAGGGGGCTACAAAAAGGCTGGAGAGGGGCTTTTCAAAAGGGATAGTAAAAGGGAGATTTGTCTTAACCTGAAGGAGGGTAGGTTTTGGTTAGATCTTAGGAAGAAAAGCTTTACTGTGAGGGTGGTGAGGCACTGAAACAGCTTGCTCAGAGAAATTGTGGATCCCCCCTCTCTGGAGTTGTACAAGACCAGGTTGGATGTGTCTCTGAGTAACCTGGTCTAGTGGAAGAGGTTCCTGTCCTTGGCAAAGGGTTTGAAAGTAGATGACCTTTAAGGTCATAAACTATTCTGTAATTCTGTTGTTTTCTATGTGTACTTATATTGCAAGCAATTAAGTAGCTTGTGGGCAACATCACACCCCAGGAACTGTAGGCTGTACTTGCTTGCTATACATTTTTCAAAAAATTCTGAAGACTTATCTGACCTATTTGAAAATATGACACTTCTTAATGAGAGTTGATGTTGAACAATTTATCCTGTTAGTTTTATCCCCTAATTATTTGCATGTCAGTAGTGACTTGTCAAGACATTTAATAACATGTGCCTTACAGTTAACATTGATCCTCTTTCTTCGATTATTTTTGATTTTCATTTTTGAATGGAAATAATATTATTTTGCAACAAAATTATTTTTGCCATTGTAATGAAAATGAGGAGCAAGATTGTGTATTTCAAACAGATTATTTTAGCTATGCTAACTTGATTTCTGAGAAATTTCCTGATCCTACTATGTTTTCAGTGTTACTTGCTAGCAGGTGTCATGAATGCCAGTGACTCTTGTGCAATATTTTTTAATATTTCAGTAGTAACGACACTAACATGAGGACTTTTGTCTATATCTGAGTGTTTTAATAGACACTGTTGTATCTATTCAACATCATTATGAGTATCTTGCCACTTTAACTTTGCTATCCACATAGCTCCACTGTTTAGATATTCTCTGTGTTTTGCAGTCATACAATACATTCATCCTCACAGCACTTCCCTGTAGCAGTAAAGCACTATATTGTCCATCTTACAGATAGAAAATTGAAGCACGGGGCAATAGATGTTAAGAGCAACAGCAGATAAGTAATAATGATAGAATCAAGAAACATAACTTGGTGACTTCTGAGTCACTGGCCAGATTTTTTACTGCATGATCATCCCTCCTTATATACTTTTCTGGTGTAAAGAGAAGGGGTTTTCCCTGTTGTTGAAAGACATGGTAATTCAGTATTTCACATAAAAAAAGGACTTTTACAAGCAGGGCGACGTCAGTGTTGTACAGCGCCATATTACGAGTTTATTACGAGTTGCATGCTAGGTAGTGCAACTCTTCTGATTTCATAAGTATAAAGCTTGCAGCCATTTTTTATGAACTTGTAATTTTGTATCAGTATTTTGATCAATGTAAGTTAACCAAAAATACTGCCTGAGTATCTTTTTTTTTGAATCAGTTCCTTATGTACAAACAATTAGGTGATCACCGAATGTTAAGCAAGATGGTGATTTGGGCTTTCAAGCAGTGCTACATAACTAATGTGAAATTCCTCCATTTATACATTTCTCTTTCAGAGGATCAAATCCCTCGAGGTTTTCCAACCATTGATATGGGCCCACAGCTGAAGGTGGTTGAACGAACTCGTACAGCTACCATGTTATGTGCAGCCAGTGGCAATCCTGATCCTGAAATAACTTGGTTCAAAGATTTCTTACCTGTTGACACAAGTAACAACAATGGCCGCATCAAGCAGCTACGCTCAGGTAGGGTCTTGTTACTGTTTCCACCGACGCCCAGAGTTGTTCCCTCTCACTTTTTCTTTCTTTTCTTTCTCTTCCTTTTTAAAAAAATTTTATTTATAGGTAATAATTTCTCTTTCTCCTCTCCTTTTCTGTGTTACTGAGTGTGTTGTCCATGTCTGTGATGTTGTCATAGCTTTCTATAGAGTCTGTCTCTATGTGTTTTGCAGCTTCTGTTTACTCCACATTGCTCACTGCTGTGACTGTATTTTTTGATAATTTTTTTCTTTACTGCTTTTTGCAGTACTTGATGGATCCATTTTCTCCTCTTTCTTTCTTCTTTCCTTTTAATTTTTTTTAACAAATTTATTTCAACATTGGACTTCATTCAGAAATTGCAAGGAGTACCAATGGTTATATTCATCAAAACCAAAACCTGCATTAGACACTTCAATTAAAATCTAAAATGTATTTTGTGCTGTCTTTTCCACATTTGACTTCACCAAAGATTAGCCAGTTTGGACACATCTTCTTTCCTCTCACAAATACATAAAGCACAGTACTTCTTCCCATGCAGATTTATACCTGAAAAAAAAAAAGGAAAAGAAATCTTTGGGTAACCAATGAAATGAAGTTGGGGTTTTTTTGCTGGCTGAGCATTTTTCCAACACATTTAGCCACAGTAGTGTGTGCCCACGCTAAAGCTTTATGAATCCTATATTTTCTGGATCTACAGAAGTCTGCTTTTGGTGTAGATTCCAGCTTTTGCTGCTCTCTCTCTCTCTTTGCCCCTTGCACCTCCCTAGCAGTTCTCTCACTCTCCTCCTGCCCTAGTTTATTCTTTTGTTCTCTTTAGATTAAAAACAGAAAAAAAAAACAAAAAAAAAAAAAACCAAAAACATCTCTAAATTTATCAAGTTTAAATCTTATCCCAAAATAAGATCATTGGGATATAATGAGCTTTTTTCTTTGACAATTGTAGTAGATATCGTTGTGGAATCTAAGTTGTTTAATCACGTGTCTTCCCAGAATTCTCAGCTTTTGACCTGTCCTGTGATGTTAAATCGTCTTGTTAACTGACTTTTTGCTTGTTGTCAGCAGAACTGTGTAAATTAACCTTCTGTTAATGTAAATTAAGATTTTTTTCACATGTGACATAGATGATTTAGTATATAAAGCTTTAACTGAAAACTTTGTACCAAATTATAAGGAATATAATAATATTTTTATGCTGTCTTTCTTCTCTCCGTATTTAAATCTCCAGAATCTATTGGTAAGTGCTTAGTTCTGAAGCGCACTTCACCCCCACTAATTTCCATATTCAGAATATTATGATTATTATGATAATTATTATATGATTAGTATTATTATTATTCTTAAAATGCATGGCATGCATTTTACTAACAGTCAGTGTAGTCACCAGATCCCTATAGTGGCGCACACGCACACCTCCACAGAAATGTTGTCTTACCAGTCATAGCAACACCTAAAAGAAACAGTACACATGTATCACATAGACCTAGAATAGTAAATGCCATAATCCAGCCTAAACTACAGTGTTTGTTTTGAGATAAACTTCAGTGTATCCTCTTTTTATATATATATAGTTATATATATATATTTTTAAATAGAATTTCCAATATTTTCCTAAAATATGTCATAAGTACAGTTTTGTAAAGTTTCCTTTAAGTATTTGAGGCATATTTGATACATATCTAACCCTATAGAACCAAACGTCTAAGAACTCAGATGCTACTCTGAGAATGGCAGTGCAGCCAATTATAGCCTTTTTGCCCTTTGTGGTACAATGCAACTTGCTTTTATAACCTGATAATACTATCTAATATATTCCTGTTTTAACAGTATAGTAATTCAAGTTTCTCTTAAGACCTTATTTAATTCTGTAAATCTAATTTGATTCTTCTTCCAAAGCCCTAGCCTCCTTCTTCTCGTACTAATGCTTCTTCTTTCTAATCTTATTTGCATTCATATTATCCACCCAGGTGGTACACCAATAAGAGGTAAGAGTGCTGAACTAACGTTCACAGAATGATCTTACTCATTCTTTCTGTCCTTTCATCCCTCTCATCTTTGTCCTGTTTTTGGTTTTGTTTTGTTTTGTTTTCCTTAAGGAAAAAACAAAACAAAACAAAAACCCATGGAAATGTCCATCATCTGATTTAATTTTTCCTTTGTCCTGTTTGGTTATGATCAGTGACTCTCATATTGTGACCTTTCTTTCTTCACATTGCCTTTTCCTTTTCCCTTTTCGTTTGTTCATTTAAAAAAAAATAAAAAAAAAAAAATTGTGATATGCTTCAAAGAAAGCATATCCAGGTCTCCTGGCCATAGCCCAGTCACAGCGTACCATTTGTCCCTCTTTTTTCTTTTTCTTCTTCTTCTTCTCCTTTTTCTTCTTCTTCTTTTTCTTCTTTTTTTCTTTTTCTTCTTTTTTTTTTCTTCTTTTTTTTCCTTCCTCTTTTTTTTTTTTTGTCCAACTGGAGCAAAAAAAGATCATTTTTTTTCTTCCTTAGCTGTTCTTGTCCTGGACCAAAGCCAAGATGGTCTGGAGAACAGTAGCAGACATGCAGAAGACAACATGGACTATCTTCTTTTTGTCTTATCTTTCATAAAAGGTTTTTATTTTTGTTCTTCTTCAATCCTTTTTTTTCTTTAACTTCATAAAATTGAGAATTATGTATCCCCCCTAAAAGAATTACAGAAATGCTTTTTTCCCTTTATTGTGGTTTTGCCTTTTTTTTTTTTTTTTTGGTTGTTGTAGTTTTCTTTTTCTTGGAATTCTCTCACCTCTGGATTTTTGGATCTTCTAATCTACAGGCTTTGGAAATGAAAGGTTACTGACTCATTATTCTTGGTGGTATGTGGTATTGCTGGTTTTTGATACTCTAGAAACTGTTCACTTCTTTTGTAATTCTTGTTTTGTATTTTTCTTGGGTTTTGTGACACCACACTGCTAATCCCACTTGTGGATTTTGATGGGTGTCTCGGGGGGGCCCTCCTACGGTCCTCAGCAGTGGTTGGTTGGTTCTTCCTTGTTGGCGTAGACCATGCTTTTGAACTTTTTTGTCTTCTAATTCAACTGCTCTTTGTTTTTCAGCAAACGTACTTTAAGATTGTAAGTTGCGGAAAACTGTCTTTCTTTTCTTATCAATCTGCATGTCTTAAAGGAGTTTTATTTCTTTAAAATAATATTTTGATAATTGTAAATGACTAATACAATTTCCTTTTTTTCACTTCAAGCAGCCTTTTTGTTCTTGCTGCGCATTTTTGGCTTTCTTCGGCAGAAGATTTCTTGAAGTCTGTCCTGCTTTTTTACGAGTACCACCTTTTGTGCTACTTTTGTTACTAGATTGAAACAATGAAATAAAAATTTAAAAAATTATAATGACCCAACTACTTAATCTCTACTGTTTTATTCAAAAGCCATTCTTCCTTGAAGCAGTCTCACCCATCTTCATTTAATGGTTTAGGAAATAGTATTGTTTAGAGAGGGTTTTATTTTTTTTTTTTGCCAAATGCTAATTGTTTTCCTGTGCTAGCACTGATGATGTGAAAAAAATAATCTCTGTTTTTTTCATTGCATCATTTTCTGTCTGTGCACCTTAGCAAGAAAATGAATCGACGTTGAGTGGACCTTCGCATACAAGCTTTTCATATTGTTGAGAGGTGTATTGTTATGGATATAAAAAGCCTTCTCTGACCCTCTCTTTGGCAATGTATTTTATATTCATACAGGTGCCCTCCAAATTGAACTGAGTGAAGAATCTGACCAAGGCAAATATGAGTGTGTTGCAACCAACAGTGCGGGTACACGCTATTCTGCCCCTGCCAATCTATATGTCAGAGGTAGGAATGACATAACCCTGGCATCCACTGTTCGTGCAGGTTCAGGGCTAAGATACTCTCAGGATCTATACAGTTACCACTGAAATAATCAAAATGCCTTGGTAAATGTGTAAATTGTAAAATGAATTTTAAACTGTAGAGAAAAGGCTTGGGGTTTATTTTGATCTTTTAAAGCACTCTTGAGTCCAGTCTATCCTGTGGGTTAAGGATTGTAAGTATATTTATATTTTTACATTTTAACTTCTGTTTTTTCCTGCATTAAGTTAAATTCTGCTTTGCATTTATTTTCTTTTATTGGTTTGGTTTTGTTTTGCTTTTCTTTTCAAACTCCAGAAGTGACTGCTCTGTGTGCCACTAATCAGCTGAGTGTAACCCTAAAGCACTGAGGTGTATGCCTACCTGACCTCTGCTGTCTAATTGCAAAGAAAAGGCTTCTAACTTTATAACTTTATGTATGCAGAGCACAACTGTATTTTCTTCTTTACTCTTTCTTCTTAATATAGATGTATGTGTATATATATATATATTTAGTGTAAGACTCGTGAGTCAAGTGTAGTCCTTTAGAATGATAGTGGTCAATTGGCTATATTATTTTAAGTAATTACCTCTGTGTATCACAGGTATAACTAATAATAGAACCATTTTATTCTTTTATACAGTATTAAAAATGGTTATTAACCTATTGAAATATTTTTTTTGTTCAACTAGAAAGATGGGCTTTGTTTCAGGCAGTATTTCCTACGTCTGACTGATGTAGATTTCCGTAAAACGAAGCCTATTACATACATACATACATATGTGTGTATATATATATGTGTGTGTGTGTGTGTCTACAGTATAAGGGGACGGGTGGGGGAAATAGGAATGAAAACATAAACAGCTGTAAACCTTACTGTAGGATGGATGACCTTACAGAAAATGCCTAGCTTGATTTTGAAATTTTTTTTAGAGCTGATTTTTCTATCAACCTGATTTGTTTTCATATGGTGTTACTCTTTTGTCTAATTAAAAAAGAAAAGAAAGGAAAACCTTTCATAGTTATGACATCCATAGAAAGTTATTTGATCTTTATTTTCTTTCTCTTCTCCTCCAACATACTGACTTTCCTGTACTGCATGAGGCATGTATACCTTTATATCCAAAGGAAAATTTCAAAATTATGCTAGCTATTGTTTCCGTTGTAGCTGTGGAAAATGCTAACTTTTCAAGATGAGGTAGGAAGGTTTAATTAGAGCAAGTAGAGATGTTCAAGTAGCAGTTGAAAGCCTTGATACGGCCTTTTTACTCTCTCTGTGTTTCCCTTGTTTTTCTCCTTTCCTCATTTCATTGTGTTCTGCATCAAACCCCCTACATCCCTCAGAGCTGCGAGAAGGTTGGTGTGTTTTTTACTTTTTACCCACCTTACAAAACTATTAATTAAACCAATAACAAAGAATACAAATGAAATGAATGTAGCTGCATTGTGGCATTTTTTAAGTTAATGTTATGTTTAAGCAGAGAATGCCCTGGTCATGGCTTTTGATGAGTGCTGGTATCTAACTGTTGTGCATGATAAGAGAGAGAATGAACCTGGATGCATGGCGATCTCTTTAGCTTCTAATACTAACGTCTACTAAACTTGGTCAGTGTTCCTGCTTTTTCTTCCCTTTTAATTTCTTGTTTATACTGATGCCTGCTTTTCAAGGAATGGTTTCAGTAGTTGCTTTTCTAAATAGCCCACGCATGAAGACTAAACTCTCCTTTGTTTATAAGGATTTTTGTTCAACGCAAGAAGTTGCTCATTGCTTGCCGTCTGCTTTGTGTGGCCTCTGCGAACTGGCCGTTTATGGATGTTTTGCTCTCTGCTTGTTCCCCTTCTGCCTGTCATTCACTCATGAGGCCATTGCAGTTAAGTCCCTCCTGTATCCATAGAAGGTCATGGAAATTTAATCAAGCCCAGTGCAAAGGTTTCAGATTAATATAGCTTTCCTGATTTTTTTTGTTTTTTGTTTTTTAAACTCACTCATAGTCTTACTTTACTTCTAATTTTTTGCTGAATTAAAACTGTGTTTAATGATTAGCCTCTATTAAGGCCAAATAAATACAGTTTCGAGTACACCATCCAGTGAAAGGCCTAAATACCAGTCTACCTCTCTCAGCTACCTCTATTGCTTCCACCTCCTACACACATGTGCACACCACTGAGAATATTTGAAGCAGGAACACTGATCTGTTATTGCCTGGTAATTTTCTCGGTGTTGTGTTTGCTTAAATATTAACTACTCTGTTAGTGGAATGTACTGCTGTGTGTTTAAGGTTGCCACCCCTTGCTATCAATACAGAAATGTCTAATATTATTAATCCTTATTTTGTTTTCCCTTAATTGTGAGCATAGTGGAATCCTGAATGTTCAATATTCTGCTATTTTCCCAGTCCCCCTTCCTAGCAATCACTTTTTAACCACCTAAATTTAACCTAAGTTCCTCCTCCCTCAAACTCTATGCTCCTCTGAAACTCCTGTATCTGTCAGCCTATCCCATTCCCATTGCTTTCAAGTTTCCTTTCCTCACTCAACATTTTCTTTTTGTGTTGTTTTCTCTCTGCAGTTTTCACTCAGACATTTCCCTAAGCATGATTCTCTACTGTTTCTGTCATTTGCTTGCTTGCATGACCAGATCCAGTACTTTGTACTGGCTTTGCCTAGTTTCTTTCTGTGACTCTGTCTCTCCCTTTCTCTGTCTGTCTCTCTCCATACACATATATATATATATGTATATGTATATTTATATATATTTGTATATGTGTATACATATGTGTATATATATATATATATTTGTATCTGTGTGCAATTAAGTATTTTTTCTATGTTTGTTTCAGTGTTAGTGTGAGGTCTTGAGGCTGCATCTACTTTGAGTCTGAAAGCAAATGAAATTGCACTTTCAATTTATTCTAGGCAGTGTGTTCCAGGACTGTGATGTGACAATGTGGCCTAGCACATTTATTCACATCAACTGGAAGCACGCAGCATTGAAGTTGGTGATCAACTCAAGCATGCTGTTGACCTTCCAGTTTTCTTCTGTGCATATATATATGTATGGGCATAAAAAAAATGCATATATATATGTGCGCCTGTGTGTGTGCGTGCACGTGTGCGTGTATATCTTTTGCATGGTGTTTGTGTATTGTTAGTATGTAGTTAGTTACATGTGGGGCCCTAGTAGGTCTGAATCAGCCTTTGTATGAATGTGCCTAATAATATCCTCAAATAAATACAGAATAATTCACATTGTGTGCAGACAAAATTCCTGTTTAGTCTCTTATTTCTCTTATATATGTATATTTTCTGGCAGACTGGAATAAACGCTAAAATAGTAAATTGTAAATTGTGTCTGTACACTGCATGCTGTCCTTATGCAAGACTCAGTTTCCTTTTTTGTATATGTTATTACCTTTTTTTTGTGTTTTGTTCCAGTTCGACGGGTCCCCCCGAGGTTCTCTATCCCCCCCACAAATCACGAGATCATGCCTGGCGGGAGTGTAAATATCACCTGTGTTGCGGTGGGGTCACCGATGCCATATGTGAAATGGATGCTAGGAGCAGAAGATTTGACACCTGAGGATGATATGCCAATAGGGAGAAATGTCCTTGAGCTTAACGATGTCAGACAGTCTGCAAACTATACTTGCGTTGCTATGTCTACCCTTGGTGTTATAGAAGCAATAGCGCAGATAACTGTCAAAGGTATATCTCAAGCACATTTATTTGGACACCATTCTCTCTTTTATTTCATTCATTCTGAGCAAATATATTGCAGTGGAAGGTCTAAATGCCATTTGCCCTCTTAAATCAAGCGGGTAAATATTCCAGGCAGTCACTGGCATAAGACAAAATACAGGTTCAGAAAGCAGTAATAATCATTAATTGAATAAGTAATATTTATTAAAATAAGTCAGTCATAATGCTCCATTATTATCCTGTGTCTAGCTCCCAGCCTTCATTTCAGTTAAAGAAATTATCTTGTAATGTTGTATTTATTTATCAACAGCAGGAGCCTTTAAAAAACAGTTGTTTGATTTTTAGAATTGCTGGGTGTCCCAGTATCATATTCACTGAGTTAGCCGGAAACAAGAGGTTCAAAAACATACCTGAAAATTGAGCTTTATTTGTGAATTGTCTTTCTATAAAATTCCTCTTCTGCATATGGTTATGGTTTTATTACAGAATCCAATATCATTAATTCATGACAAATGAATTGTATTGAACAGAACTTGAAGGTTTTCCAATAGATTTTGGATGAAGTCATGATTGACAAAAGCTTGCTCTGAACAGATCACACCTTCTTTCCATTTCGTCTTCCTGTTTCATTTTTGTTTTGCTGTTAGTTATTCTTTGTAAGCTTCATATTCTAATAAGAAGAATATCTACTGTTACGTAGCACTAACTGTGTTTTTTGTTATTTGCATTTAGCCTTACCCAAACCTCCTGGAACACCTGTGGTGACAGAAAGCACAGCAACTAGCATAACGTTGACTTGGGATTCTGGAAACCCTGAGCCAGTTTCTTACTACATAATCCAACACAAACCCAAAAACTCCGAGGAGCCATATAAAGAAATTGATGGGGTGGCCACAACACGTTACAGCGTGGCTGGCCTGAGTCCATATTCAGAGTATGAATTTCGGGTAGTTGCTGTAAATAACATTGGGCGAGGGCCACCCAGTGAGCCTGTGTCAACGAGAACTTCAGAACAAGCACCTTCGAGTGCGCCACGCAATGTACAGGCCCGTATGCTGAGCTCCACCACCATTCTGGTACAGTGGGAAGAGCCTGAGGAACCTAATGGGCAAATACAAGGTTACAGAGTTTATTACACCATGGACCCCACTCAACATGTCAACAGTTGGATGAAGCACAATGTGGCTGACAGCCATATTACCACTATTGGGAATCTTGTACCCCAGAAAACATACTCTGTGAAAGTTCTTGCTTTTACTTCTGTTGGGGATGGGCCACTTTCTAGTGACATTCAAGTCATCACTCAAACAGGAGGTAAGCTAGCCATGAGCAAAATTTGTGGGAAAAAAAACTGAACAAATGCAGACTTTTGCAGGGAGAGCCTTTGAGTTGCAAAAAAGCTACCCCTCAAGGATAGCCAGTTTATTCAGGTAGTTTTTGCACATAACCTTTTCTCAATTTCATAGTACAAGTTATCTTTACAGAGTGGAAATTACCCCTTCATGCTTTCTTTCTTCATCAGTGTCAAGAAATTTATCTGCAATTTAACTGAAGTCTCAGGGAGACCTTCATCCTGGAGGTGACCAAATCTTACAGCTTTTGTTTCGCAGTGCTACGTGCACTAAACATGTTTGTCAGTAGTTCTTCATAGCTTTTTTTGAGGTGTTACTTGTGGGTTTTGGTGGGTTTATTCGTGTGACACGCAGTTCCCTTATTCTCTATTGCTCTAGTGAATATTACTTTTGGAAGTTTAAACTGTATCACTCTAGTGAGTATTACTTTTGGAAATTTAAAGTGTGTGTGTACTGCATGTGTATTCAACTAGTTGGTTAGATTCTGTGAACACATAAAACATGAGAGCATTAAATGCAACATACCTTTGTGTGGGTTCAAGCAAGCAGGTTTGTTTGTTTGTTTTAAGTCAAATCCAACCTGCCTCTACAAAATGCATATCACAGGGTCACTATTTTCTTGGTTTATGTTTGCAGTTAGGTTGTTTTGTTTCTGTTCAAGAAGTTTTAGGTCCATGAATTAGTTTTATTAGCGAAGGACAAGCAAGCACAGTAAAAAACATGTTTACAAAGTGTAAAGTGAGAAGCTCTGGTGGAGTTACACTGCAAGAAGTGTTTTATTGTAGCAATAAGAAATAAAAGCTCCTTTTGTCTAGCAGTTTAGAGAAAGCTGTATGAAGTATTACTGTAGGCCAGTGATTTCCTAGAAATATATAATAGTACTTGAATTTTTAGTACAGGGAAGTTTCCTGTTGCAGAATTTAGCATCCCTCAAATTCTTAAAAAACAGATCTGTAAAGTGTAACTGTAGACAGTTATGCTTCATCCAGTTTTTACTTTGACATTTTACCAATATGTGTGTGATAAAGACAGAAAAGGATGTATTGTCCTTGACTCTTTCTAGGTGTTGTGTTGCACAAAGATCTAGGTGTTACCTTTTGCAGTGTCGCAGCCAAGAAGTTTCAAAATTTTTAAACCTTATAGTAGTATATTAAAATATGTCTGTGTGCACACGCAAATGTAAATGTATACAGCATAGTTTAATTTTGATATTTGCAACCTTTTTCAGAGAACTAGTTTTTATATTGACATCTTACTTCTGATTTGAATCCACATGCATAAAGCTTTTCAAGAAGAAGGTTTAGTGAGCTCCTTATCTGTGTCTTCACTCACAACTGTAAACCTCTTAGATTAGCAAGTGTCTGACAGTGGCTTTCCCAGTGAAGGATGAAGGAATTGAAATAATGAACACTGAGGCTCAGCTGAACTGGCCCAAGTTACATTACTTTCTGAGGTCACTTCAGAGAAGTGAGCGTGCCCATCTGTTTCTCATTACTGTTGCAATCTGAAGAAATTACAGCAAAATTAATAGTGCTGGAGGGTTTCTTGATACGTGATTTCAAATTGATGATGGAGTTGACAATGTTTAATTGTGACTGTTAAAAAAAATTGAAAGAAAACAAAGAATGGGGCATACAGGAGGCATATTTAAGCACTGATACTTTTAGTTGGAATACAAATGTTTTCAGTCAAAAAAGAGAAAAAAACTAAGAAAGTCTAGTGAAGTTGTTCAGTGCAGGGTATGGTTATAAACTAGGATTTCCCCATCTTTCTATCCAGTGGTTCTCTTCAGTGAACATCATATTAAAAAAATGCCCTCCTTGCCTTTCTCTTCCAGATTTGCTTTAATTTAAATCTGAATATGATTGTTTTAGTTTAAATCTCTCAAAATTAAACACATTCCAAATACTAAAATGAATATAAAATGCTGTTTAAGAACTCGAAAAATGAATTTAATGGAAACATTTTACAAGAGTTAAAATAGGAATGGGATGCTGATTACATTTGGTTGATTTTTTTTTTAACAAATAAACCTGCCATTATATATGTGTAGCTTAACCCTTATTTTGGGGGTATTAGAGCCTTGCTGACATCTGTGACTTACAAGTTCCGTTCAGATGCTTCAAAGCTTTCATGCTTTAAGTGTATTCTGATCTTTGGAGAGAGATTATAAAAATGAATAATTTGTTCTTAAAAAAACTGTTCAGAGGAATTTTCGTTTTCTTAGCATAACAGAATTGTTCTTTTGAAATAGGTGTATGAGTGGCTCTTACTTTGCAGGTCATCTGAAACTCCACTAGTAGTGAAACTTAGATTTTTAATTAAAATATTGCAGTTGTTTTCAGCAGTGCTTTCTTAATGATAAAAACACACTATTTTAACAAATTCTATAATCAGAAAAGAGCTGTGTAGCTGAGACTTTTTAATAAAAGGAGATACATTCCAAAAGTTAAGGAAGTCCTTATTCTGCATTTTGGGCCAAAGGAATAAATTCGGTTGAAGATGGAGTCAGGACTGGTCTATTATGTAGATTAATTGACCTTCCAAATTTTAGGATAAAGAAATATTGATACAAGTTTTAGTGTGATATTTGCTCTTTTTTTTTTTAACTTTGATAGAAAACAAAATTAATTTGTGTCCAGTTTAGCTGCTCAGGACATACTTCCAAAGTACCTTCTCATAACTCCTTTCTGGGCCTAAACTGGTCAGAAGAATGTGTACTCTGGGCAACTTATTTTATCCTGTGTATGCCAGGAAACTTTAGTGTTTTGAACTGTCTGGGTTTGGTTTCATTTCATTTTGTGTCATTTCATTTAATTTCATTTTTAATCTGCAAAGAGAAGATAGCTACTGAAGGAGTTAAGTGAATCTGGTTTTTGTTCTGAGCTTAGGTAGAAAGACAGGAGAGAGATACACAAAAGAGTGGATTATTGGAGAAAGAGAGAGAAAAAAATGAATGAATGTTCAGGGAAATAAATGTGTACCTGTAAGCTTTTTTACAAAAACTTAAAATACCAAACACCTTGTTAGTTTTAAATGAAGGGTTCTCCATGGTTTGAAAACTGAGGTTTACTACAGTTATAAAAGGCAAATGTTTTGAACATAGGAAAAGAGACAGTAATGTGAAGGTTAAGTATCTGACTCACAGGGCATATAAATGGAGCCTTAGATTAAACAAAATTAATGTTTCTGGAGTTCTTACGGTACAAAATGATTAAAAGTTCAAAGGAGGAGTAGGTAGCAAGGGAGTACTGTTCTGTTGTAGCAAGCTAGCTGTTTTGCCAGACCTTAAAACTCTTTTTTGTGAACACGTGGATGGGGAAACCTGATGTCTCTGAAACTCCACAGTCTTAGCCTAGTGTCTTTGTGAAGCATTTTGTGAAATGGACGTCAACATGAGAAGAGTTGAGAGCATGTAGCTAGAAAGCTCAAACCAAGAAAGCTGGTGGAAAAATCACAGAATATTTAAGGTTGAAAGGGAGCTCTGGAGATCATCCAGTCCAACTCCTCTGCCAAGTCAGGGTCACCCAGAGCAGGTGACAAAGGAACGTGTCCAGGTGGGTTTTGAATGTCTCTAGAGAGGGAAACTCCACAACCTCCCTGGGCAGCATGTTCCAGTGTTCTGCCATGCTCAATATAAAGAAGTTCTTCCTCAGGTTGAGTTCACCCTCTTGTGGTTCAGTGTATGGCCACTGCTATTCATTTTGTCTCTGAGCACCACTGAAAAGAGGCTGATGCCATCCTTGTGGCACCCACCTTTGAGACATTTGCACTTTGATGCTGAGGTGGGGTATAGGGTAGCTTTTTAACTGACTTAAATTTTAAAATTTCTCTCAGGGGATATTTCTGGTCTGGTAGGAGAGACTATTTCAGCTTTTTAATAACTCCCCTACTCTCAGTGCACAGGTAACTTTTGTTAAGTGTCCTAGTCTCTATTTTACTTCATTTAAATGCTAACATGATGAGTTCATTATTGAGGATCTTATCTTCACACAGTGATAATTTATCTCTTCACTGCATTCTCTAGTCAGTCAGACAAGAGTAGGTAGACTGTCCTTAAGACTGACCAACATGTTTATTTTATTCTCTGGGCTTCTGCTATGTCAGTTAGAGATATTATTTGAAGAAAGTGATTTATGGATTTCTGATTACTTTTCACATAATATGCTATGCTTTTTTTAAGTCTAAAATGTATAGTTGTTCATTATTTTGAGCACTTTGGTTCTTTGTTTGTCACTGTAAAGCTGCAAGCCTCAGCTATCTGCAGACTCATTTGAAGAGGTTATTTCAGTTGTAGCAGAGAGACAGGGGAAAAGCACAGTGCACATATTACCCATTTTATTTTGTACATTACCCATTTTATTTTTTAATTATAATCTATTAGGACTTGTTATTTCAAAAAATACATGTATTTTTACTCTGGAGCACAGTAGCTGTTCAGTTGTGTAAGAGCTCCTCTGAGAGTTTCATGTTTCTTTCGGAGAAATCAGAAGCACAAACTCTTGGTCCCTTTAGATTCCCTACTGGTTGTAAATTGTCTTGGTGGATCTATTGTTCTTTGCAAATCTGGTTTCTCATTGGACTCACTGAGTTTTACTCCAGGTATGGATTTCACCCTAGCAATGTCACGGGGCACTTTCTATTCTGGAGACTCTCCTTTTTCCAGTATCACTTTCAAGCCAAGCATGGTCCTAGAGAAGTTTTCTGGTTACCTCAGCCAGCTGAGGAGCTGTGCAGGGAACTAAAGTGCCTTTCTGAGGTCCTATTTTGTGATCCTGTTCTGGCACTTTAATCAGGGATGGAGATAGAACCACATATGCAGGACAAAGTCCAGCAGTCTGTGTTTGTTCCTGGTTATCCAGCAATAAACATGGAGGACCAGGCAAGTGAAATTGTAGAACTTGATGTGAAGTTTTGGAAAATGTAGTTGTGGATTTTGTTCTTTGTTTTGTTGCTGCATTGTAGTCTTTTGTTGTGTGTACTGGAAGAGATACGCTTGAAGCATGCAGAAGTTAGAGGTTTTAATGTACTTTTGTAGAGCATATTGCCCTCAAAGCAGAAAAGACAGTATTGAGAAGAATGCTCATGCAAACCCATCCCATTTAGTGAGCTGCCCATGTACAGCACTAATCTGGAGTAAGATTTGACATGTGAAATTAAAAACACTTCAATAAGAGTATAAAATCCACTTGCGTACACTTTGCAGTTTCTCTAGGGTTTCTTCTCTCTGTGAAGGAGACCAGTAGCTTCTGTCAGCTCCAGCTTGGCTTAGCTCCCAGGTGCCACTGAAGATATTTTTGAACAGATGTTGTGCGTTCTAGGCATAAATCCTAAATAGTGTAAAAGTTAATTGTTCCACTTGCTTGACTGGTATTTCTCCTTTGGTTTAAGTACTGAGTTCCATACTGGAGTTCAACAGCAATAAAGTGTATTTAGTTTTTGGTTTTTTGTTTTGTTTTCTTTCTTCTTCTTATATCTGTTTGGAGCAATATAGATTTCCCTGTCACCTTTTTTCTTCTGTCAGTGTTTTCAGCACCAGAGTTGGCTGTGGTTAAAAAAATGTGAGGGGAGATTAGATCTTGAAGCAAGATATTATTTTGACAAACAGCATTTGGAGAAGTCCAATTAGTCACCAACTTGTCTTATAAAATGATTGAGAATTGCAGACATAAGATGACAAAGGGTTTGGATTTTTTTAAAAGGAATACTTGGAGAATGAGGGTCTTAAAACATGCAGAGAGACAGGAAATACCCTTAGTTTTCCATCTGCTGCCATATTTATCATGACAGATGGTACCAGCCTTCATATGAGTCACTTGACTGATCCTTTACTATTACTGCCTGGCTGTGTTCTACAATTCATGTATCCATACATTAAGTACAGATGATAGCTTCACAGGACAATTCAGGCTGGCAGGATGATTATCTGGGGAGGTGTCCAGCCACAGCCACTGCCCAGAGCAGGCTCAGCTCTGGAGTCAGACTGAGCTTCTTAGGGCTTCACCTGTTTCAGGTGTAAAACCCCCTGGGCTGGTATGGTCCTTGGGCCCTGGCTGCATTTCTGGGTTGTCCTGAGACTCTCATGTTTCAGCTTGTGCCATTGCCTCTCATCTGCCAGGCTCTGTGAAGAGCCTGGCTGCATCTCTTCCATCCCTTCTGTCGCTGCTGTTGAGAGCCATCCCTTCTCCCAGCTGAACGATTCCCAGCACTGCAGCCTCTCCTTGCAAAATTAGAATCTGTCAAAAATACTTCGTTGATGTTTCCTGTAATGGCTCTTTGTGCTTTGGGATCATTTCCCCTTTGTGCTTTGCAGGACTCAAGCAGTGGTGTCTTTTTAGACCAGACACCTTTTAGAAACACATCTAATTAGTCCTATCCCTTTTTATTCCTGTAAAATAATTGGTCTCCTGTTACTCTCACTCATTTAAAAAAAAAAAAA
>VXAC01007924.1:181244-300457 GCA_013399225.1 Rhipidura dahli
AAAAAAAGGTAGAGACTTCCAATGTCCACCCAGGAGCTTGAATATGCACCTCGTGTAGAAAGGTTCTCTCTGTTGAAAATTAGATATCAAATCTGTACCAGAGTACACAAGGGCAGTGTTATTCCTCAAACTGATGTTCTGTAGAAGTCTGGGGAAGATAAAAGCCAAAATACCAAATTACTTTAACAGTTTGCTCCCTGGAGTTTTTAGATCTTTTACTGTACTAAAGAAACATACTTGCAATGCTGTAATAGAATTCTTCCTTGATAAATGTTTGTGAGACCATCATTATTGTCACATCCTACTTCTCACACCTGTTCTCAGTATGTGCTAAGAAGTACATCTTTTTACTTTTCCCCTGAAAAAATGCAAGCATGTCACATTTTACTCTCGAACAGCTAGAAATGCTGTGGAAAACTGTTTCATGCCTTATCAACAGCACTATTAACAGAAAGCAATGTTTTAGAACTTGGGTGCCAAAACCATTGTACACAATCCAATGATATAGTTATGTTTTGATGTCCTTTCCCAGTCAGCCTTATTATTTGCTTTACATTTGAAGAAGTAAATGAGGATAACATTTACTCATTAGTGTGGATAATTTCTGTGACCATTGTGCAAGATATAACAGATAATGTTCTTGACCAGTGCAATTAAAATTGCATTTTGCATCTTGCAATTAGAAAGTGTTGTCACTAGAAATTCAACTGTAGTCTTAAAAATGCTAGTCATTAAAAGGGGAAAATATATCCTTTAATGTGAAAGTAAGTGAATATCTCTTCACTAGGTTATAATTTCCTCAGGATGCACAAGCTGGCTATTGTATGTGGGTGTCTTCTTAAAGACCAGGATGTGTTTTCTCTCTTTTATTTATGAGCCGAATAAAAAATTTCCTATCTGGAAATGCATGTAATAGTTTTAACACTTTATTCTAGGCTATTTCAGCTAATCATATCTTCTAATAGCTTTTTCTAATACACACACAAATATATAGATGTATATATTTGCCATTTCACACATAGGTTATTAGATTGTTGGTATTCAACACCAGGCATCTCTCCAATTGCATTTCAGTTCTGTTTGCATTATTTACACTGCAAAAACATTTATTTGAAGTCCTTTATAATTTTTAACATGTGAATTAAATGTATCATTACTCTTTCTGTGCTCAGATAAATTTATTCCATAGTGAATCAATTTGTTTAAGCTCAGTAAGATAAATGCAGGTAATATTGCATGCCATATTCAGATAACATTTTAAAAGAATTGAAAATATTGAAGTATTCAAAGACAACTCAAAACTCAAACTGCTCAACTTTTTCTTTAGTGCCTGGTCAACCACTGAACTTCAAAGCAGAACCTGAGTCTGAAACTAGCATATTGCTTTCCTGGACACCTCCACGCTCTGATACCATTTCCAGCTATGAACTGGTTTACAAAGATGGGGAGCATGGGGAGGAAGTAAGTGGCAAAAGACTGCACATATTTTTAATGATCTTTAATAAGTTGGACATAAAATGCAGCCATGGTTTAAATTTCATGGTTAGTCACTTGCTTTAGTAGAAATGCCTTGCTATTTAGGTTTGTTAAGCCTAGCAGTTAGCTTAGTTACAAACTGAAAGTCTGTAAACAGCAGAAAATGCTGTCAGAGGTTACCAGCCACTGAAATTTTGCTGTAGATGTCAATGAATCCTCCATAGAAATTCCATCCAGTTTCAGACATTGATCATGTCTCTCTGAGCCTGTTCCTCAGTAAAGACTTGGAAGGAAAGATGTTTGGGGGCATTTTATGGACCCATTAAGCCTTTTTTTTGAACTTGTTCTTGAACTTTGAAATCTGTTTTCAGCCTTAGATATTTTTTTTCTCTGTGCCATTGTGTAAGAATTCCTGAGCTTTTGTTATCTTGCAATAATAGCTGAGAAGAAAACAGGAGTTTCTTTCTAAAGACTTAAACCTCCAACAGACTTTTCCTGTATCATTACGTCATAAAGAATTTTCAGTTTGTGGGACTCTATTGTGTTTGTAGCATAACTTTAGAATAAACTGCTCCTCTGGTAGGGAAAATGTGGTATTACCAGGTGTCACAGAGAAAAGAAAGAAGCCAGGAGTTTCAAATGGCAACAGGAAAGTGTCAGGCTCATTGTTTGCTCCTGCATCTTCAAGTCATTGCTGATGCTACAGCTGAGCTTATGTTTGTGGCAGCTTCACACATACACTGTGAATTCGTAAGCTTTTTTTGTGGAAGGGGGCCACATCTGTACTTCACTTCCAAATAGGATGCAGGAAACTGCTTAATAAGCTATCCTGGAAGAATTTGGTTTTAATAATTTGAACACAAATTTAACTGCAAGATTAAATCCATGATTACTTACACTATAAAATCACTGTTGTAAAAGATAGCTATAAGTAAGACTTTGTTTATGTGGTATTGTCTGAAAACACTTTAATACTTTGTATATAGCTATTTACTCCTCAGTCAAGCTGTGTTTGTGGCTCTGAGTTTTACCCATTAAACTGTTGACTTTAACAAACAAATTCTTAATGTATGTTTGTCAAAAGTAATGTATTCTGTTTAGTTTGGTTTTGTTCTGCTCTATTTTCTTGAGCTTAAGTTTTTCTCAGTGGTTTTACCAGGATATAAAATCATTTCTTCTATAGGCAATATATGGAATTGAGGGTCTCTGAACGCTAATCAAGACACTCTCTTATTGTCTGCCTTTAGCAACGGGTTTCCACAGAACCCACCACATCGTACCGCCTGCAAGGCTTGAAGCCAAACAGCCTGTACTTGTTCCGCCTAGCTGCACGCTCTCCTCAAGGCCTGGGTGCTTCAACAGCAGAAATCTCTGCGAGAACCATGCAGTCAAGTAGGTGTCTTTCCTTGAAATATTTATTGCCTTTGCCTCTGTTTCTTAAGGAGATTCATCTCAGTAGCCCAGGGAGGCAGCAACGGAGAAAAAAGCAAAATGCTGTATTCATGTTGCTTGATACAGCAAAAGAATGCTTAAAATGGTGTATTTTTGGGGTGATCAGCTTAATATATGAGTGGCTTTTAAATAGCTTCAAAAAACAATCAAGGTAAACCAGTGTCTAAGGAGGCAATATAATTTTGGCATAGTAAAATTTTATCTTTTAATAAGGTAAAATGTTGTATCATACCATAGGTGTACATTAATAACCGTCCTTAACCAATAAAATTCCACCTCCCCAGTATGCACAATTCCTAAGTTGTTTCTGCAGCATCTCCCTGAAATGCAAAAATCTGTAGAGTGAATCAGGTTGAATATTTCAGACTATACCAGATATTTCTTAACAACTCTTCCATAGTATCCTATCATTTTGATTTCGTTCAGTTTTCCTAATCTGGGATTTTTATGATGTTCAGTAATTTTCCACCTGGAGAAAAAGTTTTCTTACTGGATGCTTTGGAAACACTATCATGAAACTCATCATATTTGCCAGTAAATGAGGTGTAAAAATTTGTCAGGTACTTACATATACACCTTAAAACATTTAAATTAAGACTTAACTAAAACAATCAGCTATTCAGCGATGATGTCCAGAAGCATTATTCTTGCCTGATAAGTTATGCTTTCCTGACAGTTTGCATTACAATGTGTCATTTTAAAACTTAGTACAGTTCTATTTGTATTTGTTCTAAATTAAATTGCCTGTTCTTAAAGTAAGATTATTCAAAACAGAAAATTCAGTTTCTCAGTTGACATGAGTCTTTTTAATTTGCAGTCATGATACGTGATTACACAATCATTCCTTGTTAGTGTTATATATTAATATCAATGAATGTGACTGGAGACACATTGCTACAGTGCTCACCTTTAAGCAAAGCTAAATGTGTTTCTGAAGCATTCCTTAGGCACTTGGAATAAGCATAAAAAATATTTATATAACACAAGGTTACTTTTAGAGATAGTGGCAAGGCAACTTTTTAGTTTAGTAATTCAGAATGAATAATTTGATTTAGAAATATGTGTTTACTTAGGGAGCCATTTAATAGGGAGCCATTTCAACTTTTTAGAATTCTTATTATCTTATATTGGGTGAAGATTGCTTAGACTGCACACAAAGCAAACATCTAGGGGCCAAGGCTGCATTTTCCATATATAAGCATATTGCCATTTCTTCCTGAAGCCCATTGCATTTTTCTCAGCCTTGTATCTTCAGATAGTAGCAAAATCTAGTTGATTTCATTGGTCAGACCCAAGTTATTTGCTGCAAATCACTCTATTTTTTTCAAAAAATGTTCAATTAAGAAAAACATGTATGCCTTAATAAAACTGGTTAAAGTAGTCATCAAATTATCCTTAGTTACATAAGTGCAATATTTTGCATTTTCAGAGTGTAATGGATTAAAAATTAATAAACTTCTGTGGTTTTATTAGTGATATTCACCAGAATGTGCAACTGCCTTTCATCTTGGTGTCAGAGGAAGATGCTGCAGGGGTTTATTTCTTTTTTGTAAGACCCTTAAGGGACATTTTACATGTATTTCACTTCCTGCACGAGTTAGTGGTAGAAAGGGATCCATTTGTTTTGAGTACTTGATTACTGAATTAGTCTATAAAAACAACCCCAGATGTGATAATTCTCATGTGTTCTCCCATCCGCCTCCTCTAGTTCATCGAAATAGTAGTAAGTTCCCTCCTGCCTTCCGAAGAGCAGTGTACCATACTGAGTAAAAAGCCATTGATCCCTGTAGGAAGAGCTGTAGGGAACTGGAAGATTCGTGTGTACACGCAGTAGGTCACAGCAGGGTCCTAGGCCTTCTCTGTTGTATTAATTTTGTTTGATGTGACTATTACAAGGGTGTATAAGTATCCATTTGTTTCTTCTTTCCCTTAAGAAGTGGGAAGAAAAGGTGGAAAGGGGGTTATAAGGGGAGATAAAGGTCTTCACACAAAATGTATGTTTTTCTTACAAGACAGGAGGCAGAAACAGGAAAGGAGTTCACATCCCCTCCTTCTGCTAGTGAGTTTGAATTATGGCTGCTTTTTTTTGGGCTCTAAATGATCTCCTAGTAAGCATAGATTTTGCTAAGTCAAAGTGCATTTAAGCACATAAGTGCATACCTAACTTTCAGTACTTGGTTTGCCTCACTGAAAGCAGTGGAATGACATACATGCTTAAATGCTGTGAAGCTTGGAAAAGGTAAATATGCTAACATACTCCTTTGAGAACAAATCAGTAAAGATGAGCATTTTTTGTCTGGAAGACTGGTGATGGTCACAGGAGATGAAACAAATGAGTTTCTTCAGAAACTCTCATTCTGATGTGCTGAGCTTTGTAAACTCTCTTTGTAAAATGAATACCTGCTTTCTTTACACGTTGTTTGGGGTAGATTTTTTTTTTCTATAGAAATAATAGACATTATTGGTAGGATTAATTCTTTGCTAGCAAAGGTGTCTCCAAGAGGAGCTAAAAAAATAAAACTGACAGCCGATCTAGGGTAAGTACAAGTTACAGTCAGAATCAACAAGCCTGTCACTTTTTCCTGGTAGGTAAATCTTTGACTAAGACTTTCTTCATCTTCTATGGACTGCATGCTCTAGTATGTTAGCTACAGTAAGTGTTTCAGTGAATGCTTTCAATTGAAATGTAATTTATGGTTGATTTGTGTCAGGCAGACTCATTAAAAAAAAAAGTGGTTATTTGTTTATGAGAGTGGAAAGGCTGCAAAAATGGCAACCTATGGAGCAATTTCTAGCAATTATTGCAAGTTTTTAGGAGTTCTGTTAAAAGAGATTTTCTTTCTTAAGGGAAGTAAAGCCACTTGAAGGGGATATGTCCAAATTTGTAAGTAAATACGTCATGTGTTATTTAAAATATTATAGCTTGCACTAATTGCAAGGATTATAAAGATAGATCAGTAGTCATAAAGTGTCACGTTTTTGTTTTATTTCAAGAAGAATTTTAATTGCAGGTAGGTAATATTATTTTGAGGCTTCATTTCCGTGTATTTCCCCTACATCCTTTTTCACCATTTAGTTGGTCTATTCATTTTCAGTTTCCTCATGTTAATAAGCCAAGGTGCATATGATTATCTGGCGTTTTGCTTTTTTGAGTTTCTACTTTTTTTTTGTTTATTTATTATTTTCATTTGGTTCTCTTTTATTTATTTTTATTTTTTCTTTTGTTCATTTTTTTCAATCACTTCTATCCTTCCACTCAAATCCTCCTTTAACCCACTACTGAAATTAGAGCCATCAGCTCCTCCTCAAGACATTAGTTGCACAAGCCCCAGCTCCACTAGCATTTTGGTAAGTTGGAAACCTCCACCGGTGGAAAAACAGAATGGCATTATCACTGCATACTCCATCAAGTACACTGGGATTGATGGAGAAGATGTCCAGCCCCATGAAATTTTGGGAATTTCCTCGGACAGTACCCAGTACCTTTTGGAACAGCTGGAAAAATGGACTGAGTACCGGATCTCTGTGACTGCTCACACTGATGTTGGACCTGGCCCAGAGAGCTTAGCAGTATTGATTCGGACAGATGAAGATGGTATGTTGCCTCCACTACATCAGTTTGCACCTCTATGGCTCTGTCATCTGCTGTCTTTTGTATAGGCTAACAGTAATTTTTCCTGCTCCTCTTTTTTTCCCAAATATAACCAGATATTGTCGCCCTTTGAGCTTTTTAATCAAAGACTGTCCTTTCTACACCATTTTTCTATTTGGTATTTTTGTATTTTTTTATCAGAAAATATTTTTTTTTGCAAGTGACACGAATCTGCTGCTCCTTTGAGCCTATACGTATCCTTCTTGCTCCTTCTTTAATGTGAAAATAACTCTTAGGGAAAACTCTTTCTGCCTTTTCCTTGATTTTATAGTCATTGTCATTTTTAAACAGTTATGTCTATAAACTTTTTTTCAGGTCTTGGTTTTTTTGGTTCTTTGGTTTGTTTTTTTCTTTTTTTATCTGCTTTCTTCTTCCATATTGTGCTTTTTGATTTGAGGGGATTTTTTTGGGTTGTGGTTTTTTTGGTTGGCTTTTTTTTTTTTTAGCTTTGTTTTTTGATCTTGGAAAACTGATGCTCCACACATTTTCTTTTCTTCCATTCTTGAAAGTGACAGAAGACAGCCTTGTAATCAGCCTTCTTTTTATCCTGAGGAAAAAACCAAACCAAAACAAAACATAGAACCTGACAAACAAAAAAAAAGGAAACTTTTTAAAAATCTTTTTGGTTTTGTTATTATTACAGTATTATTATTTCAATGACCAAAATATCTCTTTGTACTATAATGCTTTGAATCTCAAAGCATCTTCCTTGGCTTTTGTACATTTTTACATGTTTTTCTATTTCTCTAATACTCCTTTTTCTTCCATTTTTTGCATCAGTCATGTTTTTTGATCTTTTCACTGAAAGGTAGAGCAGATTGGTTGAGAATTTTCATTTGCTGAATGATTTGTGTTCTTCAAAGACAACATAGTGAGTCTGCCCTTTTTTTAAAAAGAGCAAAAGGCATGGGTGGGACAGTTGCCTGTAATTCTCTTCTGTCCAATGATGTTGTTCCAGTTCCTAGTGGTCCTCCTCGCAAAGTCGAGGTAGAGGCTGTCAACTCTACTGCTGTTAAAGTCTCATGGCGCTCGCCTGTGCCCAATAAGCAGCACGGTCAGATACGAGGATACCAGGTCCATTACGTGAGGATGGAAAATGGAGAGCCAAAGGGTCAGCCCATGCTGAAGGACATCATGCTGGCAGATGCACAGGTAATTGGGGCACTCTGTTCTTTTCTAGGTCACAGTGAAAACATTTCATTTACCAGACAGCAATCTAGAACTGCCCTTTGTTGTTTGAGGTTTTTTTTCTTTCTATTTATCAGTCTACCAGCTAGAATTTTGTGTCTCTATTTTAAAAACTTTTTCTCGGAACATTTGTGTTTAAACGTTCTTGGGCCAAAACTAGACCCTCTCGTCTCTATTGGTCTGCACCTAAATGCTAGGCTGTGTCATTCTTCTGATTCCCTTAAACCTGGAGACTTCACCCTGTACCTATTCTCTGAAGTTCTAAATCTTCAGGGTGATCTGATGCAGGTCACAGTCAGTGTAGTAAACTGTGCACAGCCTGATCCACCCCTCTCCTATTTCATTGTTTCAGAGGAGAGCCTAGAATCATCAGAAGCCTGTGTTAGCCTGTTACTACACACTGTTTCTGTGATTGGCTTGTATGCACCTCACTACACATTTCACAAGAAATTAATGCTCTTAATATAACTTTAGAAACCACTGAGGTATTACAATTTCCATTATTCATATCAAGAACTTTATTAAAATGAGCAGCTTAGTTTGAATAGGTATGTGGTTATTTATATTGCAGAATTTCCCATCTGTTTTATAAACTATGAGATGATGAGGTTATGAGAGGAGGAAAACAGCATGGTTTAAAAAGCTTCTCAAACTAGGATTTTACTGATTGATATATACCAGTTCGCTGTAAAACTTAAGATTTCCAAAGCTCCTGGCAATGAAGGAGTCATCCTGTGGGAAACTGTTATCCATTATACATCTCACTGCTTCACTGTGAACTCACAGTTTATGACTGGATTGACTGGCAGTAAAAAGAAATTATCAATCTAAATCAAAGAGTAAAATCTGCTTTGTAAGCATTTTATGTGTATAAACAAATGGGAGGGAGGTTGCCTTTTTTTTTTCCCTTTCCAGTCTTAGGTCTAAATTTCAGCTTTTCAAAGATATTTTTGGTGTCCTACACCTGCATCTTGCTCATGACGCTATTTGCAAAATACTTTCTCTGTTTCTGGAGGACTTTGCTGCAGTTTTACTTGCCAGTACTTAATTTCCTATTTTGGAAAACATGGTGATCTTGCTGCTTAAATTCAGTGAAGACAAAGATGAAAGTACATCAGCAGGTGGGAAGGGAAAGGGTGAAGGCAGAGGAGATGGAAAAGGACATGCTAATGTGTGTTGTGTTTTCTTCCTTTCACAAATTTTTACTTTCAACCTCACGGTGGTAGTGAATTAAAATTATTTAAACACTAGAAGGTCAGTAATTGGAGACTGGTTGTGGTATTAGAGTCCAAGTATCATAAAGGAAAAAGCTGTATTTCTTCTTTTATCAAATTTAACTTTGCCCTGCCCACTTGCCATTGTTTAACCCAAGGCAGTCACTCTTCCCACCACTCCTTCCTGCCTGTTGTACTTCTGTGATACATGTGATCAAGGGTTCTTCAGGTATAAAGACCTTGCTGCAAAAATGTCAGTGTTGTTTGAAGACTTAATGCATGGAATTAGTTTAGGAAGCATATAGCCTGGTAACATGATTAAACAAACCAGGTAGCCTTTAATTCTACCTTGGTAACTTTCAATAAAAACTAATATAAAAAAGTACTACATGGTACAAGAGGATTCATTACTTCTTTTATTTGTCAGTGAAAGAGAAATAGCTGGGTTTTAGGGAAAGCAGAAATGGAATTAAAAATGCCTGGCCTGATTTCATCAACCAAATTTCATGTGATTCTACATGAATAATTCGAACTGTACGTGACTTTTTCAGACATCTTTCATATTCATTTTACTGTTAAGAAGAAAACTTTATCTCAACCAGGCTACACATCTCCTTATTTCTTTTGTTTTTCCTTTCAACTTCCTTTACTATAAATTAGTGGGAATATGATGATACTACTGAACATGTAAGTACTTTTTGACTGGGCAGAAAAATATTGTGTGTTTGGTTTGGGACATTTTGTCTTGCTTGTTTGCTTGTAGCACTGGATGGGGTTTTTTTTGTTTTGGTGCTTTCTTTGGGGTGTTTTTGGTTTTGTTTTGCAGGGGTTTTTTTTGTCATTTGCACAAATGCATGCTCCTAACATCAAAGATTCTCTCTTATGACACCTTTTTGCTGTGTTGTTTTGTTTTGTTTTGTTTTGTTTTATTTTCCCAGGGAGAGTATGATTACTGTTGCTTGCCTGTTCTGGGATTTAGCATGATGGCAAAATGTACAGCACTGATTTGTGTTTTCATCTTTTTGATGGCTGTCACTAACTTTGCCTCACAATTTCTTCTTTGCAAGGTGATAGAAAAGTAAAACAGGATTCAGAGTTACATACCAATAGTTGTATTGTTCTATATTCATTTTAAGGTTAAATTTCTTTATGTAATTGAAAGTAGAAGTCAGTTGTGCTTTCTTTTGGATAAAATAAATACATGCTATCAGGAAAGCCAGATGCCCTGCAGTGTTTGTGCCTAAGTAATAATGTTTGCTGTATCCAAACCACACTTTCAAACACAACATGCAGTCATAGATCTTACATCATAAAGTAGTGGTTTTTTAGATGAGGCTAAAAAGAAAAAGAGAAAGACTTGATAAGTCTTTCCGTCCCATGGTTCTGTGTGGTTTTTTGGCTTTTACAGTTTAATTCTGGTAGTATCAGGTGCAGTTTTCTTATGAAAGATATGAAGTCTTTCTTACTGATTTTGGCCTTACAGTTCAATTCAATTTTGAGATAGCGTCTAAAGAAGGGAATCTTTTGATAGTAGATTCTTATGTGTTGTTTCATTTTGTTATTTGGGGTTTTTTCTTAATTTGAATTGTTCTGCGCATTCATTTTGATCATTATCTTATTATTTCTATATTGCTAATAACTGTAAATACAATGCTGAATTCCAATCCCATCTTTACTATCTTGAAAAATCCATATACTGTGAATAGTCTGGCCCATGATTTTTATATTAACTTTTCATGGCTGTTGCATCTGAGGGATGTGTGATTGCACATTTGCTATTTATTCTAGATGTATAAATACACCATCCCTCTGGCAGCATTGAAATTTAGTGTAAATTCATTCAGGCATGTGAAAATGCAAAGGAGTAGTCCAGTGGTAGAGGCTGAAAGCTCGGGACTCTGGGCTCGTCTGTTACCTCCAAATGCTGTCCCTTTATATTTTCATATAAGATTTATTTATATTATGAGTGTCAAGACTTACTCTTATTGCTGTCCTTGTAGCAGAACATAAGTTTAGTACATTTCTGGTACACTGTTCACCATCTTCTGTGTGCTTATACATGTATGTGTGCACAGATGTAAAGAGATGTCCCCTTGCTTTGATATTTAGAGTTTGATAGTGTTGGTGTTACCTTGCACTAGCTGAAGAACTACTTGTTTTTTAGCTGCTGTCATTTGAGGGCCATCAGACATATCCTCTTAAAAGATTTTTAGTGGTGTTTTATGTAGTAGTTTTAGACCTGAAGAGTGAGTTTCTTCTGAAGTCCTTTCAGATATTTAGAATCACAGTCCACCTAGTGACACGGGTTGTAATAAAAGTGTTCTGAAAGTAACAAGGCTTTCCTGCTCAGCTAAACCACCATTATTTACAAGGTGTGCATATAAATGCAACATTTTTCTTGCTAGGCATTTTAGAACTGTATCAGTGATATTCTGTCAGGGACTGAGGTAAACTTGAGTTTCTCATATCTACATGTGCATGTGTTTCACAATGTCAGTAGTATTCCTCAGGCAAGGTGTTTCAGAAGATTTTATTCACTGTTCATGCCACTAAGCCTTTGGCCTTTTGCTTTAAACTACCTGAGGCATACTGTTTAGGTCTGTGCTGTCTTTTACTACTTAAGTGAGTGAAATGTTTTGCATTATCAAGTATTTCACACGGTACAGTCTGTTGGTACACGCAAATGCTTGCTATCACTGCCAGTAGCTCAAAAGTGTAATATAGGGGTGGTTTCTAAAGGATTCTGCATTCTCCTGACAAACAATCTATTTTAAATTAATTATTTTGTTTTGTTTTTTTTTTTTTCATCTTAGGAAATGATAATTTCTGGGCTTCAGCCTGAAACCACATACTCTTTCACTGTGACAGCCTATACAACAAAAGGTGATGGAGCACGCAGCAAACCCAAACTTGTATCTACTACTGGTGCAGGTAATACTTATGTACAAATTGAGCTCTAAATGAATCCTTTGACTTTTTCTGCTGATGTTTTGTTCCTACTGTTTGGAAGTGTCTTGTTGTGTGAAGAGTGTTTCTGGGACATAGGATTTTCTGTTTCAGTATTTGGACCTTCATTTATTTAGATAAAAATAGACCCAGTGATTCCCTTTGTCCCTTTCTCAGTTCCAGATGAGGACACTTTATAGTTTTTAGTAGCTCTTCCACTATGCTCGGTGTCTTCTTGGACGGGGAAAAATAGAAATTCAGAGCTGAAAAGGATAATTGAAAAACTTGTAAATGGCTTTCATGATCTTCATGAAAGTAGCAACACCGCTGCCTGTCAGTAAAAACATTGAAAGAACCCATCTGTATGACATTCACAACTTATCTCAGAAGAATGTGATTATTAAAGCACAGAATTGGAAAACAGAGTAAGTCTGTCCTGTGAAACCCTGAAGCCCATATTGGTTCAGGGGTAATTTAAGGCACAAACTTGGGCAAAATACATCCTGCTACTGAGTTCAGTCTGCCTTTGACAACAAGTGGTACTAAATGGTGGGTATTTTGACTGCATAACCAATACAGCAGTTAGCACAGATGGGATGAACCAAACTGCTTTTAGATGAGGAACAATTTTTTTTTTTTTTAAATGCGTCACTGTGGCACAGCTTAACCAATTGATGCCACCACAGCTTTAGTGTGATGCTTACCTAGAGGTGGTCACAATCTGTAGGTATTGTGTTCATTTCCAGGGGTTTGTAGTGCAGCCGTTAAGGATATTCCATTACAATCAGACGTAGCATCATTACAAGCTTTCTTAATAACTCTGAGTACAATGTATGGTTTATGCTAATAGATGAAGTCCAAAAGGCATACTTACTTGTATTTATAGTGACTGACTCAATTTCTGAAACAATCACTGAATGCAGAACACATCTTGTATTAATATGAAAACCATCTGTATCCTTTTCTTGTTAGATTCCTTGGAAAAATCTCAGTCTTGGTGGCTAGATGCACAATAGATTAGATCTATAATTTCCTTATAGATCTTAGAATACATTCTAGTCATTACTCTTGGCTATTGCTGAACACTTACCCTCTAACTTCCTACCTTTCCTGAATTCCCCTGCTCTGAGAAAAAAGGTGATATGTATTTATGGCATGCATGAAACTTGATTTAAGAAAAAAAAGCATTTGAACAACTACACTTTTTTAAAGTTCATTTCCCAGTTTAAATAAACAAAATTATATGAACTATTATTTTATTAGTTCCTAGACATAAACATAGGTTATGTAAATGTGCTTGCAAAATTTAAAGTTTCACTGCATTTAGTCCTTATTGACTGTTCATGTGTCCTTCTTCCAAGATCTTTGATGCTTCTACTTAAAAAGACAGAAAAAATTCTATGTCCCATGTAAACTTGACTGAAGAGCAATAGAGAATCAGAGGCATGTCTATAAATGTAACACATATTACACTGTTCTTGCTGTTTGCTTTATCCTGTGAACAAGTAATGTTTGTCCCTGGGATTAACAGCTGGTTACCATTTTGCACCTTCATACATTCCAGATTGTATGTAATCTCTTCACTTGGTGTTACAGTTTGCTGTGTTTGGGTTTTTTGTTTTTGTAAGAATAATTCGTATGCAGATTTTTGACAAAAAGAGGGATTGAATATGGTCAGTTCCAGGAGCTTCCTGCTCACTGTCTTTCTGTGAGAATGCATCACACAAGGGAAGGAACAATGCCTTAGCACCAAAGGGTTGTAGGCCTGTAGTGTAATCTCCCATTCACTTTGAGTTTCTGTTTGATTTTTTTTTCCTAAAAAGGTGCTATTCAAATACTACAATAAAGCAAATGAAAGTTCTGACTTTCTAGTCTAACTTATAAAGTTTTAATGACTGAGATTATATCCCTAAGAGATATGAAAGGAGAATGGATGTGTGAGCATTTACCAGAGAAGCTATCTGTAAGGTATTTAGACAATAAGTGACTATTCAGCTGTCCAGTTGGTGACACAAAAGCATAATTTACATTTTTAGGCAGGAGAGATTCACCAAACATAAGTAAGCCTACCGGGTGATAACTCACATATTAGTAAGATTTTACTATTTATTAGTAAGATTAGTAATAATTATTGTTGATATTTTCATTTAAGAGTGTGCTTTTGTCTTATATCCAGTTTCCTTTCCTCACTATTGAAATCAAGTGGAAGAAAAACTGTTACTGAACATTACTAAATCAAAGTACTTATTAAATTACTTGGGGCAGAAGTTACAAAATGTATGATTAACAAGACCTTGGTAAAAATGAAGACATACTAGTCACTAATATCATACAATTTTTATGAAGATTTTAATCAGACCTTTAATTTCTATGTCATGGTAGTTGAAGAATCTCATAGGACAATAGCTTGTCCATTGCTGGTCATTTGCTCTCATACTGGACAGCACTCTTGAAAGAAAGATTTCAGCTACAAGAAGAAAGTTTATATTAAGGCAATGGTGTACTTTATAGAAGCTAACAGAAACAAATTATTTCAGGTAATTGGGCAAAGGCAGCTTGCATGAACTTCTACTGGTAGTGGAAAGCCATTGCAACAGCAATGTCTGTTGCAAAGGGGTATGTGAGATGTCTTACTGTGTAGTAATGGAAGAGGACTTCACTAGATCAGAGAATATATTTTATTTTCTTTTATTTCATTTTGTTTTACTGACAATTTCTCTTCTTTTAGGTTCATGGAAAATTTAGATTATCAGAAATTTCTAGACAGAGCTGTTTGGTGACACAGCTGTATATACAATTGCACAGAATCCTGTCATTTTTCCTAAAAGACTCTCATATTCATAAGTAATCAAACTAAAAGTAAATATTAGCTGAAAGCTGTCTGGAAATAAAAAGAAATTTATCTGCTTTGCAACATCAGATAGGCTCAATGGTATTATAAAAAAGTGACCATTGTTATTTACTGTTTTAGTCACAGGGTATTTTATCAGATAAGTAAGCCTTATTAGTTCCGTGGTTGTGATCAAGAGCAAATAATAGTTTCTTCCTTCCTCTGTAGTTACCACAAAGGTTAAAATGTAGTTCTAATTGTGAAGTCTGCCACAAGAATAAAAAAAAGATGGCAATTTATCACAAAATTTGTGATACTTACCAGTAATCTCTCCTCTAGAAAGCTGAAGGACTTACTATTCTTTTTAGGTGAATTATTCTTTCCTCTGCTACGCTGGTGCCAGTAATAGTTGGAATGCAGAGAAAAACATGGCCTGCAAAAGGCCTTCACAGCCCTCTCATTGTTGCGTAAAGACTTGTAGTTATCAATGAGGAAAAGTGAGAACTAATCAGAGATATTCTTTGAATAGCAGGAAATGTGGGAAAACATTCATGAGATTCCACAATAATGCCGCAAGTGGAATTCAACATTTAAAATTAAAGATATTTAGGAAATTTATGTAAAAGCTGTCTATAATTCTTATGAAATTAGAAGTTATGTCTTGACTTACAACAGATGTAATGAGGAAAGAGCTTACTAAATGCAGAATTTTCTTCAAGGCATGCCATTCTTCACTCCTTATTCCTAATTCTTTATGGAATGGTAGTTAGACCTTCTGACTATGACAAACTGATTTGCTGGGTGCCTGAGAACTGAAGATAAGTAATAAAATCTATTGAAGTGTTTAAATACAGGAACCAGAGCTCACAATGCAGCAGTTACTTTCACACAGGAAGGCTTCGAATGCAGGTTAAACTCATTAGTCTTTGTGGAAGACTATGTTGTCATTGCAGTACTACTCCTAAAACTGTTCTACTCTTTTGACCTCTCAATTGTCAGGCATTGGCACAAAATGAACACCACATTTCTAAATAGTATGGATATGTTTCATTATCAAATAAATCGTTGTAATAGAAACAGACTTTTTTGAAATACAAATATTAATGAAAATAGAAATTAAATGTATACAAATGGACAAAAATAAATGAAAACTAATCAATTAATTAAATTAAACAGTAAATGAGAATTCATACTGGGATTCCAAAAATGTACACTATGAATTGTATAATGGTATTTCTGGCTTGATTAGGACTAATTCAGTCCACTCTGGGCTGATTCAGTCCTCCTCAATATCCATATCACATTTGCAGCCTAAACGTCTCTGAAAGACAAATCACCAGTTTGGACCAGTGGGTCCCAATGAAGAGTGTGACTGTATGTAGTCTGTAGGTTAAGAAGAGCTACCAATTTATCCTTCTTCAAAAGAAATCCAGTTCATGTGCATGAAAACCATGCTGGAAAATAAATCATATGTGATAAGCCATGTAAAAACACTAAATTCCAAACTGTGCTACCTCTCCACGCTAAAACAGTGGTGGGGGGGTGATTTGTGTATGGAAACTAGCATGACAGCTTTCTGTCATATGTAGTAATGATTTTTGAGGACAAGGTCGTTCTGACTTCTACCACATTTTAACTATTAATGATAGAAGTTATGTTAAACCTATCTAGGGACTTGTAATTTCTTCACTAATTATTTTCCTATTTACAGGAAATGTGCCTTGGATTAAATAAATGAAGTACTTTTTTTTTTTTCAAACAAGAATTTGTGAGACAGAAAAATTCATAAGATGTTTGTTGGAAGTTTTATTTCTTGGTTTGTGTTCCTAGATCCTGTGCCTCTGAATGTGCTCTGTATTTAGAAATAATGGTAAGGGAAGAAGACAAAAAAGCATTAAATGTCTCTATTGTTGCAGATCCTTACATACAGTAGTATGACTTAATAGTGCAGGAGGCAGACACTTTTTTCATTAGGACAGTCATATGTGGAACTGAGTGAGGGAAGAGAAAATATATCCCCATTCCTGCTAAAACTAGCCTCAAGAATTGTACGTGCAATTGTGTTTATGTCTATCCTCTTCAAATAACATTGTGCTACAGTTCCAGGCAAACCTCGGCTTGTGATTAGCCACACACAGATGAACACGGCTCTAATTCAGTGGCATCCTCCTGTGGAAACTTTTGGCCCGCTGCAGGGTTATCGCCTGAAGTTTGGTCGCAAAGACATGGATACATTAACGACCATGGAGTTCTCAGAGAAGGAAGATCACTTCACGGCCACAGACATTCACAAAGGAGCTTCTTATGTCTTCAGGCTCTCAGCTAGAAATAAAGTGGGCTTTGGGGAGGAGATGGTTAAAGAAATTTCTGTTCCTGAAGAGGTACCCAGTGGATTTCCCCAAAATCTCCACTCGGAAAGCTCTACTTCTACATCAGTTCAATTAACTTGGCAGATGCCACTCTTGGCAGAGAGAAATGGCATTATCACCAAATATACCATCTTGTACAGAGATATCAATGTTGCTTACCAGCCAGTTGAACTCCCCGTTGTTCCTGCTGATACCACTATGACACTTTCTGGCTTAAAACCAGATACCACATATGATGTAAAAGTACGTGCCCACACAAGCAAAGGGCCTGGTCCATATAGTCCAAGTGTCCAGTTCAGGACACTACCCGTGGATCAAGGTAGGATTTGTCTGCTTGTGGCGTTGACCTTTAAAGGAGTATCGGTCTTTGGATATCAGTGTTTTTGAAGGTGTAAATAAAACTGACCGGCCCATTCATAAAAATAGGTTCATCAAACACAAAAGGTAAAGTATGTAAATCTTAATATGTTTTGGATGCCTTAGAATTCAGTTGTCCCTTGCCAAGCAAGTTCTGGCTAACTTCTGCACAATATTTTCAGGTAAGGAAAATGTGCGTAGTGGGTTGTCACTAGATAAGAGTGAGAATGAGTTTAAATGTGTCTTTAAATATGAGCAAACAGGTAGGAGAATTGAATCCTTGTTGATTTTTGACATGGAAAACTAATACTCCCAAGTAGCAGTGGAAATATGACAAGATCTGAGCTCCAAGATGTTGTTTATATACATTGTTTCTTTTCTTCCAGCAGTGTTTGCAAAAAATTTTCATGTTAAAGCAGTAATGAAGACTTCTGTTTTGCTGTCTTGGGAAATTCCAGAAAACTATAATTCAGCTTTGCCTTTCAAAGTAAGTTACTCTCCATTTTTACAAAAGAAAATAACAGAAAGTAGACAATGTCATTCACCTGTTTAAGTAGCTTACTAAACATGTAGATTTTTTGGGAGTATCGTTGTTTCTAAGATTGCATAATAATCAGCAATGCTGAATTCAGTCATCTGGCAATAAGAGTTTTCCGGTAATGTGTCGGTGTTTCCAAGTCAGGCTCATACTGGTTAATGTGCTGGTTAATATGATAAGAACACCTTGCTAATTTTTCGTTCACTGCTACAGTATTTTAAAGAAAACAGTGTAAGAAAATAAAAATTTTCTTCTTTTTTCCTAGTCCTTTCCGTACTAACTGGAACTGAGTACCATTTTGGGTTTTGTCTACTCAGTGTACAACACCACATTTTGGATTTACAACTCTTTTACTCCACTAACTATAGCATTATCTAGATACAGACTCAATGTAACATGCGGTCTGCTTGGAATTTCTTCTGCTTCATTCTTAATCACTTGTGTCATCTCAGGCAGTGGCAAGTGAAGAACAGTATTTTAGGAACTAAATGATACAAAAACCTTTCTAGATAAGGAGTGTGAATGAAAAAGTCAAGATACCTTTAACAAGAGTGTCTTACTAAAAATTCTGGTTTCAAGAAAAGCTCCTTGTTTTGAAAAAGTGAAATTGGATTTCAGGAGTGTTTACGTTGCTTTAGATTAATGTAGTGGTTTGTGGGTTTTTTTTTTCCCCTGAAAGTGAGAAGTTTAGTTGTCGTAGTGAATTCAGTACTTTGTTTTACACCTTAAAATGCCCAGTAACTTTCTTTTTAAATTTACCGCTAGGTTGATTCCTGAATTCAGTGTGACAGCATCATTTGCCTTCTCCTAGTAACCAAAACTACCTTTGTGCATTAACTTAGATCCTTTATGATGATGGGAAAATGGAGGTTGATGGACGTGCTACTCAAAAGCTGATCACAAACTTGAAGCCAGAGACATCATACTCATTTGTCCTGACAAACAGAGGGAATAGTGCTGGAGGTCTTCAGCACAGAGTAACAGCCAAGACTGCTCCAGACGTTCTTCGCACAAAGCCAGTCTTCATCGGAAAAACCAATTTAGATGGCATGATAACTGTGGAACTTCCAGAAGTACCCTCAAATGAGAACATAAAGTGAGTGAATGAAAGACATACCATTGTTTTTATCTCCAGAGAGATGATTATTCTAACTCTTCCTGGTGGACCATGGCTTTATTCTCCATAACAGTACAAAGACCCCGGTATTCTGCAGTAGTATTTGAACTAATATCAATGTAATATTTGATACAGTAAACTGGGAGGTGCTATTTACTCTCTGAAGGGACAAGAGGCCTTACAGAGGTATATAGATAGATAGACTGGAGCACTGGGCAGTCATGAGTGGCATGAAATTTAACAAGAATAAATGTAAAATTCTATTGTAAAGGTCCTTGAGTGCGTCCAACACAGGACAACAAAGCTGTCAGGAGGATAGAAAGGGATGTACTGTGAGGAGCTGCTAAGGGCTTTGTGCTTGTTTAGCTTGGAGAAAAGAAGGCTGAGGGCTGACCTCCTTGCTCTCTACAGCTTCCTGAGGAGGGGAAATGGAGAGGGAGCAGCTGATCTCTTCTTCCTGAGGTCCATTTACATAAGGCAATGCCTCAGAGCTGCATCAGGAGAGTTCAGATGAATTTGGAAGCATTTCTTTACTGTGCATGTTTTCAAACTGGAAGAGGCTTCCTGGTGAGGCAGTTAATGTCCCAAGCATGTCAGTGTTTAAGATGTATTTAGATGAGGCCCTTAATTTGTTTTAACTTTTGGTCTTCCCTGAAGTGGTGAGGTAGTAGGAATAGATGATCACTGTATGTCAGCTCCAAACAGAACTTCTAGGTTTGTCATATAACAGGTATGCAAGACTTGTATGGAGACTGACTGTCCTTCAGTTTGCAGATTTTTTTTGAGGGTTTTTTTTTGTGCTTCATCACAGACTGCAAAATGAGGGATTCAGAAACCAGTTATATTTTGAACAATATATCATCTCAAAAAGAATGGATGACCCATCAATGCATAACTACCCTGCTGTAGCTCCTTGAAGTACTCAGAGTTTTAAGGAATTAGTTCAGATTGATTAATTCAGATGGTGTTTATTTGGATAGAAATACCAGGTCCTCTCCACTGGTCTCAGAAAGAAAACAAGAGATCTTGATAAAACAATTGGAAGTTTTCTAGAGGTTACATAGGTTTTGGGAGGGAACAGGTGGTGTGGAAATTTAAGCAGCAGAAACAGGACTAAAAACCTGAGACCACACGTCAGCAGGGATT
The DNA here is from genome assembly GCA_013399225.1 of Rhipidura dahli. Classification (NCBI taxonomy): domain Eukaryota; kingdom Metazoa; phylum Chordata; class Aves; order Passeriformes; family Rhipiduridae; genus Rhipidura; species Rhipidura dahli. The sequence goes on from VXAC01007924.1 coordinate 201,530, forward strand.
AGAAAGGTTAGATAATAAAGACTGGCCAGGAAAACATGAAGCATGATACAATCAATGAGTGTTATTGCTCTGCTTATAGAGATTCTTGTTAGTCTGTAAAGTTCCCATACGTAATGTAAAAGAAATGGGGAGGAAAATGAGCCAGTCATTAAATGTTGTTGGGGATTCAACTCGTCCTCTCCCTGGTGGCTTTTGCAGCTTTCTAGAAAGCTGCCCCCCTTTTTCATTACTGACTGAAGATTTTGAGGTGGGTAAGGTCAAGAAATAAATTACTTCAAAACATTAAAAGGATGAAAAACTGAAAAATGTAGTCATTATCATTAGAATGAGTAAGATGCGGTCAGTAACAAATGCAGCTAAGGAAGACTGAAGATGGAATGAGTCAAAAAAGATTTATGAGGCAGAGCATTCACAGAGAGAAAAACGTGCAGGATAGCTGATGAAACAGTAGCAGAAGATTGCACTGGAATAAAAGACAATTCCCTTCTTTTTAATAGTGTAAAAAAGTTAAAGAGACTAAGTGACATCAGAAAAAGTACATTAAATCTACAGGGCCCAGCTGCCAATTTTGTAAATAATGTATCTCCTACTCATACATGTATTTTCTAAGAAGATTTTATCAGGCTTAAGAAAGTAAAACACAACAACAGAGATTGGTTTGACCCTTGGAGCAGGCATACCAAAGCTACTACATACTGAATAGAAAAACCTGACCTGATGCTTGCTAGAATAAGTAAGGTTATTCTGCGTTAGTCTTTTTAGGGGAAGGACAAATTCATGTAGTAGTTATGTTGACATTTTTAGACATGCTGTTCCTCTATTGGTACATTATATATGCTCAGGATTGTTCCTGGCTTAAAATGAAGTACTGAGAATTTTTCAATAATACTAATTACACAGAAAGTGAAACAGGTAATGGTTTACTCTGATGAAGTATATGTAATGACATTGACAGTAATCTCATAAAAGGCTTTGTAATCTTTGTAATTAAAGATGGTAGTATTTGTCAATGTTTGATGGTGATACAGCATGGAAATTGATGCAGAGCTCACCTTATGATTAATAAAATGTCTCTCTTTTGCTCATCTCAAGGGAGCAAATTCTTAATCTTTCTTTGTTTTAGTATTTTGGGTTATTCCAAAGCAATTTTTATGTGTAAAGGACAGTTCCTGTTTCTCTGAATCTCTCACATCTTTTGTAAAGTCCTAGGTAAAAACAGAGTTTTTTGCAAGACTTTGGCTTTTCAATATGCAGTTGATAAAACCGTATCCAAACAAACCCTTTATTTGTCACCCTCCTTCCTCCTCTGCCCCGCCCCCCAAATAATCCCAACCTAAAAAGAAACAAGCAAATAATGAAGTAACTGTAAAACTCTACGCATCTCTTTTCAGGAGTTGCTGCATTTTCTGCAGTTAGCTAAAAATCACAGAACTTTGTTGTCCGTCACAATTTGCAGCACTGCATATTGGTGTGAACATTTTCATTTTTCTGCTTACTAGTGATCTATTTGTTCTTTCAGTTTAAATTACTCTGTGTGTCCTGGAAGTCTTAGTCGATTTTCAAAGTTATGAGGGAGACTTTCATGAAGGAAGCGAGAAAGAGTGTGAAAGCTATATTTACATGCTGGATGTTCCTTGATTGAAAGGAAAAGTGTATGAACACTCTGTTAGCTTAAAAAAATAAAAGGATGATGAAAAAAGAAAGAAAAGGAGGTGTATTATCTTTGATGTTTGAAAGGCATGGAGGGGAAAGTTCTCATTTCTTTTTTGTCTTGGTTCTTAGTTTTCTGTTAAAGAAAATATATGTAGTTTGTTATTGTATACAGGGATAAGTGAGTGTCCACTAGGATTTGCTATTCAAAATATTTTTAATAGACCTATGCAGGTTTAAAATCTGGATTCAACTAGCCTTACAGTTTTGCATCTTTGTAAAAGATGATTACTACCATTGTCACTAGAAGAACGCATGCCACGGATGTTTTTTGAAAATACTGGAATACAGCAAGTGAACACTAGTTAAATCTGTGGGCAGCACTTCTTTCCAGCACTCCTGTTGTAGCTCGGTACTTCCGCAGAAAAATTCCTCAAATTTCTTAACAAAAGAATTCATGAATACGTGTAATTGCTACAGGAGCAAAAAATCCAAAGTTTTGTTACAGTTCTTTTATGGGTAAGAGCTTTCAGTGAGAAGTGATTATTAAAATGGATCAATGGCTTGCACTGGTAGGGTAAAAAAGTTTATGTAGTTGGCTTAGGCTGAGATGGTTTTTAGTCAGTTGTAAGGCAGCTCCTTTTCTGTAGACTCTTTGTTAATTACTTAGGATTTTCAGTTGCATTGCATGAGTAAAATTATTAGTTTTGCAGAAGGTTGAACGGGTTTAAAAAAAAAAAGACAGACTGGACAAGGAGATGGCCCATGAGGCACTAAAATTATTTTCCATAATGGAAACCCAGAACCACTTTAATAAGCTTTTGTTACTAGAAACAAAGAAAACCATTTTCTTTGCCTCTCCCATGAGATGAAGAGTGCTTGATTTTTTGACAAGTGTGTTTATCAAGAAGATGTATATTATACTATCCTGCAAGTCCTGCTGTTGTGATTCTACTGCTTCTTCCCTCACACTAATGTGAAGTTACGGATCTGCCTGACACATATCCAGGTTTTGTGAAGTAAACAATGAAAGTACCACATCTCTGCCATACTAGAAAATAAAATTTACTCGTCTCCATGGGTTGGGAGGAAGAAAATACTTTCAGGAAAATGTTTCTAAGGAAAATCGATATATATCATTTGCAAATCCTAGCTATAAAAAAAGCATGTATCAAGCTCTCTTACCTATGGCTGTAAACAGAATACTTAGGTAGATAAAGCTGATGGCACTTGATTGTCAGAAGAGAGGAGGAGAGTATGGGTGCAGTGTTTGTCATGTTTGCTTTCTTTTCTTTTTATTATAATATTGGCATTAACAAATATATTTTGTTAACCTACTACCCTGATTGTACATTACAGTGGGGGAAGATGGGTTGGTAATTGAGATTTAAATATATGGTAATATATTTCAATTGAGGGCTTTGGGGTTTTTTTTTCCTGGTGTGATAGTGGCGGGGCACAAATAACCTATGGCTCTTGTATTTCATGTAGGCATTTTAGTACATTATAATTAAATTTTTCAATAAATATTTATTTGTTTACACAAAAAGGCAGGTAATTGGTGCCATTTGTCTGTCAAATGATTTATAATTTTATTTCAAGACCGTGAATGTTTACAGCTATGTTTGGAAGGCTGCGGTGACATATTAATGTGCAGTTTTTTCTCAACATACCACTTCTCTATGAAGTTCCTCTAAACAGGCCTACTCCACCAATTTATCTATTCCTTTTCCTTCAACTTCACTTTTGTCCAACTGTTTCATTTACAGAGGCTATTACATAGTTATTGTGCCTTTGAAGAGGTCTCGTGGAAAGTTTATCAAACCATGGGAGAGTCCAGATGAAATGGAACTAGATGAGGTACTGTATATGGTTTGGGGTGGTTTTTTCTTCTCCTTTATTAAAGTAGCAATCTTGCTAGTTTTATGTAATTAACACAATGATTTTAAAAGTTTTGGTTGTCAGGATACTTTAGATTTGTATTTGAATTAGCCTGTGGAGACTAAAACAAAAATTCAAATTACTTAAATGAGAAGACATTAAGCAAAGACATTAAGTTGCAATAAAGAATACCAAGTGTCTGATAATTGTTGACTCTAATATTTCATTCTCTTCCTATTGGAAAGAGTGATGCAAAAGTGCAGGAGGTGAAATGAATTGTCAGCAAAAGCATAATCACCAACAATATGAACTGTAATAAAGGTCTGGTTCATTAGAGGGGTGTTTACTAAGTCTGTAACAAGTGCTAAATTGTAATTTGCACTGCATTTTAACATTTGACCTTCTGGTAGTGTTTTTACCTGATTTTCATATACTGTAATACTTCTGGTTGGAAGTATCCTCCATTCTACCAACATTTTGTGCTCAGAAATAAATGAATGAACAAGGAAGAAAAGAGCAACATTGTGTCATCATTTGAAACTATAAATTATTTTAATCCAAGAGGGGCAACTACTTTCATTTTAGATATAAGCCCAGCAATGCTAGAAATCAATTCAGTATGTTATTGATATAGTAATAATTCCAGGAAATATAGTATTCACCCCTGTTTTCTGTTTTACTGAAGCACATGGAAACTTGTCTTTCTTCTTTCAATCTGTAAATTTGTAGTAATGCTAATGTTTATGATTTTAAAGCTCTTTCAAGGGCCCCATATGAGAGACTTTTATAAAAGACAGGTGGCGGTGTTATTATTGCTCTAGTTGTATCTGGCCAAGATTTTAGATGTCATTCTGATGCTATGGTAATTTGTACATGTATTATCTCTGCAATTCAAAGACCATAATCAGGTGCTTTTTTACTCCTGATATTGTTATCTTTCGACTGGATCCCATTTATAATTCTATTTTCTTTTGGTGGTTTCAAGAGTTTTATGTTACATAGATAACCTCCCCATATGCTTCGGCATAACACAATTACTGGGAAGTGTTGATCACCTGTGAGCAAGCATAAAGGTTCTTTTCTCTCCTGCCATTGACGAAATGGATATAAATTTCAGATTTTGCACCAAAGTATAGGGAGAATAAAGATCTTCACCCAACTAAGCATATCGTAGAAAGCAAATACAAACAGAATTCTTTATCGCAACAACGAGCAAATCCTTAATTTAAAGATTAAAAACAGCTGTTCAGAGGAAGACATGGTGACTGGCCGATTTAACCCTGTGTTTCTTCTTGACCAGTTTCATTTATGTGATCATCTCACTTCATTCAACTGTAGCAATGGCTTTGATCTATTAACTTCTTCCCTTTAAAAGAACTTGGATGGTAAATGCCATCAGTTCATGATCATAGTCATAGGTGACATCAAATACAGTTAAACAGTAAAACTCTGACAGCCACATCCATACAGTAATGGAAACTGATTGAATATTACCACCCACTTTTAAAGTCTGTAGTCACATTCAGCAGCATTAATAGACTAAAGCATAGGTGCCAGTGACATTGAACTTTCTGGCAATTAAATTCTATGGTTCCTGCTGATTCCCATAACAAAGGGTCATTTTAATCATCCTTCAAGTTGTATTGCCTTAGTCTGTATAACAGATTGATAAAGAGCATTTATTAACTCAGAAATATTTGTGTCAGGATGGGTTGTTTCCTACTTCTACTGATATAATTGAGCCCACATTGTAGAATTATTGACGGAAGAAATAAGGTATGCATTCACTGGCAAATGAAAATTATTTCTGAAAAAGAGCTAAACCCCTTGATAAATCTTTTACAATTGCTACCAATACATGTAGCAAGAACTGAGTGGGGAAAATCATTAAAAGCAGGCAGCAACTGCATATCATGCTAAGTCATTCAGTTTCCAGTATTTAAAAGACTGGTTTGCTTCCGGCTTTGGAAAGTGTATGCATTTTATTAAGTATACTATTCCTGACAGGCTTGTGAGCACAGTGCCACAATAAATACATTTGGAAAAAAATAACAACCACCACCCCCCATAAAAAACCCAACAAAAAAACAAAAATAAAAAACCCACCAGTGACAAAAAACACCGAAACAAACAAAGAGAAAAAGCCAAAAACAGAAGAACCCCAACCAAACAAACCCAAAACAAACAAACAAAAAAACCTCAACATCCCCCCTCAAAAAGCCTACTCTCTGATAAAATGGTTCCTTATGGTCAAGTGAGGATACTTGTGCATGTTTATATTTTTTGTATTATTTCGGATATGTGTCTAGTAGCAGAAATGGTTGGGCAATAGATTTTTCGAAGAAATGTGTTCCAAATACTTTGCTTAGGTTGTCAGAAGACAACTATTTGCTAATAACACAGCTCTGGGATAATAATTCCATTACGTAACTGGGCAGTCCAAAAAGTCTCTTCATCTTTATTGTAGTTACCTAATCTTCAGTTCCTTGAACCTCATCTCTGAAGGAAACTAAGACAGATGCCCAGTAGTAAAAGAGCAGATAATGGAACAGATGTTTGGTATCTGAAAAAAAAAAATAAAAATCAGAGATTCAGTCCTTTTTTTGCTAATTCAAAATTGGGTATCATGAGGTCTAGTGACTTTACATAGACATGTCATGCAAATAAATGAAACAGAAAAAAATATGATTTGCAATATTACCTAGTAGGATTACTTTAGTTCTGTTAGCAGTAAAACCTAAACGAAGTTTCCACATTAGGTCTTGAATTAATTCAATAATTTTATTGAAATCTGTGTATAAAGCAAAATGGGAGATACATGAGCAAGTAATGATATTTGGCAACAACCCCATTTAAATATGAAACATAAATGAGGCTGGAGGTTCACCTGAGGTCTACTCAGTCATGTGTAATCAATGTTACTGACAAAGTTTTTATCTTCACACAAACACACCTAAGTTTAACGGGCCTTAGGTGGTGAATAACCACCTTTGAAAAGTTGAACTGATTTTGTTTGACTCAGGCTAACTAACTTTTAGCATTCATTGCCAAAACTCAGTTTCTGATTGCTCTAATACTGTATTTCAGCATTGCATTTTCTTCCAATATATGCATTTTCTGTTAATGTTTCAAATGTGAGAAATAATCAAAATGAAACATTCTTCTTTGCTTCCCAATCTCAATCTAATTTTGATTGCAGTACTCCTACAGTATTTTGACATTTTATTATGAATTATTTACAGTTTAAATTTTAAATATGCTGTAATCTGGAAACATGTGGTGAAGAATTTAGTTGAGGCAGACACACAACTTTAGATTTCAGTGGAAATGGTACATGGAAGTTATTTTCAGGGATGGCACAAGCCGTATACCTCTAGTGGAGCTGTAGCATTTGTGGCTCCTGACTTTAAGCTAGCATGCACTGTTACTACTGCAGCTTCGTGTTTCAGCAGGCTTCCAGACAGCCAGTGCTCAGCCCTCTGCATAGCCATTGCTATAAAATGTGGCATCATACAGAGACAAACTTCTCAGAGTGCTTCCCTCAGCAGTTCCTTTAAGGCCTGATCTAACCTGGAACAAACTTTGATTAGTCTGTGCCTCATGTTCTGCATTTAGTAACTCTACCCGGGGCATAGGAAGCTACCAACAGATGTGAGAGTCACCTTCAATAAAGTAACTAAATAGAAATCTCTTCAATATTACGGTTCTCTGCTGCCCTCATTTTTATACGACACAAATTGACTCTAGCTGCTCATTAAACTGTTTAGCAAGAATGAAAGAGAAATATGGACTGCTGATTGGAATAGTGTCCTTGAGTAATGAATAATGATTTCTAGTCTCAAATTATGGCCAGTTCTTTTTTTGCTCAGGGGATCCATTGCACTGCACCAGCTTTTGTGTCATGGCATGGAAATTGATATAAAATCTCTGCAACAGGGAACAGACTCAGCATTAGAGCTGGAAAGCAGTTGACTGCGTAGATCTTTGAAGGTATAACATCCAAATGCCCTCAATGTTAAGAAAGCCTGGATCCAAGTGGCAGAGCTTGCTTTCATATCTGTCTGTAACCTTGAAATATTTAAGTCAGTGAGAAGCGGTATCAAAGTATTCCATATTAAAAGCATCTTTCTCAGTAGGGGAGTGAATATTAGATTGCTTTGTTTGCATTGGAATTGTTAATTGTGTAACTGCAACATACAAGATCCCATGAGGGGAAGGCAAAAAGATGTGCTCACTAAGCTATGGCCTAAATCAGGAGGGCATTGAAGATGGTGAATGGCCTTGAGGGGAAGCCATATGAGGGTGGCTGAGGTCACTTGGTCTGTTCAGCCTGGAGGAGACTGAGGGGAAACCTCACTGCAGCTACAACTTCCTTGTGAGGGGAGGTGGAGGGGAGACACTGATCTTTTCCCTCTGGTGATAGTGACAGGACTCAAAGCTGAGTAAGGGGAGGTTTAACTTGGATATTACAAAAAGATTCTTCACTGAGAGGGTGGCTGGTCACTGGAATGGGCTCCCCAGGGAAGCGGTCACAGCACCTGCCTGAGAGAGTTCAGTGTTCTCAGGCCCATGGTGTGACTCTTGGGATTCTCCTGTATAGAGCCAGGAGGTGGACTCAATGATCCTTGGGGGTCTCTTCCAACTCAGCACATTCTGTGAGTCCATGATTGTGTGGAGAGCTTCCCTGACTAAACATGTACTTTAAAATTAATATATATAGTTAAGATTAGATTTTAGTATCTTTTTTTTTAATCTCCTTCTCACTCTGGAGATTTGTCTCCTCCTCCTAGCAATGAATTTTGTACTAATTTACTGTATTAAAACTGTTACTGTGCTAAAAAGACTAAACAACTAGACCTTAGAAAAAATTGTGATTTAACTATCAGGCTACAAGACACTGAATAAGTTTCGTAAGTGAAAAACAAGGAGAGCCACAAAGAGGCCTTAGAAGTCATTATGTATCCCACAGGAAAAGTTCAGACTCCTTGTTATCAAATCAGACTAATTTTTGTGGAATGCCTGTGTATCTAAACCAATAAAAGGTGTTGAAGAAGCATTTGTCTGATTTAACAAGTAATTCATCAATAGATTATACTAGCTGAGCTTAAGTTCCTTTTTTAGTCATAATGTTTTCTAAGTTTGAGGCTAGCATCTCATCTTGTCACAAATTTACTGATGCAAATTTTAGCTTTGTTTATCAGAAGAAGCGATTCAGTCACCATCCCTGGAGATACTTAAAAAGATGTTAGTTGTGGAGATCAGGAACATGGTTCAATGGTGGACTTGGCAGTGTTAGATTAACAGCTGGACTCAATCTAAAAGTTCCTTTCCAATGTAATTGATTTTATGATTGTATTCTATAACCAACTTAATATAGAGATAAATAGATAGATAGATAGATAGATAGATAGATAGATAGATAGATAGATAGATAGATAGATAGATAGATAGAAAATATGAAATATGATGTGTGTATTTATATGTGCTCAGAGAAGGTATATTGTTTTCCTATCCCTTCCCCACCTCCTCCTAGACAGAACAGTATCTTAAAATTGTGTTTGTAGTCTGGGCACTGCAATTGCCTCCTAGTATCTTATCTTAACAAGAACGACAAGAAATTGGAAGATTTTGCAAGAATTGATTTAGTGATACTGATATGCCCCATGAAATGTGGATAAATTGTTTTTTGTAGTTCCTGGTCATGCATTAAAATTTCTCATTACACTGTCAATAAGTTACGTTAAAATTGTTTACAGTTATCTTTCGGTTCATGCTTGCTCTCTCTCTCTACCCCCCCCTTTCTTTTCCCTCCCTTCATTCTAAAGCTGCTTAAGGAAATAGCTAGGAAACGCAGAAGCATTCGTCTTGGAAGGGAAGTTGAATTAAAGCCATATATTGCAGCTCACTTTGAAGTTCTTCCTACGGAATTCACACTGGGGGATAAGAAGCATTATGGTGGATTTGAGAATAAGCAACTGCAGAGTGGTCAAGAGTATGTCTTCTTTGTGTTGGCTGTAATGGAGCACTCAGAATCTGTAAGTTAGTTAATGTTTTTCAATCTCAAAATTACCTTACACCATCACAAAAACATTTTTTCAATCCTTATTCCACTTTCCTAAAGCTTTTTTTTTTGGTTTTATGTCAGAGCATCTTTAAAGCAAGTGCTTCCTAACTCAGTGCTCATTAACTCCTTAAACTCTTCTGTTCTGGTTTCATCTTTGTGTGTTACTTCTGTGCAAAACTGAAACCACCTTTTATTAGATGTGTTGTGATCCTGTGAAAATTGCATGCTGTGTTATTTGTGAGCATGGACACAGCTTCTGAGACATGAACTTTCCAGCAGTATCTTTCTCTGTGTATTTGAAAGAATTGTTGTCTTTTGAAGCTACCATCCAATAATAATGTAGCATATACAGGATTCTTGGAAAGATCCATTGAACTAGACACATGAACAGCTACCCTCTTAGTTACAGTCATTCCATAACAACTTCATCAGTAAATTGTTTGAAACTTAGAAAATAATTCAATAATAGGGAGAATTCCTGAGGTGAACTAAATAATGAGTTGTCATTTCTCTTTGCTTAATTCATTTCATAGTTACATCCCTGTGTGGGTGAGTTAACCTAATGCATGTAATGTATTGAAAAAGAAAAAGAAAAAGAAAAAGAAAAAGAAAAAGAAAAAGAAAAAGAAAAAGAAAAAGAAAAAGAAAAAGAAAAAGAAAAAGAAAAAGAAAAAGACAGGTGTAAGACTTTTGAAAGGTGCAAAACACATTAGCATTTTAACATACAGTGTGTAATACAGTACGTTTCTAATTGCTAACTAAATATGACAGGTACATTTGCAGGTTCAATCACCTGAAACTTCAACACCAATACTCTGAATTCTAGTCAGATTTGCAGTTTATAATGCTACAATTGCTTTCTTGGTGTCAATGGAATGTCTCTACTTAAGCACAATGAGAAACTAGTTCCACATTGGGTACCTTTGGATACATAGCTTAATTTGAGAATAAAGTGCCTCCTGGAAGCTCTAACATAAATCAAACGTTCTCTTTTCACTTTTTGACATGGACTGGCTAGAGAGATAGTTCTGAAGGTGTTGCATCAGAAAGGTTCAAACTGGAGAAGGTAAATAGCCATAGACTATGAAGTTAAGTGGCCATAAATCTATGTGTCATAAATCACCTGTACTAAAATTCATCTTCTCAACACCAAGTGCAGTTTTCTTGGGGTTTTTTATTAATGAAGGCATAAATTACCTAAATTTATTTCTTTTTTCGAAATCAGGATGAAAAAGCAGGAAGAAGTAGGTTTGTAAACTGACACATATGACAAGGCCTGTATAGGGTCCTACTCTTGGAAAATTTCAAAATGCTTTACTGAACTTAGGCTATGAATAATACATGGTTTAGCATGCCATCTGAAACTTTTATGTGATTGAGTAGAATGAGGTAGTCCCAGATTATGAAGAATTTTTAAGAGTGCGTGAGATTCAACTTTCAGTGACTTTCAATGCTCCAGTCTATCAGCTCTCAGCAAATATAGCTGATTTCCTTCTAGGACTACAGGTCCTAGTGATGTATGATTTGTAACTTGCAAGGGATGTTTTCCTTGATATTCTGATGCTACATTTTACATAAGGCTTCTTCTTCAGAGAGCACAGAATTTCTCTGTTGATTGGTAGAATAAAGAACTTGAATTAAAAGAGGTCATAGGAAGGTCTGAATTTGTTTAACTTAGTAAAATGGGAGCTAGAGAGCTATGATTAAAATCTATAAATATGTTAAGGATGTCATCAGGAGGAAGGAGAAAATAAGATAAATTTTTAAAATAATAAATGAGTTTAAATTAGTCATTAATACAGGGTGGTTGAAAGTTAAAAGCAAAATCCTATTTATTGAAGAAAAGGTAGTAAGTCTTTATGCTGTTGCCCTCAATATCCATCTATATATTTTTCCAGGCATTTTTGCTGCCCACTCCAAAGCAAGAGGCTAAATACTAAGTTAGTTCTTGTAGCAATGAACCTTTTTTTATCTTTTGAGAATACTAAACCTGCAGAAAAAAAATCAGCCTGCTTGGGTGTTTCAGGAATGGAACATGAATTTCCCCAGTTTCCAGAAAATGATCACAGACTTAAAACATAGGGAGGTTTTGGTGCCAGGTACCAGGTGCAGTAAAATGCCATAATAAAACTGGAGATTGTTGGCATAGGTGCTAGTTCAGTAAGTGCCTCAGCTTTGCCCATCCTAATCCTGTCTTGAACCCAGACACTGTTGTAGCCCAGAGCCCAAAACAAGGCCAAATGAAGTGTGAAAAAACTTGTCTCCTTTGATAACATTTGTCCTGGCTAAGGGCATCTATCAGAATACAGTGCAAACATAAATGGAAGCTAATCTCTTCTCCAGGTTATCTTACTCTGTTTTAGCTGACATTTCTGATCTACTACTGAATCGAGTTTTTAAGTCCTTTGCATGAGCTGTAGTTCAAATCCTAGTTTAGTGCTGATGAAGACACCCCAGCATGGAGAAGAAATATGTAGAAACAATTCTCTGCTTCTGACTTTCCTGTAAAAGAGTTCTTAAAATGATCCAGCTTTAGCAGGCTGGATCTTCAGCCTCTTCAGTCTGTAATTTTAACTCTGCACTCAGCCACAGATCAAACATCTCAGGTCAGTCAAGAATAAAAAAAAAAAAAATTTCTTATCACAGGTCTTATACTAGGCCAGCTGGCTTTACACCATCTAGTAAAGCAAATATTTTCAACAACCTCTGTTGGTTCATAATTCTAGATTCATCCTTATGAAAGACTGAGTGTTTAGCTTCCCTTCATATTCTTCAGTGATTTCCCCCATTTTACAGTCTTAAATTCAAGTTTTCTCCACCTTATGTAAGTATATTCTGTCATACAGTTTTTGACTGGTCAAAATGCACTGTGCTATTGCCATAAAACCCTTCTCAAGGAACCTCCTACATCCAGTCCCCTTTATTTTTACATATAGTTCTGTCAAAAGTACCCTTTTATATCATGCAGGAAGAAAGTGTTAAGCCAGTATGAAACTAAAACAAAACCCAAAAATGGGTAACTGGTGGGTTATAATTCTCAGTGTCCTGTTCATTTTCTCATTCTCTGCCTAAGTTCCAAAATGCTCTGCAAGGACTGTGCTACATGATTTGTTTGCAGATCACTGCTATTTTGTGGAACACAAAGGTGGTAATAATAACACAGTGTTCAATTTGCAAGTTTGTATACTACCTGGCTTCAAGAAAAAATGGCATTTCCACTTTGCTGTGTTCATCGCATCATTATCTTCTATATTTATTTTAGATGTGGGATAGTTAATACTTTAAATGTATTCCTTTGTGATTAAGGAAGAATTATTTTTATTTCTATAGACCATGTATGCAACAAGCCCATATTCAGATCCTGTTGTGTCAATGGATCTTGATCCTCAGCCAATTACAGATGAGGAAGAAGGCTTGATTTGGGTTGTTGGACCAGTTCTTGCAGTGGTGTTTATCATCTGTATTGTTATTGCTATACTTCTTTATAAAAGGTAGGCTTACCTTTTAGTTTTCTTACTATATTTTTCCCCTGTATATTGGTCACTTCGTAGTACTGTTCCGCACTGTATTTTTGTGCTACAGTAGTAACTGTCATTGGTTCGGGATATTTTGAAATTTATTAATGGTTTCCAGAATGCTGCAGAAATTTTTGACTGAAAGTTTCCAATAATTACAGGTATGTGGGTACAATTTTCTGCTGATGACACTCTATTAACACTTCTGCATTTAAATGTTTTTTCCGCTTTGCATACATTTGTATGCAAAGATACATTTGTATGCGAAGAAAATAAATATGTGCTTGCACATAAATATGTATGGAATTTGCACATTTGACTTTTTAAAACTTGTTTATAGATGTATAATAGTAATACATTAGGGGTTACATTCAGCTTGTTGTTAAATGTGATTTTCATCTCCACTCAAGTAATTTGAATTTTAACTTTTGACAGTTGGCCTCAATTTGGCAATGTATCTATATGAATTTGAAGCTCTGATCTGAGAGATTAAAGCGACATCAAATAGCTGTTTTCTACTAATCTTGCAATGAGATCAAATTTCACTCATTCTTCTTTCATTGTCTATGACACAGATGTAGTTTTGCTATTACACAAAGGACTTCCCTCTGCCTTACAACGTACTCAGTGAAAACTGTGTATGATGCCATAATTTATATGTTGCAGCCTTTTACAGTGTAAATGAGTTAACAGGGGTGAAGATACTAAATCAAAACCAAAGAATAAAACTCAAAAAGGTTTTTTTTAAATTTTATATTTAATTCCTAATGCATTTTTGAAATATGTTGATAAATTATATTTGAGGAATGTTATAAAGATGCTGTAAATTTCTGGGGTGGTGGCACATTAGTCTTATACGTCATTAATTTCATTAAATGATGTATATCTTCTAAAAGTAATGGCTATGATGCTGTTAGCTGCATAATAATTGTTAAATCCGAGCCTGAGTCTTCTTTCCACCTTTAGTGTCTCCAGTCAAATACCTCTGAAGTTTCATGAAGAGAACTCTCTTCAGGTTTTGGAAAGAGTTCTCTGTTCAGCAGATAATAACCAGTCCAGAGTTAACTTTGCCTTTGGATTCCAAATAGATATACATTTATAGAATGGTTTTAGGGCTGTAATCATACAGCAGCATAACACACAGTCTGTTGCTTGCAGATACTCTGTCTCCTGAATGTTTCTGTTAGTGCACAGAGTCAGCCCTTCTAATTAGTTAACAACTCTGTTTCTGTCCATCACTTCAAAAACTGGTCATTTGGGACGTGCTAAAAGCTAAATACTCCTTTCTTCAGAATATTTTCAAGTATTGAAAGTGAATCATCTCCCCTACTACAAAAGAAATCTAAACAACATTATATTAAGCAGATGTGCAATTGCTTCTGGAGTTACTAATTACATTTATGGAGCCAAAATAACAATCTTCAAATCTTTTACCAAAAAAAAAAAAAAAAAGGGAATATTCTGCAGTATGAGCAGGTAAAATTCGCTCATCATTGCTGTGAAGAGATTGTCATTCACTGAGAATGGGGGACATATTTTCCATCTGTTATTTACTACTTGTACTGGAACTGTTCGGGCAAATGTCCATATGTATTTATTTATTTTTCTATTTTCAGTTATTTACTCTAATTTGTTAAACAGCACTGATTTGGCAAATTACCTCTGAGAAATTATGACTGCAGTTTTAGCAGCCTGTGGTCCTCGATGAGCTTTCATATCTGTAAAAATGTAGTGTATAATTGGATTTTTTTTCCAAGAGTATGTAACCTGAATGTAAGCTTACTGCTAGATTTTGATAGACTTACTGACTGTAGAAGAGCAGTGACAAGACGGTTGGAATATTTAACATACTGCTTTGAGAAAACAGTGAAATTTAATTTTTGAGTTAAATGGATTTACTGTGGCTACAGGACTTAGAGGGAAAAATATGTTTAAAAAAAAAAAAAGCAGGCAAACAAGTAATTTTTGTGGATACAGAAAATATTATATTTCTAGAATATATTGCGGTATAAGTGCAACAAGTATGATAATGAGAAAAGAAAATGAAGGTAGAGGGCACCAGTCTAATTATGAACATATATGCAAAAAATATTAAAGAGGATGTTGTTAAAGGATGTGCAGTGCAAAGAGGGTGACCAAGAAATGACCGTGTCTTCTGAAGTGCAAAGAGTAGTAACTCAAATAAAGGTCAACTGTGCTTAATTCCCTTTGTCCATAGAAACCTTTGTGAACAGACTTGGACCACTAAGCTCATGATTTACAATGCTACTTATACATTTTAATTACAATCACAGAGAAATTATGACTGCAGTTTCCAAAAGGATAATTTTATGGGGAGAAGTCTTGCCTTTCTTTAAAATAGACATTATTAGATAGTGTGGATAAGTTGCATGGGTCAGTTTGAAGTATATTTAACTGTACCAAAGACAAGGAATGCATGTTTGAACTCTTTATTATTTGTTGCTAAGTTGTATAAAAGTTATTGCCTCTGCATTTACTCTTCTTAAAATGTGAAAGCAAAGAGATTTCATAGACAGGTTTTTGGATCATATATTAGATTATAGCCAAAAGGTCATTGCAGCTTAGTAAGTGACAGTGGTAGATGGGAAAAATACTCAAGAGTACCTTTTCTTGTAATTGGATATACTTTCAATACAATAGCCAACACAGATGAGGCCAATTAATAAATATACTGTGTGCAGAAGAGCTCACAGATTCACAGAATCAAAGGGCCACACCTCTGGACTCTGCCTTATCCCAGCCCTGTTCAGAGCATGGCCACCTGCAGCAGTTTGGTCAGAGACATATCCAGGCAAGTTTTGTATAGCTAAGAATGGAAATTCAGCGACCTTTCCAGGCAACCTGTTCCCATATTCAGCTATCCTCACAGTAAAAACTATTTTTTCCTGAGTTACAGTTAACTGTGTCTTGGCAAATGGAACTGACTTGGCCATTAACCAGTTCAGTGCTCTCTGTCCTTGCAGCAGATAAACCACCCTGCAGGCACAGTAAGGGGAGACACCTATTTTGGAGCAGATCTTTCCATCTATTAAACTTTATAAACAATCAAATCAAGAGATCCAAATAAATTAGATAAATCTCACTTCCTTTTTGGCCATTTTCTTGTGGACAAGAAAATACATCTTTTCTTCATTCAAACATGGAGCAGCTTATACAGCGTAGTAAGATTTAGATCCAAAATCTCAAACAAAAAGCAGACCTGGCTAGATAGATGATGTGTGCCCTAGACAAAATACAACCATTAGGAGTTCTGCTTAAGTCACAGTTTACATACATTTTAAGTGTGTGATACGGGTTCAGTTGCATAGGATTTTCCTGATCAGGAACTCAGTGAACATTAAAGAGCTCTAGAATTTGTATGGCATTTCTCAGAAATGGACAAAGTAGAAAGAAGAGAGGATGTCCCCATGAAGCATCCTGTCATCTCATTCTTGGGTCTTGGATTTTTTTTTTTTTTTAACAAATTAATTTATGTGGCTATTCCTCCTTGTTTTTAAGAAATAACAAATTCCCTAGTTTCAGTTTTCCATGGAAGAAGAGCAAAATTTCCTTATTATAGACCTTTCCATTTATAAGGAAAAGAAGTTAAAGCCATCGTGACAGACACTGTGTTGATGCTTTTAGAGAGTGCAGCTTTTTGGTTCAGAAGACTGTAGCTTAAATTTAAATAGTTTGAACATAGTAACTCTGTCACTCTGAATTATAGCATCATAGATTAGTTTGTGTTGGAAGGGACCTTTAAAGGTCAACTAGTCCAACCCCCTGCAATGAACAGGGGCATCTTCAACTAGGTCAGGTTTCTCAGAGACCCATCCGCACACCTTAAAAGTATCCAGGGATGGGGCATCCATCACCTCTCTGGGGAATCTAGTTAATTAGTGGTTTATAGTCCTCATCATATTTTTTTTCTTCTAGCTAGTCGGAATCTACCCTCTTTCATTTTAAAACCATTACCCCTTGTCCTGTCATTGTGGGCTATACTACAAAAGCCTGTCCCAGTCTTTCTTACAAGCTCCACCTGAGTACTGGATGGCTACAGTGAGGTGTCCCAAAGCCTTCTCTTCTCCAGGTTGAAAAATCCCTCAGCCTTTCCTGTTCCATTCCCCTGATAATTTTTGTGACCCTTCTCTCAATCTACTCTATGGATCCATGTATTTTCTGTACTGATGACTGTACTGGCTGCAGCACTGCAGGTCGGGTCTCACCAGTGTGGAGCAGAGAGGCAGAATCACCTCCTTTGACCTGCTGGTCCCCTGCTGAATCTTGAGCTGTAACAAGAAACATGCTTCTAAGGGGAAAAAAGCCCAGATGCTTAAAAAAGCACAGGAATGCAAAATGGCAAAAAGGGAAATCTTAAGTGATGTTGAAGAATTTCAAAGACTTTTTTATAATGTGTGTAATCTGGTCATGGCAGAGTACAAGCTGTTAAATGTTTGTAGAACCTCTGTTTATTATGATCAACACACAAAAAGATAAACACTGCATTTACAGTGCATGTATATAATAGAACATGTTGGTGAGAGATAATAAATTGTTTTTCCTTTTTACCTGATGTTTACAGATCATAGATCACTACAGATCTATACAGATTACTGTAGACCTCTAGTGTATTACATTCATTCTAAATCTAAAAAGGTGTGTAATACTTCATTAGAAAAAGATTTATGGTTCCCTTGCTTTCCAAAGAACTGTTAAAAAATTCTTGTTATTTTATTACCTGATTTTGTAAAATAGTTCTGGAAATTTTCTTTTTTTTTTTTTTAATTTAACACAACTCTTAACGTGTCTCCTATATTTAACCTTGTTCATCACTTCCTTTTCTCTTCCTCTTCTGCCTTTCTCTCCTCCCCATTCTAGTCTGCCCTCCACTTCCATTTTTTCTTTCCTCCCTCCTCTCATCCCTCTTCTCTCTAGAATGTAAGAGAGAGAGATACATCTCAGTGAGATGTAAATTTTCAGTGTAATGTTAATATTACTTTCATGGCTCAAATTAAACACCCATTCTCCATTATCTCACTGCTAATATTTGAAGTCTCATTTCTTGGCAGATAGTGTTTAAAAGAGGTGTATTTTTCAGCAGATTTGCTTTGGACATGACCTTGTGTCCTCCTTTAATTCTATGATTTCCAAGCATTGAATATTTTGATGAGCTGTCATTTCTTAATTTGGTTTAATTATATATCTTTACCACAAATCAAAATTTCTTGTATCTCCTGTTTCCATGCGTATCCTCCATGCTATTGGTCAACTAATATTTCACCTTTTCTTCCCTCCTTGCTGCATTAAAATGGAGCAGTAAACCTGACAGGTGAGAAGTGAAAAATAATCACTCTTCATTTAATACAGAAAAGGAGAAAAAAGAGAAAAAAGAAGTCATCATGATAGTAATCTAAGACAAAGCATCTGTCAGTCTTAAGTGAATGTAGGCAGTAATCCATCAACATGAGGGCAACTGCAAGATTTGCTATGTTATTTACAACACTGAAAAGTAGTGTAATACAAGCAGCAAAGTTTTGCTGTTTTCTTTTTTTTGTGTCTCCATGGGGTAAATTTTCAAGAGATAGCAGAGCTCTACAATGCTCATTTTGTTTTATTTGTATTTTAGTGAAGTGGGATTGGTGGTTATACACAATAACCAAAGCTCTTGAAGGAATACAGAGTTGTAGTTGAAGTGTAAGCTGCTCTGAATCTTTGTAATGCTCCATACACATTAACTCAATGCTGACTTACAGCTCTAAAAGTGAAAATGATACAGTGATATCATTTGTGATAGCATCATTTGTCATTTGTGGATATTTTTTCCCCCACCTATCTCCAAGTCATTGCACAATCTGGAAGAATTGTGATGTCTTCTATAGGCTCGAGAGATTAAGAAAACCCCAAGAATGATCCTCCAATTAATAATATGTGATAAACCATTCTATTATTCTATAAGTATTCAAAATATTCAGATACATGGTTAGAAGAGATTTTAGTGCTTTTATTATATTAATATGAAATTGTAGCCTGGTACTAAATTTCAAGTGGAAAAAAGGTAAATGGAGCTTGTCCCTGGACAGTTTCAGAAACTTAAGACTCCTAGACATAAAGAGAAAGAACTACAGGTTGAAAGACTGTTTGAAAGCTACATCACACATCTTTAATGAGAAGAAAGAGCACCAGGGCATTTTGCCACTGTGATAGGAGTTTGGAATAGTCAAAATCAAAAGAAAGAAATCTCAAATGAGTTTATCCATAATAACTTTGTGTAAAAAAGACTAAAAACAGAATAATGAGATTTAAATTTTTATATCTTCACTACAGAGAAGTTAATACATATCTTAAGGTATTTGCTGGAGAACAATTTGATGGAGTGTTTTTCCAGTAAAATATGTTTACTTTTTTTCAATCAAACCACAGGACTTGTGACTTTCTAAAGATTCCTGCAGTGGTCTTGCTGTTTGGCTTTTTTACATAACTTTTGAAATCTCACTGTATGTCACCTGTTCTTCGTTACTTTAAGAGCAGCAAGAAATTGACTGGAGTAATCAGATTTAGCTTTGTCACACTGTGAGTCAGTTAGAAAAAAAAATAGCATTATGTTAACATAAATATTGGACACCTGGAAAATATTCCGCTATCATTACCCTTAAAATAATCTTAGTTCTTCTTTCACAACATAACTCTTCCTCTGTTTGCTTCTTCATTTTATATTAGATAAAAAACATCAGCCACATTATGTTTGCATTCAGGACCCCACAGATAACTAGTGAAGAAAGATTCCACTTTCTGTATAAAAATGCAGAGTGGTTACTCTTCATGTAATGTGGTTCTCCATGTTCTGCATCAGATAATGATACATACAGATAATGGGAGTGGGTTTTAACAAACATGTCAGTCAGAACATCCAGGGACTCTGCTTCTCTCTAGCGAAAGGAAAAGACAGGCAACTTTCTTTCTCTTTCTTTCTCTTTGATTCTTTCAGTTTGTTTTTTGTTTTATTTTCCTTCCTTTGCAGTGAAAGTCTTAATTTGATTAGAAATATTCATACAGATCAAAGCCTTTAATATATTTAGACGTGATCAGACATATGAAGATTGCATAGTTCAGCTCTTACAGAGATGAGAGGAAACGGAGAAAATTCTTATTTCCTAGAAAGTGAACAGATGTCTTCTGTAATGTTCTCTATCATATTAAAAATACATATAGAATGCAAGTTCTTTATAGTAATGCAGACCTCTGTGTATAACATAAGAAATATTTAATGACAATAACTTGGGATGTTCTAGCTCAAGAGTAGACTACTTTTTTATAAACATATAGCTAGATAGCATTTAAAATAGAGAATTGTCTGAAATTTTAAAGTTTAATGTTACAATAGTAAAGTATTAGGATGCAGGATCAGTTTAGGGCAGAATGCAGTTATTTTCTCTCTGACCATTTTGCCATTCCAAATTGTAGTTTTCCCTACCCACCATGCATAATTATATTACCTTTACACTGGCTCAAATATTTTTTCAGAAGTAAACATCTTGCCTTCAGAGTATAATGCTAAACACCCAGGCACCTTTGTCGAGCTAATGTGTATCATCTCTTCATGTGTATTCACCTTCTCCATGCAGGAAGAGGGCTGAATCTGATTCTAGAAAGAGCAGCATACCCAACAGCAAGGAGGTCCCCTCTCACCATCCCACAGACCCAGTGGAGCTCCGACGCCTTAACTTTCAAACTCCGGGTAAGAGACAATGATAACTCACTGAGAGCTCCGTGGTCACAGGCTGGTTACTGATGCTGTTACAGAAAAGAAACATTGATTGTTTGGAAATAGGTGTTTTGATTGGGGGTTGGGGTTTTTTGAGGGGTTGGGTTGGTTTTTTGTTGGGTTTTTTTTTTTTTTTTGCTGCAAAATAGCTTTCTTTTTTAGCTTTGGAAATAATTCTGTAATTTCTTTATTTAAAAGAAAAGCCTGCATGAAACAGAGTTGAAGTTTCGTAAAGAAGAGCCCAAAGACTCAAATGCTCTATGGATGTGTTTTATGTACTAAAATTCCAAGTTAAATGTAACAATGCTACAAAATATTACTGGGAATGTACATCCCTTTGTTTATTAATATTATTTTTATGAACACTTCTTTGTAAATAAGCTTCCCTTATATCTATTGCATTATCAGGTAATTAACATATTAACATCATTATGAGTTCCACTGGTTTGCAAATGTACAATACAGAGGAGAAATACATAACCAGAGAAATGGTCTTGTCTTTGACAATAAGGTTGTATGTTATGGTCAAGGAGGATGTTAATATATCAGTAGTTCTGAGGTTAGAAGCAACACACTCCCAAATACTTTATTAAATTATTTTTTTCATTAATCATTGGTATAGCTGTTTGATCTGATAGTCAAGAAGCACCAAGAGAGAAATACTTAAAATATTATTTTTACCACCTTTGAAGGAGTCAACTTTACTTAAATTGGCTTTGTTTTGATAAAGTTATATCCCAGTAGACTTGTTTTTGATTACAGTAAGTTTGCAGAGTCTGATGCTAATTAGGTGCTGAATCTTTATGAGCCTCATGTTTTTGTCAAACTTATTACATTAAGTACAGAAGGTAGTGAATTGAAGTTCATAAAAGTAGGAAAGTAAGTGCTTGAGATGCTGAGGATTAACTGTGAAGTTGACATACTAAATTTTCCTTAAAGGGTTAAATGAATTCCTGTCTTCTAACAGTGACTGTACTGAGATAATGTTGCCCCAGCAGGAGTGTATCTGCAGAGTAATGAATGTGTCTGAATATCCCCACTTCATCCACATGGCAGAAGTAGAAAGGGAAGAGCCTGGAGGGTTTAGTTTTGCTCCAGTTTTGCTTTTTTAGTCTGTTCCAGTACACTGCTCCTAGCAGCTGGGGCAAATTAGATGTGTTTTAGGAGCATGTCTTCTAATTTAATTTCATCTTGGTGTGGGAATCTTGCTGACATGCTCTGCGACCTCTCTACCATAGGAACTTAAATACAGTAAATGAAAATAATTGAAAGTTTTTATTCAGTGTCCTTCTGAGGCTATGATTTTAATGTAGGCTCATTGTTTATGGGTAAAGTTTCCATCTGTTACTCAGCACTTTCATAAAAGTTTTTAAGGGTTTTACAATCTTTGAAACATGAGAAGAAAAAATATCGTTCCTAAAGTCTAGCTTATGCTTAAAACAAGTAATATTTCTATACAGTTATATCCTGACCAGAGCAAATGGCTTAATAGAATCACAGAATTATTTTGTTTGGTAAAGATCTCTAAGATAATTGACTCCAACAATTAACCAAGCACCACGAAGTTCAGCAATAAACCATATCCTGAAGTGAGACACCCACATGCTTCCTGAACACTCCAGAGCCAGTGATTCCACCACTTGCCTGAACAGCCTGTTCCAATGCCTGACGACCCTTCCATCATGAAGAATTTTTTCCTGCTATCTAATCTGAACCTCCCCAACACAGCTTGAGGCCATTTCCTCTTCCCGTATCACTTGTTCCTTGGGAGAACAGACTGCCCCCCAGGTCTTTTCAGGCAGTTTCAGAGAGCAGTAAGCTCTCCTCTCAGCCTCCTTTTCTCCAGGCTAAGCACCTACAGATCCCTCAGCTGCTTCTCATAGGACTTATGCTCCAGACTCTTCACCAGCCTTGTTGCCCTTTTCTGGACACGCTCCAGCAGCTCAATGTCCTTCTGGGAGTGAGGGGCCCAAATCTGAACACAGCACTCAAAGTGCAGCCTCACCAGTGCCAAGCACAGGGGGACAATCCCTGCCCTGGTCCTGCTGGCCACACAATTACTGATAAAAGCCAGGATGCCAGGATGATCTTCCCCAATGACCTTCCCCAGTATCTGACAGGCCTGTAGTTGCCTGGATCCTCCTTCCTGCCTTTCTTGTTGCTATTTGGAAATCTCCAGTCAAGTAGAACACCCCAGTTAGGCATGACTCCTGATACTGAGGAAGGAGCCTGAGTGAGTACTTTAATCAACTCCCTTGCTGCCCTTGGGTGTATCTCATCCAGTCCCACACAGTTGTGTGTGTCTAAGTGGTGTAGCAGGTCACTGACCATTTCTTCCAGGATCAGGGGGCTTCATTCTGTTCCCCGTCCTTGTCTTCCAGCTCAGGGGGCTGGGTACCCATAGAACAGTTGATACCATTATTAAAAATTGAGGCAAAGAAGGCATTAATTACCTCAGCCTTTTCCTCATCAATCGTCACTATGTTTCCCTCTGCATCCAATAAGTAATGGAATAATAACTAGATATATAAGCCTAATTTTCTGCGCTCTATTTATTTAGATGCGTAATCTTACCTATCTATTTGGTATTCATCATAATTAAAATGATACGTGAGAAAAAAAAGCCCTGCTGCCAAGTGCTAAGATATAAAATTAATTTATTGTAATTAATTCTTAATTTACATTGAGATGGTAAAGTTATTAAAAAATGGCAGAATTTGTGGCAGTTGCAGACATTGTAATTCCACCTCATTGATATGAAAAGAACTGGAGAGGATTTAAGGAATACTTCTTCTTGCAGGGCTATAGTTTATCTGAGAAATTTGATGTTTTCTGTGAAGCTATTTGAGCAGAACTTCTGTGATCTGTTTCTCCTAGGAACTCTTCTTCTTTGCTATAATCCTTTCCACAGATTGGAGAATTACAATTATTAAAAATACAGTACAGATCTCAATTATGATCTTTTTCCTATTACTGTACCACTTAAGACCCCTAGACACAGGTCAGGCCATCATGCTACTCAGCATACAACCAAATATCAAGGACAAAAATATTACCCCAGTAGATCTGTCTTACTCTGTTACACTTGCTAATTAATATGTTCTTAGTATGTAAACAGTCACAGTGAGGTCAATGTACTGTTCTTGTGCAGAATTTCAAAAGCAGAGTTTCACTTATCTCACGTTAACTTTAATTAGGGCTACCCTGTCATTAAAATCTGGCTAAATTTAGATTAGGTGTTTGGATCCTGCTGGAATGTTTATCCAACTCCCAAACAGCAACACACTACCAAATAACGTGCAATAGAAAATTTTTTTAGGATGAACCTAGAGAAACCACTGAAAGGCTGTACTTTCCATATACCAGCTTTGTTGGGGTTGTTGTACTTTCAAGTGTATGGGGTTTATTTTCTGCAAGGTAACAGAACTAGATAGTGGGGTACTGCAGAGGAGGGAGCCGAGGGAGGGGCTGATGTGGTTGTGTGCTAGGTTCTTTTTACTGAGAAACCTGCTAATGCCCTCATTCATGAGGCATTTCTCAACATTGCCTGCAGATAAAATACAGGACAGAGTGATGAATGTACTCTCAGTAATAGTGCATCAAGGTAGATGTTTTGACATAATTGTTGTTCTAATGATTTGTTTCTTTAGATTGTTAAAGCATCCACAGTTTGCTTGGAGCTTTACAGGCTTCCAGTGGGAGAGGAAAAAATGTTCAAACAAATCTGTAATGTACAGAAGTGTTAGAGAAAAATATTCTAATTACATTGGCAAATCTGGACTGGCAGTTTTCATTTGGAGAGGTGAATGAGACACTCCTATAAAATCATGGATTGTCATAAACTTTAGTATATTAAAAGATTTCTAAACAGCCTAATTCCAAAAATGCTATCAATCATATATTCTTTGTAAGGAAAGACCTGATCAGGTGTAGATATCAAAATAACTTGAAAGCTAAGTCCTTGGGGTAAATTTGAATTTCTAGCCACAATTATAAATTACTCCCAATACAGGTGATTAGGTACAAATTTTTGACAAAATATGTGAAAGCAATATTTTATCTTTGGTGATATTTGGAGATTCATTTCATCACAAATATGTTTTACTTATCATAAAATTGTCAGTTCAGCCTGAAGATGTCATAAAATTTCTCAGTCAAAACTACCATCATAGGAAATGTCTTGCTTTCCTTTCACTTTTTATTGTCATGTCATTAAAGAACTACATTCTTCAATAATCTAAAGAGACCTAAAGAACTCTAACCGTAAGAGTTTCCTGTCCTACCTTGTTCAGGAAGGATCAAATTCCTTTCTGGATTCTCTCCTCATTGGATGCAGTAACTCCATAGATAAATTTCACATTTTGCCTTGGCATTTGGAATAGCCCACTGTTCTGTATCTGAGAGCAAGATCCCATGTCTCTGTGAGTTATCCAAAAATGTGTATGTGTTAGATAAGCCCATATGCCAGTGAGTGGGTCACAGCAGTGCCAAGCTCTCTTTGAGTAAACATGAAAATACCCAGTCTCAGTAGGATTTAATTTTTAAGTCTGTTATTCTTCCATAACTGAAATAACTGAGGAAAAGTCTATCACATTCTTACCATTCTACAAGTTTCCTATGAAACACAGGATAAAAAGCATTAAGCTAGTGCACAAATTTTAGAAGCCTCTATGCCACATGGGAAAGTTAAGGTAAAGAAGGGGTAGTAATTAAACCTCACAAAAGGTTTCATCAAATAAGGCAGCCTGGTTTTGCAAAGGAAAATTAACTGAAATTAAGTAGTTTGAGTGGGTTCTGAGAGATCCAAGGCTCAGGCAGACTTCAATCTGCCAATCAGCCGGAGAACTAAATTGAGTTCTGCATGCCTCAAAAGTGACTGATTTTTTTATCCTCATTTAACTATAAAATGTGTCACACTTATAAGTAATTTTTGTAATTGGGTGCCAATTAAACAATTATCTCATTATATCTTATGAACTAAATAAGATGCTTTGAAATATAAGAAAAATAAATAGAGTTATTACAGCTCTAAGTTAAAGACTTTTTTTTTAATTAGGTAAGTGCTCACTAAATACTTATTCCCTGAGTTGCTGAGGAATTTCCACAAACTTATTTTCATGATAAAGCAGGAAAACTATAAAACATGTTCAGAGGAAAAGGATGCAAATAAAAAAAAAGGTGGAAAAGGTGATGTGTGGATTTAGGCACCTGATTTGCAAGACAGCAGGAAATTTCTTTGTGTGGCTTATCCTTTCAACATCTGTTTCTGAGAATGATGGCAATGCTGAAGGAAATACTGTGCTTTTTCTCCATGGCAAAAATAGGATAAAATGCTTTCTCATAAAGAACCACCATACATATAGGTCTTCATATGAACATGTCTCAGATGGAGGACTTAGGCACCTAAAAGAGGTACAGGCTTCAGATGCAAATGGCACTTCTCTGATGCCCTTTGTCATTGCTGTCAAACCCAGAGAAACCCAAAATCTGCTTAGCTAGGAGATGATGTTAAAAATTATTCTCTTCATGAGAGTTACCAATTTTTTACCCCATGGGTTTTAGACCATAGTTTTTGTGAAATCTTACTGTATTTAATATTTTTAGATCAGGATCCGAAAATTAAGTTTCCCCTTTTCTCACTGCAGGTGACCTTTGCGCATCACTCAGAAGTGGTGCTTCTGCTGTGAGGCTATGGGTTCCTAAGGCTCCTTGTTAGAGCTCAGTCTGTGATGCAGAAAAACAGAAACTGTTTTCATTCCAGAGTAACTGATCAAGTTTTGAAGACCATAAAATCTTCCGGAATAGAAGTGGCATAATTTTGAAATATTATATATGCATCTGCAATTATTTTAAAATAGCTGTTGCAGAATGATATATTTCTCTAGAGATTTTCTTGTAAATTTACCTTTGTAATTTCATGCTCTGGCCTAGCTCTGACTCTGTGAAAAAGAAATTTTAAAGTAACAGTAATTTATTTTTCATGTACTAAGGGCATTCTTGATAAATTTTCATGAATGCTGAATTCCTACTGAGTCAGGGTCATCCTTACATTTTTCCATTTCCCACGTCTGAATTTTAAGTAGCTATTTTTCTCTATCTTTTTGATATGTCTCAACAACCACCATTAGTGATTTGTTCCTTTTCTGTAAAGGGATATCTTAATCAACATAGATTGGTATGTAGAAGAGTGTTCTGTGTTATTAAATAAAAATGAGGAGTTTGTAAAGTCACAGACAATTAATTCAATGTGGACCTAAAGTACCACTCAGTTCCTAAACAAAATTTCTGTGACAATCATATGTCACATTTTCACTTCATGTAGATTGTAGTCTGTATACTAGCAGATTTGGTCTTTGTTTAATTTCTAACTTTGTTCTTGTTTATTATGGGTACGTCAACCTACAGTTCCAAACTGGTAACTAAATGTGTGTTTCATAAATGTTTCTAAAAGCCCTTATCATAAAATCCTGACAACAAACAAAATCCTAATTTAATGCACTAATGACAAGCCTAAAACACCCACTTGATTAGCTGGGATAAAGTAATATAATTAACAGGTTTAACGTCTGTTAATATGCAGATGAATTCTGACCTTGCTCTCTTAGATTTTCCTTGAAATTGTGGCAGAAATGGTATTTCATTTTTCTTAATCACGTATTTACCACAAATTAACCAGAAGATAATTCTACACTGTAATCAAGCCATACATTGTTATTTAATTCATGTAAAGGGGTTTCTGCTAGGCTCCATAAGATCAATTACATTTGGCAATCTTCTGCCAAATCTGGAAAAAAAAAATGTAATGGGTACAATTTCAACTGTGTTTTGCATGTGGTGGCTTTGGGGGTTTTCTTTTCTTTGAGTTTCCAGGTGTTTTTATCTCTTTTTTTTTAAAAAAAAAAAAAAAAAAAGAGATACCCTATTTAAAAGAGATTCTGAAAGCATGTTTTCAGCATGGTACTTCTTTTGACTCTTTAGCATGTCCCAGGATCTGTTGTAATTTAGCTGTATTTTGTCTTTAAGTTTTTGTGTTGTCATGACATATGTTGATTGGCGTGGGAGTGTGTCATCAAATAAGTGTATTTTCTTATTTGTAGCCACCAAAAGAAGTGAGGTTAGCTGTATTTTAAATGGGATCCTTTGAGTCGATTTCTACACCTGCTCAATAGGAGCCTCATGCTTTTGCATGAGATGTGATGACATCTTAAATGTTCATTCATAGCATATTCTGTTACGATTCACAGACTGATTACATAACAAAAGTCCTTCAGCAGTTCTTTTAAAAAACAGCTACTTTTATCATATCAGTAGAGCACATTTTATATACTTAAAGTATGAAAACAGACCAAATGCAATTACTTCATAAGTTACCTGCCAAATATTGTTTGAGGAAATTTATTCAAAGTGTAATTGCTGAAAATGATTCATAGAGGAAGGGTTTATATGCAGTTAAAATTTGTAATTTTCTGAAGTTGTAAGTAGTTCCTCTTTTTGCCTTAGAAAAATTTGCCTTCAAATTTCATATTTGCACAAAGTGTTTAATATGAAATCACCCCTTGGAAATGTCAATTGGCATATAAAGAAGCATATAAACAAAAATAATTTTTAAAAAAAAGTGTTCAGCATCTCTAAAAATATATTCCTTCACAGTAAGTTAATTATTAGGATTTGTTTTCATGTTGCTGGTGATTTAGTCAGGTTCACTGTGTGATGAGCAAGTCTCATACTCACTGGGTTTATGTCCTTTATGTTTACAGTAGGGGAACCGCACCTTTAAACATCTTAGTTGAGTTACCAGACGCTGTTTTGTGCATGTCTGAAGTGCCTGTATGTACAAGATTGATTGATTATGATGGTCTACTGCTGTTACTAATTTGTTTCCCATTTCCGATTGGCTTTTACTTTTTACAGCTTTGAGCAGTAATTCAGTCCCCTACGCCTCCCTGATTGGCTCTGTGTCCTCCCTCTCTAGCCAAACTACCACTCAGTCCTTATATGATAATAACTCTCTCCCACGATTCGCTCGAAAAGGTCTAAACATCTTTGTCTCTATTATTTTCTCTGTTCAAGCACTGTTTTAGATGTACATCAGTCCACCTCCATTTCTGGATCAATCTAGAGTTCTCTTGTGCCTTTTCACTCACATATTTTCCATGGGGGTGCTTGATCTGGATCAATCAGTGTAATTACTAGATGACTGTCACCCACACTCATTTTGACAGTAGCCAAGTCCTAAGCAAAATTTGTGGAAAAAAAAATGGGAGAGAAGCAGAGCTGCATCCAATAAATTAGTACTTAGAGAGAAATTTTTTAATTGAAATTTCTAAGGAATCTCCCCACTGATCTGAATATTCTGCTTTGTTAGTTGACTGACAACTTGCCTTAATGTCCTACCATCACAGATGTGCTATGAAGATTCCATAAAATATATATGTATAGGGTCAGAAGAATTAGGGCCAGTGCTGCTGGACATTATTTTGGAGTCTGTTATGACGCTTGAAATGTCAAAGACTACAAAACAAAACAAGAATTAAAAACAAAATTAAAAGAATTCAAACACGTGCTACAGTGTGACTGTGTTGTAGCCACATGGTCATTTTCAGCTATGTTTAAAGGAGATGCAAGTCAACTGTCTTAGGCATGCTCTTGAAAGTCACGGTGACAAAGCAAACTGCATTGTGCAACATGCCTTCCAGCTTGAGCCCCCTTGAGTCATCAGTGTTTTCCCTTTGTAATTTCAAGAGATCCTGGGGTTCACTAGCTTAACTTTTTCTTGCCAGCTCTGATTTCTTCCTTAAGCTATTGAAACCTCACTTTCATTTTAGGTGTGATAGTTTAAAGTACGAAGAGAAGAATGTAAGCATTTAGGAGAAGGCTCATGAAGACTAATAGCTTGAAATAAATATGTTCACAAAATTTTGCTGTCAAATCTTAAGCTGGCAGATTGTTCTAGTTGACCCCACATCTTTTTTTTTTTTTTTTTTTGCCTTGCTGTCCTGTACTCCCTCACACACCCATCTATACTTCCAACTCCAAGCTCTTCTTCTTCTTCTTTTTCACTTAGTATCTTCATCAGTGGACAAAGATGTTTACACCTGAAGTAGATTGTAGGTCCTTTTAGGGGTTGATAAATGGGGTTTCAGATTAAGCATATTTTAAGGTACTAGTGCAGTCAGCATGTGTGTCCAGCCAAACTGTACAACCCCTGCCTCTACAATCTGCTACTAGTGAAAACATTTTTGAAGTTCTAATTGTCTTATGTCCAATGTTGTCTTCAGTGACTGTTGTCTAAAAGCAGTGATGCATGTTGTTCAGGTCATTCATAGCTGCATGTCAATCACGTCAGAATTCCGTGAAATATATAAGTATTTCTAATTTAGAGTATGCAGTCAGTCTTCTAGACCTTGATGCATTACTATTATTATCATTATTAATAATAATAATCCTGAGCTTTCCATTTCATTTTTTATGCTTTATTTTATAAGTTAGTTTTATGTTGGTTTAGGTTTCTTTTTTTTTTTTTTTTACCATTTCCTTTGCAGGTTCAGGTGTCTCTGGTTACCCTGGTAACCTTCATTATTCAAGTTCGTTTTTCTTGATTATGCATAAGTCACTTTGTTTTCTGTCAAAGCACTATTGTTTCCCCTTTAGGTCTCTTTCAGTGTCTGTTTCTCAGCTCACATTTCCTCATCTAGTTCAATAGAGTTTTCATTTCATGCATTGCGGGAGAAGGAGTTTGAAATGACATTAAGAGTCATTACTCAAAGCAGAGGTCGACATCAGGTCTAACTGTCTCGTTTTTCCATGCCTAGCTAAACTCATTGACTCATATGACAGTAACTCTTTTCTCTACACTAGGAATGTTAGCTTTGGGAATATGCTTGGTGACTTCTTTTAATTTGGCTTCAGAGCTCATCTATCCAGAGCATGGCCTGCTTTGAGTAACCAAACTATTTGCCTGCTTCTCTCACATATGACATCTTTACTACTTACACATTTCTAGACATTCTAACTACTGCATTTTCTGAATTTTAGAGCAATGACATCACTGTAATTTACTTTAAATTTTGTTGTTCTTTCTTGTTCAACAGGTATGGCCAGTCACCCCCCAATACCTATCTTGGAACTTGCAGATCACATTGAACGATTGAAAGCAAATGACAATTTGAAGTTCTCACAGGAGTATGAGGTAAGTTTCCCCACTTCTTTACTACTCAAGTTGTCATGCTTTCTTTTTCCCAAGACTTCTCTCTAATATGGTGCCAGGTTTGTATTATATTAAAACCATGATAAAAAGCTGTATAAAACGACAACATTGGTGAGGTGGCTCCTTTGTTCATAAAATCCTGTTTTCTTTTTATAAGGATACGTGTCAGGCGGATTCCATGGACACAAAGTTGAAGTAGTGTGTGATGATACAGCACTTACTTGTTTTAAAATACACAAATATCTATCTTTCATGCAGTTTAAAGATCATTAGATATTTTTAAAATCTCCAGTGTAATGTTGACAGGACAAGTGCAGCCAAAGCTCCAAAGAAGGTTCAGTCCACTGCTTTAATTTTACATGCAATAATAGGATTTGCAAGTGCATGATGTCTCTTCTAATGTAACAGTTTCAGGACATTGTATTTTCTTCCTGTCAACAATACCACTTTGATAAATTGTGAATGATGGCCTAGAAGAGCATGAAAGAATTTAACTGGAAGAGAGTAGCCACCTTGTCAGTAACCCATGGAGTATGTAGGTATTGCTATAGTGGAGAGTAACAGCCTCTCAGGTCAGTAATTTGTGGCTAAAGGGAGATAGGAAGCCATTAATTAAACCCAGTAAATTATAGCAGTTTCTTTAATGCCAAAATATTGTCTATGTCAAAAATACATGGATCAAGTATGCACTGAATCATCAGTAGAGAAGTGTTTCTTTAGATCAGCTATAGGTGATCATGTCAGTGATCCAAGGATTAACAGCTCCCAGAAGGATCACTGACAATATTTTCTTCATAGTCTGTTGTGTCACTAATCCTTGCTTAAAACCCTCCAAAACTTTGTTAGCATGATGGAATAAAAGCCTGTGTTGCTCTTATTGTTTTGAGGACTGCACATTAGTTGCATTTGAAGGTTCCTATGGACACTGGCAGTGCAATAAGAAACACTCAAGATGACTTCACATGTTAGTTTCACAGTAACATGATACTGCATGTATACATACATTTCCATTGTATTTTAAAAGTCTTGACGGAAGATGTTAAAAGTTAATATTAAATGCTATGATAAAGAACTACAGTTGCTTATTATTTAACTGAATGCACTATTCAAAATGACCTTAAGACTGTTTTAACAAATACTCTCATTAGATATTAAAAGGAAAATACAGTTTCAACAATTCCTGGAAATAAATAAATAAATGTTTGATGAGCAATTTGGGATTGCTGTTTACTGTTGAAATAACAAAATATGTGAAAGAACCTTCTCAATTTTCTGTGTGTAAACCCTTTGTTCTTAAGTATGAAGATTGTAGCACATAAATAATTGGACAGGGAAATTTATGTAGCAGAATGTTCAGCATAATAAAAGATAACATTTGGTACAAATTTTAAATCCATTTCCTGTTGTTCTATGGGCAGATTAATTGGGTTTTTTTGTGATGGAAATTCCAAGTTATTTACAAGTCATATAATGTAGTATAATTGGTATACAAATAAACAGTTCAGCTGTACCACATCTTGAACACCGTGTGGAGATTACATGGTTTTCTTGTGCTGTGAAAGTTTTGGTATTTTATATTATCTCTTTCTTACTTAAGTAATTAAAATCATCTTGAAAGTGTAATTTTAATAATTTATAACCAATACTGAAAGATACATTAAATCATTAAATTCTTACTATCTGTCCCTGCAGAAGTTTCTCTAGTCTATGTAAACAGGATAACTTTCACATTCTTTTTTTTTTTCTTTCATTTTTTCTTTAATTTCTTCTATTTTTTCTTTTTGTCTTTACCAAACATAGTGTCTGGAGCACAATGGTCAGACATTCAAGATTAAAGTATGCACAACTGTGGGTCAGCATCGAGCGTCGTTCATATTGCTTTGCCCAAGGTTCAACATTTATCTTTGAAATTACAGCTTTAGAGATACCACTTCATTTCCATCTAGTCCAAGATTCATCCATTTTGAAATAGAATTAGTGAAAAGCAGTGCTATTTGGTTTCATGGTCCAGGCTAGGCAGTGGACTAAAGCTGCAGTTTGCTGATCACTGGAAGTCATCTCTGTGTCTTGGCTGTGCATTCCTGTTGTTGTCTTGTGCCAGTCCTGGCACTAGCACATGTGCAGCTGTTCAAGGATTATCTCAGGAAATAGATTCAGCAAAAACTAACTGTTTTATTTTTCTTTGCTGTTTTCAGTTGGATCGATTCCCTGAACTAGCTCACCACATGTCTGCTTAAGCTCTAGTGCCAGCAAAGGGAAGTGATGGGTATATCTGTGGTCAGGGACTGGGACCTTCTACTTCAGCAGCAGTTCTCACTAACATCTCTTAAACAATCCCTTTTTAAATCTGATTGCAAGGCAGAAAGAGGTACAGATGGTAACGGTTCAGTTATTATCACTTCAGATAATGTTAGAACTGGTGAGACAGAAGGAAAAAGAGATAGCTCTCATATTCAAAGTTTCAAGGTGTGACATGCAACAGGAAACTACTGACCTTTACTGATACAAGCAAAATTCTCCAATTAATTCCTGTCTAGGGAAGCAAACAGTTTTCATCAATTACCACTGATGATTTCTGTTTGGCTTGGTTTGGGGTTTTTTTTCAGTAGTGCCCTTTCCTTCTTGGCAGTCAATTATTTTATTTTACTTTTTGTGGAATTGTTTACATTGCATGGATGAAATTCTTCAAAGATTTATTGATAGTATACAGTAACTGTTATGACACCTTTGTGATACCATAAAATAAAATATATATTGATGGTTTTCTGATAAACTCTGACTTCTCTTCCTTCTATCAGGAAGTTAGCTCCACTTCAAAAGGATGTTTAAATTATTTTTTTAGCACAACATGCTTTGGCTGCCACTTCAAAAGAATTACTAGTTTCACCACACAAACACATCTTTTCTAAGCACCCTGTTCAACTTTCAGAAGTGCCTGAATACTTGTTCCTCTTCCATCCTTGCTCATCTTCCATCCACTTCTGATCAAAATTTCTGATCAAAATTCAGTACAAGTTTGTTTTTTTTCTTTTGGAAGAATATCCTCTTGCCTGTTTCCACTTTCTCTTCAGACAGACAAACCTCCCTGTCTCTTCAAAACTAGCAAAAGAATCTCCTCTGTTGAGTTATACCCTCTGGCACCTTTTTCTAATGAAACCCTATATTGCTTCATTGCTATGATCTGCTAAGGAGAGTGTGTTCTCCAGTGTGGAACACCTTCTATCTGTATAACATTTTCTAAGGTTTAGTGTCATCAACTGGATGAGTTCTTCTACAAGTCTTCAGAAACTCTTCCATAGTGTCTTCTCCAGGGCATCTCCTATTCCAGCTCTTACAGTATATGAACAGAATAGAGACTTCTTCCATTGTACTTCCCTCACAAGTTCACCTTGAATACCAGCTTTTATGGAACAACAGGAGCCAAGCCTGAAGGATTAGGACTGTGGCAAGATTCAAATAAACTTAAAATTCACATGTTGCATAAAGTGTTTCTGTAGTGTTAACACAGATAATGCTCCCTCTCAATGAGGTTCATTTCTTCTTCAGAATAAGCTTTTCACAATCCTTCATTAGTTTTTTGTTAGCTCACAATCCCCAAGCCTAAATAAAATGGGGTTTACTCTGTTAAACGTCACATATCATATAATTAACATCACACAGTTCTTTTCTGTTCTCTAATTTAAAGACAGGATTCATCCCAGCTGATTATTGTGAAGCTTTTGCTGACTTTGGCAATTTCAGTGGGATTTTTATGTCATGTAAGTGTCCATATGGACTTGACAGCTGCAAAGAAAAAATCTGTGTTTATAAGAAACTGACCTTTCTATTGTATCTCCTCCTTATCTGAAACTTCAGAATTTAAAAATAAAAAGTGATCATGGAGATAAAACTGAATAAAACCTGTAATGTTCTGCCTACTCTCTGATGTATTTGTAAAGTCGTCATCCTGTAAGAACAGAAAATCTGTTTCTCCAAACCAGGTTTCTAAGACTTGTGTAAAATGATTTAACATTTATCATCTGAGATCTGTACATAAAATTTTACACCCTTAAGGAAGTAAATTAATTTTCATCTGTTTTTGCATGAGAATCTGGCACAGCAACACAAAAATTACACTGTCAGACTCTGTATGTTACTATGATTATGGTGAATGTGTATATATGCACTGGTTAACAAATGTTACAAGAAGTTGTATATAATTTAATATTTTGTCTCACCAGGTTTCTTTCTTGCAGCCTTTTGCTTTAACATTGAGTATTGGAAAACATGGAGCTGAATTTCGACTTTTTTTTTATTGTAACCTTTCAGAACCAGTTGGTAGGATTTGTGATGATTCAGGTTTACTGAATATGTTATATTTCTCTTTTTTGTATCTCAAGCTGCAACAACATAAACACTGGATACTAAAGCACAGTAAATCTTGTATCATAGAAGCACATACAAAACTTATTACCAATATAATACATTTTAGAAGTCCAGGAAGAACGGATAATCCACTGAATGAATCTCTGTCAAAAAAAGAGATGCACTTAACTGCTATATCATTGTACATAATAGTGACTCGTGCAAAAACGAATTTTTTTCTCAGCAAAAATATGGGTTTGTTCTTTTTTCTTATAGTAGTTTCCTCTTTCTAATGTTACAAACATAATTTATTGGTATTTTCTAACTTTACATTCATAGGATGTGCTCCATTTATTGAGAAACAATTAGTGTAGTCAGTGAACGATGAAAAGTTGTCTTCTTATTAATAGCACATATGCTGTTGCATTCACATAGGTTGCTTGGTGCTTAGTTCCACCTTGGGTAGTATCTGAGCCAACAGTACAGTTATGGTAGAGAATTTTAAAGACATAGTGCAGGAATCTGAAGTCCTTCTAGTCAAGATTCAGAGTGGTGTATTATCTCCTTCCCTCGTGCTGTGAATGCTGCATTGGGATAACAGCATTTGTTTATGCTTATATAATTAATCAAATAAAAGAAAGCTGGTGTTGCATATTAGGATGCAGCATTTTGGTCTGATACCTAATGTTGTTTTGCTGAAGGATTTCACAGAGACAGTTTAATTAGTCAAATAACTACCTGACAGGAGGGTGTAGCCAGCTGGGGTTTGGCCCCTTCTCTCAGGCAACCAGCAATAGGACAAGAGGAAATGGCCTTAAGCTGTGCCAGGGGAGGTTCAGGTTGGACATCAGGAGGAATTTCTTATTGAAAGTATTGGAACAGAGGAAGGTGATGGAATCACCATGACCCAAAGTGTTCAAGAAACAACTGGGCGGGGCATTTAGTACTGTGGTTCAAGTGCTGGGGGTCAGTCAAAGGCTGGACTCAGTGATCTTGGGGGTCTTTTTCAACCATATTAATTCTATGATTCTATACTGTAATAAATACCAGTTTTATTTTGCCTAACTGGGGCAGCAATATGTACAGAAAGAGAAAAGTAATCTACTTCCTGAAGCAAGAAAAATTATTCAAGGACAAACTATGTGGGTCATTATAGATCAAATTGAGTTTTGCAGGGGCTTTTTAGAAGGATTAATTTGCAGTATTTTTAGGGGCTTATTGAGAAAAATAGAGGATCAATGAAAAATTTCACTCCTTTAATCTTTCCTTGAAATAAAAACTGTTGACAGTGCTTTAAAAATATGATGAAAAGTATGTTGAAAATTTAAAGTAGCACCAGTGTCTCATGTGAGACAATTATAAAGTTTAGTTTATAAGACCTGATGCATTTCATACACTATATCAAACAAAACAGCAGGAGGCTTCAACCACAAAAAATATTTAAACAAAGCAAGTTTTTTTAATTACTCAGGTATTTGTCTGCTCCTGATATTTATTTTCTATCTGAAGTTATCTGTAATCCCCAGTTCTCAACACAAAATTATTTCTTTTACAACTGGTTGTAATATCAGGGTCAAACTATTTTAATTGCAGGTAGGGAATAAACAGCTTTTGTTTATGACTGGTGGCAAAGAAATACAATCCGTATGATACATTAGAAAAAAATAAGGTTTTTATAACATTTTGAAAGGGAGACTCTCCTTCAAGGATGTTTTCAAATAATGTTTATTTTCCTCTTTCAGTTTTGTTTAGTTACATGCTTATACAGCTTGTTTGATTCCATTGGAATCAGTTTTGCTTAATTTCATTTAGTCATAGGAGTATTAGCTTGATACTGTGAAGGAAATACCTTTTTTTTTTTTTTTCTGAGAGGAGTTTATAAAAGCTTTTGGAAAAAAGCTTTTTGTATTTCTTGCTACTCTTGAACAGTTAGGTCACTTTCCTTTGAGAGTTAACAGAAAATGTCTCATCTGCATTTATAACTGTTTTTAGGACCAGGATACAAGCTTACAATTGAGCTCAAAAGAAGTTTTTGCCGTATGTGGGGATTTTCCCCCATATTCTTGAACATTATACCCTTTGCAGTGTAATGGGAAATTCTCCATCTTAATTAAAAAAAGCATAATTCCAGTTGGCAGATTGCCATGATCATAAATTAATGTTCATGCATCTAACATTCACATTTTGGTAATGCAGTATGTAAATCTCATTCTATTAGCAAATTTCCTGCATAATACAATAGCATTCTATTATAGATTCATCAGTTATGGTATGAAATTCTCATCACAGTTGCTGACATTGGTAAAAGAGGGTCAAACTGTTCATTTCTCTACATAGCTGTGTACTTTCCCGAGTTGGGCTGAGTCTGTTTGCATTAACATGCACTCAAATTTTTCTTTTTCATTCTTCTTTGCCTACCTGGTGCTGGGTTTCTCTGTGAAGCAGTGGTCTTTGGTGATTTAATTCAAGCCACAAACACTGCACCTACAGTGCATGGAAATGCTCTACAGGACATGCTTCCTTGTGAAAGTTATGCAGTATGTATCAGTCCCCACATTCTGCAGAAACTTAAAATTGCTGGCTCCTAATTTGCTGCTGTAGTGACCCTTGGAAGAGCACTGTTCTGGAGCAGGCAGGCATGTGTCAGCTTACACCAGGAAGGGTGGCATTTTGTCATGGTCCTTCTTTCTTTAGTGATGAATACAGTCCTGTAAGACTGACATCAGGGAACATTTGCCTCTTGTTTAAGTGGTGTAAAGGAAAACTGCACAGTGAGCAGGTACATAGTTACTGGAGGGGGATTGTTTGAAATTCTTCTGGTTTGGTTACCACCAGAAAATTTTGGTTACCGTGATTATTAGTCAATGAACTGTTTTATGGATGGTGCATTATATTAATAAATATTTCTCAAGTCTTTTCCTACCAAGAGATCACCCTTGTTTCAGCAGCCAGCCATTTAGAACACAATAGCTGAAAGATTTGTCAAAGCATGGGAGGGAAATAACAGTATTACAAATATTTTTGTTTCTTTTGCACAAAGCACCCATACTGCACAGTTATGCTGTGAAGAAACCCGTTTCTTTAATAATGACAGCTTTATTGAAGGCAAGCTTTCAGAATGAAAATACTAGAAATCCTATTAAAGTGCCATCCATTAAACCATTAAAGCACTCATTAAAACTGTTAGTACGGACTTGTTATTCATGAGTTATTGGTCTTTCACACTTCTGAAATGTGTCTGCCAATACCACTCAACTCTTTGTTCCAGTGTGGCTATTAAGTCTGAGGAAATACAGATTAACTTTCTTTTGACAAAATGGTGCTTTGTGGGAGGATGGGAAGGGCACAAAGTGGTTCAGATTGCTGAGGAAAATAGGAAGGATTAAAGTTCAATCCATTTGCTTGTTTCTGATAATTTATGTTAACTATGTCTGCGTGTAGACCTAAATATTAATCACTAAATTGCACCATCTGGCCATACATCATACAAAGTGTATGTTTGGGTTTTTTCTTGATACTGAACAGTAGTTTTAGAAAGCTTAAACATTAAGGAGCAAAAATAGGAAGAATAATACTGAATACTGAACAACTGAAGCTAAGCTTTAAATTTAAATATTCTTAATAATCTGTAAATTCACATGAAAAGTAAGTATAATATGGAGCTGAAGCTGTTTCTCATAATTGATAAGAATCGTAGATCATAATTTTCTGTGTATATGCAAAGTTATCTTTGTATATGTAAAACTTCAGTCTAAACATACTGTTTGCAAGTATTTTTTTATTATTATTTTTTACATCCTGTTTTGGCTTTTTTATGTTTTAAAGCCACAGTCCTGCAGTCCCAGCTCAAGACTAGCAGCTTGTTAGGCAGCCAGTTTATTCTGTTACTTTTTAGTTTTCTTGTCTAATATGAAGAGAAAGTTATGTGACATCTTACATTGTGAAGTAATTTCCAGAATATTTTTGTCAGTGTAGGTGAAAACCTAAAAGATAAGACAGATGGTCTGCTTCAGTTATCTAGAACAATGCAGAGTAGTGTGCCTCATTCTAGGGCAGTGGACTGTGGTTTAGATAGCATGTTTCCATATACATCCTTCAAAAAATAGTGCCTAGGTAGTCACAGATATTATGTGTTTTATTCCTGGTCAAATAATCCATTTTATTTTAAAAGTTAATTAGAGTATTATGCACTAATATATAGTTAGCATCTTCTGTACTATGTTTCTGTTCTCAAATATTACTAGAATTCTGAGATAAATCCATAAAATTTTCCAAAGTTCTGAAAACTTGGCCTGCAAATATCCTGCATAAGTTTTCTTGTTCGCCTCCATTAACTCAAAAAGGAAAGAGGGAAGATTTGTGCTGTGAGAAGTCATTATGTAAATTTTATTACTTTTCAAGTCACGTGATGTAAGTGAATTGCTGGCCTGCTGATAGAGGTATATTACATGTCTTAAATATAGTATATATGTATATAACTATTCCCTCCCCAGTGCTGATGGAAATGCTCTCCAAATTCTTTCTCTGTGCCTTTGATGAAATAAATAGTACTTAGAAGTAAAAGATAAAAATATTTACATTTTTCATTTAAGCAGTGCATACCTGGTGCATACTTTCTTTGAAATTCTACCAGCCATCCTTCTCAGATCATGGGAAAAAATTACTGGGATGAAACTAAATTGCAAGAAAAAGGAATAAAAATTTTACAGAGTGAAAGTAGAGAGTAAAATTTTACCATTTGCTTTATTGGTAAATAAGAATTTCACTTTGCAGTCAGAAAAATTAATGTTTTTGTTGGAGAAGGGTGAAGCCTTAATCTTGGATCAGGTCACTATGTTTATATTTAAGCACAGCACAAAAGTGATGTGTACCTTTGCCAGTGGCAGAATACTAGTTGGGAGACAGTTTGTTGTCCCTTTATAGGCAAACAAAATACCATAAGGCTCCAAAAAACCCATTACCAGTTTTGCAAATCTTAGTCATTAGTCTGTTAAGATACTAACTTAATAATAATAAACTCTTAATACTATTGACATTTTAAGACATGTTAATCATAGTCATGCAAATTTTTAAGATAGCAAACCCAAATAGTTTGATGTCAAAAATTGTGTGGAAGATTAAAAAATCAGATTCATTCAGAGCTGCGTTTTAGAATGCCTTTTGAACACACATAGTGCTACAATTCAAATTAATCATATCCAAAGTACAAATAGAATTTTCATGGCCTTATTCATGACCTCAAGCATTTAATTTCTTCCTCATTCCTCTAAAAAGTCCCTCTTAATTTGCTTTTGAGGGAAGACCTCCCAAGCACTCTATCTCAGTTTCTGTAGATAAAGTGTGAGCCAGATCTGAGCCATCATTCTCCTCTACTCTCCATAGCCAGGTTATGCAGGACTTTGTAACTTTTATATTATAAAAGGTAATTGAGCCTAGGATAGGTTAATAGGATAAGGTACTTGTTGTCCTGAGGTATTTGTTTTCCTAAAGACAAAGGCTTCTCTATCAGGCAGCCAGGCAAAATGATTATTTTTTTAGAATAATCTCAATAAAGAAAAAAATTTATACTCAAGATACTAAATAAATAAATTGTATAAAATACGTAAAGGTGTATGAGAATGAAGCAATTTCCAGACTGGCCAAATAGTAATTATTAGTCTAAGGGATAAGTCCTAGCAAAATCACATTAATTAATTTCACATGTGCTCATTGTGAATACCTACTCTAATTACAAGTTATATTTTATTTCCACTAACTTGAAATGGACTTGCAGCTGTTGTAACCCTGGGAGGAGTCAGTAAAGCTGTTGGCTTGATGCTGTAGAGGTAGCATGGATCTTCTCAGTTGTGCCATGTTGCTGGTCTGCTCATGGAAAATTAACATAATGTTGGTGAACTGCCCCAACTCGGCTTACCTGTGTCATCACTATTTTTGTAACAGTTTGCCACTAGCTGGCATAGGGAGCTGCCAGTTCTTACTGGGATTAAACAGAGGGCATAAACTTCAAGCCATAGTTGTGTATTCATGTTGATGAAACAATTTTAAGGTCTCTAATGTTACAGAAAGGGAAAGTAAAACAATAGGTGATTATTCATGACTTCTCAGTATGAGATGACCTTTCATACAACCACTACCATAGCGAGCATAAACAAGTACCATCTGTTACCTATTTTGTATTCATTTTGCTGCATATGTAGTTCAGCCACAGAGGTAAAAGTACTGGAGTCTGAAGTCTCCCTAGTGGTGAAGGATGAAGGAGCATGTGGCATGCTTCTGTAATTCCACCCTGGAACATGAAGGAAACAGAAGATAAACAGCGAATCTGGAAACATATAGTTTTGTTTATTAATAAGATTGGCTACATTTATGAATAAGATATCATTAAAATTTCAAATATGCCTGAATTGCTTACTTATTTATGATTCAAGGAAATAAAAAGCAAGTTTCTTCATGTTGTCTATGGATGAAACGCATCTAGTTTCCTGAGCAACACTCGTATCATGTGTTGGCCTGGCATCAAAATGAAAGAATAGAAACATTATTTTTCTTCTAGAAAACTTCTTCAGGAACCTTCGGAGTTTATTTAGTAAACAATACAGTGAAATTTTTGAACATGTGCACTTACTAATAAAGGCAAAAATACTTATTCTCCTTTATCCCAGTGTTTTTGCTGGTATTTATTCATTCTCTGTTAAGCTAGAACCCCTCACTTGCCAAAATAAGAGAAAAGACAAAAAGATAGGTATCTTGCTTTCTCTGAAGAAAAAAACTGGATTTTAAAAAGCTTATGGTTTAAATTCCTCATGGAAATTTCAGATGCGTAAATACAAATTGGTTAATATAGTATCATATAATATGTTACAGTGTCCTGAAGTAATAATTTTCTTTCAAGAGCAAATTATTTCCAGAGCAAACTATGGGAATTTAGTTTGTAATTATCATAAATAAAGCAATTATGTAGTACCTCGCTGAAAATTTCCTTTTTTTCTCTGTGTCTTTTGAAGTCTATTGATCCTGGTCAGCAGTTCACATGGGAACACTCTAACCTGGAAGTAAACAAACCAAAGAATAGATATGCGAATGTAATTGCATATGACCATTCTCGTGTTCTACTCTCAGCAATAGAAGGTAAGGAGACCTTTAAAATTAAATTCATTAAATCCTAAAATCTAGGATAATTTTACTAATCAATATCTTTATATAATAATATAAAGAAGCGTTAATTATAGTACTTCCAGGAAAATCCTGTAATGACAGTCCGTTTCTGATGCATATTGTCAGTAATGTGTTATGAACTTGCACTAAAATGTACTTTCATGTGTAACACTGAATGCATTAAGTCCCTGTGGATATGCCTGTGAGTTCTCTAAAGTTAATTAATATTGCTGTTTACTTAAGACTAACACTACGAAGCAAATGTAGCAGTAAACAAACACACATGAATTGAGGGATTTGTTGATCAATGAAATTATCAAATCTGCTCATTGAGTTTTACTTTTCAAGACCTTAATGTGGGGAAAAAAAACCCAGAACACTTCATGTTCTCTGTGAAAATTTTAAAAACTCTCTGTTAAAACTTTTTTTTTTAAATTTCCAGTCTAAATGTTAGAGTTTTTAAACAAATGCCCACATGCAGACATTGTTGGGAGTGTCTCACTGACTAAAGATTGACAGTGTAATATAGTGAGAGCTTTTCATTATTTCTTTCTTAGTTAAAAAGCTTTCCAAAATCTTAAACGCTTAGAGTTCTATCTGAAGCAGACTGTTACAGGGAGTTAGCCTTAGGTATTGTGTCTGTTTCACCAAGCATAAGGATGCACTCGTTTTCACTCAGAGGATTTTTTTATTTTTTGCAATTCTGCCCTACCATTAACCTGCTTCCTGGGTTGAGGACAGATTTTCAGTTTATGCCGTGTTGTTGACAGTCAGGTATTACTGATGGCCGTAATCAAACAAATTATATATTTAAGTGACACAGTCTAAATGAAAATAAGATTTGTCTTTAGTAAACTCTGACAGGACTTATGTATGATACATAATATAGAGGGATCGTATTCAAGGTTGTAATTATTTCAGTCATAACATGCTACAAGTTAAACTGCAAGGTGTTTTAGTTTATGGTTATAAACAGCTGCTTATCTATGGCTATTCCAGACCTAAAGACACTGGATTTATAGGTGTAATCCACTTAAATATTAGCTGCTTGGTGAAGAAAAAGGCAACCCCACTGACTTGAAGTTTAGATCTTTCCTCATTTACTGCAGCTGCCTACCATAGGCTTTGATAACAGATAAGAGCTTCTCAAATGTATTAGCAAATTTTAATGACTACCTTGAAGAGTTTTCATAAGATAATCTGCTTATGTTTGTTACACCTCTGAGCCTCATATGAGCAGTTCTGACAAGATTTTTTTGCAACATCACTTAAAATTTTTCTTGTTGCCTTG
Organism: Rhipidura dahli; assembly: GCA_013399225.1. NCBI lineage: Eukaryota > Metazoa > Chordata > Aves > Passeriformes > Rhipiduridae > Rhipidura > Rhipidura dahli. Next base: position 245,399 of record VXAC01007924.1, read on the forward strand.
TAAAAGAATATGGTTGTATAGAAATCTGCCACTACCTGGTAGAACTACCTGTCTCAACACGGAAGGGAGGGTATTCTAAATAACAGTATATGTGATGTAGCAAATAAATATATCCTTTTCTGTTTCACTGGTCTGGATAGGTCAGGAACAGAAACTGGACAGCTTTTCTGAATGTTATGTAAAGTTCTTCAGAATAAAATTCTTCACTCAGAAATGAGTCTTAACTGACAAAAAGAAGACTCAAGTTTTTCCTGGGATTTTGTTTAGAAAAAGAGTTGTGTAAAGGGGGAGAGAAGGGGACCAAAAAATTACATGCAAAAAATTTTATTTATTAATTTATATAATAGACAACTGGACATTTTCCTCTTTATGTAAACAACGCATGAAATTTGGTTCCCTTAAAAAAAATGAACATATTCTGAGAATGGGAGGAAAATTTAAAAGGCAAAGCAGAAAACATCAGTTAAAGTGGTTGAAAGTATGAAATTACACAGTACATTGGACTATGTTTTTAGAAAGAGATAGTAAAAATATGGGAAAAAAATTACATTGTACCAGTAAAGGATTGAGTATTTTAAGGAGCAGGGACAAAATATAGTTAAACTGTCATGTTTGATTCCCTTTTTTAAGTAAGAAATACCATGATGAGGCTAAAATTTCTAAATCTTTCATAGTCATTGACTCTAAACAGAGAAAAATATTATAACCTTTTGTAGTATTAGTGTTAGAAGTAAAACTACAAATGGGATTTTGACCCTTTTAATTCACATGATTTTAAGTATTTTCCAAGTGTTTAGATTATGATGAAAAATAGCATATGGTGAATATGTCAAATATTAAATGCCTTTTATAAAACTATATTTATTCTTGAAAACAGAAATAATTTAATATTTATATTATTATCCTCTTAAAAATTTTATTCCTGGGATTTTGCTTTGTTGTTTTGCTGAAGTTTTCTGTGTGCACCTTCTTAAGTTTAATACACTGGTCTTAGCATTTAGTAATAAATACATCTCTTTCAGGTTTTAAGTAGATATTTCAGATATGAAAATACACAGTCTAGCCAGCACTTTATTCAGTTGACAGCTGTTTCTTTTCATGTTACCAGTGAAATCAGTACTTGAAATATTACTTTAAAATACATTCTCCATTAGCTATGTTACTATACATTTTAATCAGGACCTAAATTTGGACTACATTATATTTTCTTACAACTATTTGGAGAATATTTGATTAGATTTTGTATGTAGGCCTCATCTACATTTCTTCAGTGGCTAAGAAAACTAATACTATTAGTGAGGTTTGAATATTAACTATGCCCTTTCTAGTGAGAAGAGCTTCATTTTACACCTAGGCAGTTGCTTACTGTTTAAGAGCAAATATATATGAAGAGAAGACTAAGCATCTGCCAAACTGTAATCCTACACTGATGAACATTTGGCCTCTTAAAAGTGTTGCAGAAATATGGAATATTGTAATTGCTGCTTTAGAATGAGACACAAGGCCAGTTTTGTGCAGTTGCACAACGCTCTATCGTATTCAAAGTTATTACTAGAAATTAGCAGAGATTTGACACTTCTTTCCAACTATTGATAATATCAAACTGTTTAAAATTGCATTAGCCCTGAAACATAAGGCTTACTAGCACTTTCAAAGTGTTTATTTTGGTACCTTTCATAACCTCTGTTGAAGCCTGTTATTGAATCCCCACTAAGTTCTTGACCTCTATAATTACATACAGCATGGAGTTCCACAAAATAATTGCTCATTTCGTGGGAATTCTTCTCATATCACTTGTTTAAGTTTTATTACTTTAGATGTCCCTTTGGAGGGAAAACTCAGGTTGGATGTGGTAATTTGGTTTCCCTCCCGAAAAAAAATTTTACTTCACAAAATTTTTCCCATGTTCTTGAAATCTGATTGAAGTCTTGAAATCAGCTCATAATGTGCTGGTTTCGGCTGTTTCTGAGATGGACACTTGGAATTTTAAAGTAAAATGTAGTATGTTAGAATGAAGTGACTTCAGCCTTGAAAAAGTAAATAAAAATTGGGGGGTGGGGAGGGAATGGATAAACATCCTGCATTTTAAAAGGTCTTGCCAGTTCTTTTGGGAGATATCCATGACTAAAAGTCTTCTGCATGTGGATGTATTTGTATAATGCCAGTTATTAAAAGAAAAAAAAAACTATCGTATTTCAGCAGGGCTTTTTTTTTTTTTTTTTATTTGAAATTCAGTTACTTTAAAGTGCTGTTAACAGTAGAAAGCTCTGACTGTAATACAAATGGTCAAGAAAGAAAAGGCAAGAAGCTACTAATATTCTTATTTGTCTGATGGCCATTTGGCAGTAAATTGGCTTTGAGTATGCAGACTATCAGTGTTAGATTTAGAAGTTGTTTGGAGCAACTAACTGAAGAGTCATGACCTACGCAAATTATTTGCAGTCTCCCAGATTTCATTTATGTTGCCTTCTGCTAACATAACATACACTTAGAGTAATTGTATGGCCCCTCACCCTACAAGCTTGGAGTGCCTTAAAAACAACAAAAGTATTTCAGTGATGAGCAGCAGGATACAGAAAGATCAGTGAAGTAGATTTCATGGTGGTAGAGCCCCTGTGAAGTAGATTTCATGGAGTAGACTTCATCGTGGCTGTCTCAACAACAGTGCTGAGGCAAGCTGTAGCTATACGAATCTACTGATACTGTAGTAATTGTAACTTAAATGCTGCCATTCTTGATACCCTTGAAATCTGCTCAAAACAATCTTTCCTGTATATGTAGCTATACTTCCCATTGGGGAAAACGTCAAGAAAACATCCAATGGCTTTGTTCTTGACTGACTGATGAAGATCTGGTACCTGTTTACTATGCATAGTACTACTGAAACTGGGTTTTGCAGGATCTATCAAACCAGCTATCATTTTATTTCGTATTAGTAGAGGCAGTCATCATCCCTTTTAGTTCATCATTGAGAGTATAAATTAATATTTCTGTTCAAGAAAAGATTCCTTTGATTGTTAACTGCTGTGTTAATCAGTGTTTAGGAGTTAAAGATCACTAAATCCAGCTTCAAACAGTTGTGAAGTAATCACAGTATGATGAGGTCATGTTAGATTTCAATATCTGCTTTGCAGTGTTGTGCACCATGTTGCTATCTGCACATACTGCCATGTATTGTGGATAGTGTCCTGGTGCAATGCTCTTATCTATGCCTCTGAGGACCTGCACAGAACAGTCTGGTATTTTCATTCTGTACTTCTCAAGACTAGACAGCTTTTAGACCAAAACAAAACAAACTCATGTTTCCTTTCTTTCTCCCTAAAGGAGCTCCTCCTTTTTCACATGTTTTTCTGCTGGTCACCTTCCAAGTTTCTCTTCTCGTCTGCAGATCTTTTACACTCCTAGTTCCTATTTTGCCTACCTACATTTCATTTTTCTCACCTTTTCATTTTCCTTTCAAATTACTTCTCTTCTGTCTTGTAAACAATCCCTTTCTTTGTCATGCCTAATTCTGCATATTTGGTCGATCCCTTTTTGACACTGCCTTCTTTCCATAATTCTCTGTAATTCAACAATTCTCCTTGGGACTCCATATCATTCATCCTTTCCCTCTTCACCAGACTCTGCTAGTCCTCTTAACAGTCTATTCACAGTTCAGCTATCTAGAGGTTTTCTTTTCCTGACATTTCTTTTTCCTTCTTAGCTTACTTTCTTAGGATGATATTTAATGAATTTTCCTCAGTCTTTGTAAAAAGCCCCATTTTACAAATATTCATTACTAGAGTACCTTCACTGGTCTTGTGCCGCTTCATATTTCAGTGAGTTCTTAAGGTACAGATTTGTGCTTAGGCCATTTCAATTTGAGGATTTCCTTAATTATTAAGGTTTTACATAATAAAAACATCCACATAAACAGTTGTTACTGGCACCTAGCACCTGTTCATTGATCAAGCAGATCACAGAGTGCCAGATGATGTAACTTTCTTGGATTTCAGCAAAGATTTTGATACCCTCTCTCATGATATATGCTTCTGGAAAAATTGTCCAGCATACAGCTGGATAGACACATCATGGGATGGGTGAGCAACTGGTTCACAGGTCAGGCCCAAAGGGTTACAGTGAATGGGGTGTCATCAGACTGGTGACCTGCCACTAGTGGGGTTCTGCAGGGCTCCACCTTAGGGCTGATCCTCTTCAACAACTTCATAAATGACTTGGATGCAGGACTGGAGGGAATACTAACCATGTTTGCAAATGGTACAAAACTGAGGAAGCTGTTGACTCCCTTGAAGGCAGGGAGACCCTGTAGAGATTCCTTGACAAATTAAGAGGGCTGGTCAATCAACAACCACATGAAGTTCGACAAGGGAAAATTCCAGATTCTGCACCTGGGACAGGGCAACCCTGGAAGTAAAAACAGGTTGGGGAATGAGATGCTGGAGAGCAGAAAGGGGCCTGGGGCAGCGAGCTGAACATGAGTCAGCAGTGCCCTGGCAGCCAGAATGGCCACCAGCATCCTGGGGGGCATCAGGCACAGCATCACCAGCATGGGCTGCTGTCACAGCCCATGGCAGGGGGCACGATGTCGTGGTAAGTTCTCATCAGGCTGAACAAAGATGCCAGACTGTGAGTCAGGGCTCTTACGCTTTTATTGTAGATATGCCTTCACTCCAGGAATCAGACCACTATTTAGACTCAAAAAGTGTTGTCTAACAAGCCTTTACATTCTTACAATCTGCTTCCACAAGAGTGTAACAAGCCCTTAATTTTGTACAGTCCATCCGAATAGTTCTCAGCTCCTAAAATAAACTCAAAGGTGCTGTCTAACAAGCTACAACACACCATTATACAAAATCCTGTCTCACAAGCCACAACACACATTTACAATATCCTCACTCCTGCAATACAGTTCAGCTTGGAGAATGGGATAGAATAGGACAGCTGTGCTTTGATCAGACATAGCAAGAGGAAGAGAGAACGAAGAATATCACTGGTCCTTAGATTCCACATTGTTCCTGCCATGAGGATGTTGCAGAGCATGGGTTGTGCAACAAAGAAAGCAAAAGACACAGATGAAAGAGAGGATAGTGAGGGGCCTGATCTGCATCCTTTCATAGTTAACCTGGTGCATGCCTCTTATGTAAATTAGATGTTTCACACTGTTTTGTTCACACATGCACAACCAGCCTGTGGTTTTTGCTCTGACATTGTTCAAAACACCAGACATTGATTTAAACCAATAGTACAACTTCATCAGCACTTGAGTTCATCATGGTATTTTTTCAACTTGTTTACAAGCATGATGGAATTTATTCCTATTGCTTTGCACTATTTGTGACTAAAAGCATATGTCGTAGGGAAGCAGCACAGAAACAAAGCTTTGTAATTTAATTTGTTGTAAATAGAAAGGCTGTTCTGTACTGAGCCTTTGTAAAGACTTAAAATAATTTCATTATTTGATTTTAGTTTGTGAATAAAATGTGAAGTCTAATTAAAATTATTTAAGATTATAACTCTCTTCAGGAAGTCAAGTGAATCATTCCTAAGGTCTACATTATTAGCCTTGTGGATCTGAGTCTATGTTGCAGTAAGCTGTACTGTCATCTTTGCTCGAGTTCTCAGCATAAATTAAGAGCAATACACTTCATGGGATTTTTAATCTTTGGTACTGTAATTGTGGCATTGGCTAATCTTATTTCATTGCTCATTCACTCTTACTACATAAAAACTAAACTTCTTTGTTCTTTTGAGATATTTGAAAATGGATTGTCTTTTATGCTGAACTGCTCATCTGATTCTTCCCCCATTGTGCTCAACTCCTGTCTGGTTAAATACAGAGATTGCAGACTCTGGTCATTCATCACCACAGTTGAAAATGCTGCTAGAAAACAGTTGTGGTAGAATCATGGTTCAGGAGTTTGGTCTTTAACTGACTTCCTGTGCAGAAACTGTGTCTCTGCTTTCATGAAACTTGTAAAAGTCAGGTTATATTGCGTGGATTATCCTAAATTTACACTTTAGGTGTGCCATCCTAAAAGACCAGTAAATTGCACTGATGCTAATAACTTTAGTAAGGTTCGTATCAATATTACTCAAGGCAGAATTTGGTTCCTTTGTCCCCTTCTTGACCCATGCTTTTCTAGAACAACTGACCTCTCTTAACTATGAAACCCAGATTTAAGTAATGATGGCAATTGCTGCTGTGCTTGTGGGTATGTTGCCTTCAAGCTATGGCAGCTAACAAAAGTTAGCAGGATTTCATTGTACTGCAGTCAGACTGGTTGTCATTTGATTGTTTTTGCAGTATTAGACTTGACAGAAAATTGTTCAGTTTTCTCAGCTCAGAATGAGGTTATGGCCAGAAAAGTCATTGCAGAAAGGGACATTTTAATGTTTAGAATTACTTGTCTGTGATAAATTTTTATGCTTTGTCATTGTAGATATTTACAGATATTCAGGTTTTGTATTTTTTATTTTTAAACTATAAAACTATATTTTTTATACAATTCATTAGTCCTCTTATGATAAGACACCTTCCCTAGAGGGCTTTAAGGATTTTGGAGCAGGATGTGGAACTGAGGTCATGCATGAAAACAGTGATGAAAAGAGACTCTGTGAGAAATGGGTTTGATACTTAAAGGGACTATAAGAATGGATGGAGAACAAAGAACATACCTAATGAATACTGTGTGTGTGAGAGACAGTGGAGCTGAGCATTCTGAATCAAGTTGTTCTCTTGATCTCAGCAGAGATAAAACACTGTTGAGTACTGTATTCTGCTAGAGATAAACCCTTGATGAAAATCTCAGTGCAAGTGTTGGAGCAACACATTTTTGTTTGTTTGTATGTCTGTTTTCAAAACTTAGTTGGTTAATTCATGAATAGTTGCTCAGGGCCTGTGGTAAATGGATTTTCATGTCCATGTCCCAACTATATCTTCGTTTTGTGCCATGAAGCTAACTTGCCTTGTAAAATAATTTTTCTAGCTAAAGGACTTAACACTTGTGTACACTTTAACAAAATCAAGTGGAGAAACAGAGAGAAAAATTTGACTTTAACCTACATTTGAAGGTAGATTAAAATGGAAATTTAACCAAATCTTTGCAATTATCAGTAATTGCTAATCGTTATTCTTTCTTACTTGAATCTTAGATCAAGGAAGTTATAATCTGGAAGCTTTTCTTCATTCAAATTTAAAGAATTAGAATTTATTTAATTTAGAAGTTATACATTTTAATATGATTTATCAATAAATTTAATACAAATTGGTAAGTAGAAAGAGTATTTAGGCATTCTGATTTTTTTTTTTATATCAGGTACTAGGATTGGTTGCTAAAATTTGAAACTATCATTCTTTAGGGAATAGCTTGCAGTAGTTCTCATGCTTAATTTTCACACTGAGTTTGTGCAGTATCAGTTCCAAAGGACAGCTTTCCCAGAAGATCATTTAACCACTTTACAAAGTGTTGTTTTTCATTTTTTTCCTCAGGCTTTAATTTATAACATGTGCTTCAAAGTATGATACGAGGCATCATAATATAATTCTAATTTATGCAGGAAACATTTCTTTCCAGCTTTCTCAGTTCCTTCAGTAATAATACCCAGTTGGCGTAGATTTTTCCTGTTGGCTTCATTCTTCTTTCTCATCTGTTTTGTGGAAAAAAAAAAAAGGTTTTATTATCTTGATAAAGGAAGAAAATACAGCATTGTGCCTAGCAGTTGTATTTTCTATATCATTAATTCCAATATCCACAATAAGAAGTGTCACGTAAAACTGATTCAGGTCTACAAGAACAGATGCTTTTAAACTCCAATTTCTACCTTTCATGGAGGGAAATCATGTTTTTCAGCTATAGACTATGCAGGTTAACAAGTTTTTTATTTTTTTCTGGTTTTCTCCTGGAAGAAAATTTCAATCAGGTCAAATCAGTCAGACAGTCCTCCTGTGTCCATTCATGCATCTTGCCTGAGGAGTGCCATTTTCTGCCTCTCTTGTAATCCTGAAGTTACAAGGTCTTTTTATCGCTGAAATATTTTGTCAGGTTTTTCTTCTGATTTTGTACAAAAAGCAAAATCAAATTAAAATTTTACTTGAAATATGATTTGAGCATTTATAACAAGAACATATATGGAACTTTATCAGGCATGAAGGCAAAATTTTTTGCTAGAGTACAGCTGCAGTAACACATAATCTGAATAATTTACAGATTACATAGGATCTTACTTACTGTGGCATTTAATCTGTGAGTTCATTCACTGATAAGTACGTAGTGGAATGAAGCATTAAGCTTACCCAGAATGAGTGTTGAAACTATTAGAACTGTAGCTAAAAATGAACTTTTAAGAGGTACTGCTAATTTCCATTCAAATTCAAATTATTTTGGAAGACATTTTCAGATGGGTGCCACTTACAGTCAGGAAAGACAAGGAGTGTGCAGCTCCTGCAATTCCTGATTCGGGATCACCAGCAGTAGATAATGCATCAGAAATAGGTTTGAAGATTTGGTTTCTGACAGAAAGCTTGGGAAATACTTATTTACAATTTATTCTTTTTCACAGCCAAAGAAACACAATTTTGTTGCTTTGTGAAGTGAAAACTTCTTGTATCTTTACAAGAAATCTGGAGCTGGTATTACCACTTTGGCTCTCTTTTGAAAAGAGTTTATGGAACCTGCACCATTTCTTGTGTTTTAGACTTGTGCATGGCAGATTGGCTGCATAAATATAAATCGTTAATTTCTGATCAAAAAAGGAACTTCTGTCAATTACTTTAACAAAACTTACTAAGATGCAGAGATCTGTATTCAGCTAATTAACGCTGCTTTGCCGTTCAGCCAGCGCTGAGATCTCAGATGAGTATCTTTTCTTTCTGTAGTCATCAGTTAAAAAGCCAGCAGTGACATAAAAACTGATCCCTCCATGCTTTATCTTTCAACATGCACATAGTCTGAGTTGAAAGCTGGGCACTGCACTGCTGAATTCAGCAGTGGTCTAAGAATTTTAAGTCCATTTCTACCATTTCCATTAGCATGGCTGCCTTATTAGTGTAGACTAGAAATGGGACTCCGGCTGCAGCTAATAAATCTCCTTGACCTTGGTAAGCAGCATGTTCCAACTCTCAGTGCAGGCTTCCTTCTGCATACCCTGAGTCACTGGCCTGCTTCCTGTCAGGCTCAAGGAATAGACAGGTATCTGGTAGACACAGCCAAAGTCCCTGTGTAAGTCTTGTCCAAAATACCCAAGCCTTGAGCAAATAGCAGTGTAGGTCCCATGTGCCCAAAAGTCTTGGATCCCACCTTCTTTTCATGCTTTTACTTCTTATTCAAATGTCTTGCAGAGGTCTTTATTTCACGCATACACCATATAGCAAATTTCACTGTTTCTTAAATCTGGCTTACATAATGTGTTTTGTTACAATAATAATTTCCCCATTTAATGGGAAAAATGAGTATAGCAGTGATATTAATAGCCTTGACGATATTTTTTTTTCTTTCTGTATTTGAAGGAAATGCAATGACCTCAACAAGAATGCTTAAAGAGCCTCTCCAGGGTATCTGCTTGAGAATCTTTCTTGTCTGTCCCAGGTAGAGACTGCCGTACTGTTGGGTGTCTGCAGGCAGCATCAGAACAGCTTTTGAATGCTGCCATGTTGACCCCCAGGTCTCTCCACCTGATACAGATTTTCCAGCTTTTTTTATACTTCTTAGCAAATAAATTCTCCTGTGTCAAAAGAATAATTATTCTCAGAGAGACCAACATGCCTCTGGCATACACTCTTGTAAGTACCCACTCACTACCTGGCACACAGCCAGCCAAGATTGACCAAGTCAGCTGTGTCACAGGATTTTTCAGCCCTTGAACAATATGACAGCACAGAAATCCTGCCCTGTGTTTTCATTCTCTCTTTGCAGGCATACCGGGCAGCGACTACATCAATGCCAACTACATAGATGGATACAGGAAGCAGAATGCTTATATAGCAACACAGGGGGCATTGCCAGAAACCTTTGGTGACTTCTGGAGAATGATGTGGGAACAACGAGGTGCAACCGTCGTCATGATGACAAAACTAGAGGAGAGGTCCAGGGTAAGGAAAGCTTAAGCAAGGTTAATAATACTGTACCTGAGTTACCACTAAGTAAGTTACTTTACATTTTTTGTTTCCTTCACACGTTTGCCTGCCTTCTTTATATGTGTAAAAACTGATTTTTTTTTTTTGGTTACCACGAGTTAAAAATGTCTATACTATGAAAATCACTTATATATAGGAAATCTTTATTTTAATATGAAACTAGCAAGTCGTGCCACTTATTTAGTATTTTCTTATACTCTGCAAAATTATTAATTTTTGATCATAGTGATTTTGGTGGTTTGTTTTCTGTTTCAATCATGTTGGTAATCTTAGGAGGTGACCAAAAGAGTTATTTCTTCTATAGTAATAAGAATATGATTATATAATCCTGTTATGAGGAAGTGAATGTATGTCAACAGCATTCAGTTCTTAATTTTAAATGGTATATATTCAACATCAGCAAGGATTTGCATTTGTTGAGAAACATTTTTTGTTTTTTGAGCACATGCTGGTAGCTAGGAAAACTACAACAACATATGCAATAAAAGAATACAAAATTATCTGTGGTATTTCAAATTCGGTTTTGCAGACCGAAGTAAAATTAGGAGAGTAAAGCCCTAAAACATAAGGATATTGTTCTGATAATAGTATTAGGATACTATTCAAGTAATAGAACCATAGCTTCTATTATTAAGAAGAGTTATAATAAAATATGTGCTATATGTAAAGAGAAATAAAAAATAGTCATTTGTTTTTGCTATAAGATAAAGAAAGTGATAGAAAGAGTAGTAGCAGACCATGGTGTGTTGCATGAATATTTACTACTGGGTCTATGTGTGGTGGCATTTATCAGTTCTATGAGTGGATATTACTGGAGAGGAGAGAGTAAAAAGGAAAAAAAAATAAAAGAGAAGAAGAGAAAGATGGGGAGAAAAAGAAATGGGAAAACTCATCTTCAGCAGCCAATCAGGAAGACAAACAAGTATTTCATCCTCAGTGGTGTTCCTCCATCCAACTTTTTCTACAGTAATTGTATTTTGTGTCAAGATGTACTTGCAGTCGTCATGGGTTGTTCGTGCTCATGATGCTGTTACCATTGCTGGGAGCATACATTGGCCAGGGAGAGTGCTACACAGCTGGTTCATTGCTGAGCTTTCTACAAATATATTTATGAGTCCTATATTGTTAGCCAGAAACTTCAACAAAATGTAGAAATCAGAAAGGGGGAGAAAGGAGGGGTGATCCTAACATCAGTGGTAATCACTTCCCTTGGGGCCCTGACAAAACAACAGTAGGAGGGTTTTGAAATCCAGGAGATGAATAACAAAACAGGAGTGTCACAAGAGAAAACACCACCACAAGCATTCTGAGGTACACTGTTCTAGAAGCTTGTGTGAAGGGGCAGGAAGCTGCAAGTGGGAAGCAGGCTGTAGGACTGCAGGTGGAAGGTGGAAAAAGCTAAGGTATCAAAGACTCTGTGCAATGAATTAAAAAGTGCTATAAATACGGAAGTTCAAGAACAGTTCAGTAATATAGAAAGAGATTAGTAAGGAGGATAGAAGATTTATCATCCAGAAAGGTTTTAAATCAGTAAAAGTATCTTATGGAGGTAACTAGATGATAGTTGGTATTTCGGTAGTTCATGGATGAGCTCCATTTCAAAATGAAAATGTTTTAGCATGTGTAAGCTTGGAACAGGGTGGAGTGCACCATAAAGCCTAATGCCATACTCTGTTGGCATTGATATCTTTTCCATGTGCTGGGATACCTATAATTGCAATGATTACATAACATGAACCTCTTGGCAGCAGTCACTCCTTTCTGGAGGCTTACCAAAACACATATGTATTTATTCTTTTACCCTTTCCATCGTTTCTAAAAGTGGAGTAGGCTTTATGCAGTTCAAACAAGGTATAGCATTCTAATTATAGAAGCACTTCCCACACGTAAATTCAATCCACATTAACACCACTGCCTTTACATACCTTATGGCAATTAGTACATAGCAGAGGGTAATTTTAGCAGAATTTTAACTTTATCTTGGGTCTACAGTCCTTGTCTAGTCCAGTCACTGCCTTTTTGGAATTGAGAAAACAAAATTTTGCCCATTTCTTCACTAATTAATTCTTTAAAGTTGCTGTTAAATGACACCAGACCAAAGAAAAAAATTGATCTAATAGGCATCCCACTGCAAAAGGTACACTTAAGTTCTTGACAGTTTTTCTTAATACTGCCGGCCACAGGCAGCCACTGTCTAGAAAGAAGTTTTGATGTAACTAAATGAAATTCTTCTCATTCTCTAAAATAATTGCCTAGCAGAGTTTTAAGCTAACTCTAGCCTTTGTTGGCTGCACCCTAAAAAAACACTGATCAGAATAGTAATCACCTCCAGAAGTGATTAGCATTCAGAAGCAGTATGTTCCCTAAGTGGAATGAGAAACCAGACATTCTAGTCAATGGATTGCTCATGCACTCAATGCTTATGTTTGTATATTTTTTTGTGCATAATTTAGTGCCTTCTGTGTTCATAGGTTGAATTTGATGCATTCAATGCAAAGCATTGCATACCAGCTATCCAGTACATATCTCAGCTCCCAATCTCAAAGTCTGCAGCTTTGTGAATGTGGCACACCAGTTACCTCTTTTAATACAGTAGCTGTACAGAATGTAATTAATGGTATTGATGGTGAAACAGCAGTGGGAATCCCTGTGTAGGAAGAAAACCCAGTGATGACATTTTATTGCTATTTTTTCTCGTGCTATCGTTTTTTATATAGCATATTCTTATAGCAGAAAAACAAGTGATTTCAAACATGAAATAGAAGCTCTGTTACATATCATTAGGGATGAAGAGCTTTGCTAATTTTGTTTCTCTTTTTGCTTTGATTCTGTTTTGATTGCTTTTTTGTCTTGGCAGCCTGATCATTATTCCTGCTGCAAGGCAAGATTGTTTCTCCCGGGGACTTTCTGCTTTCCATCTCCATGTCGTCATTTCTGTTTAGCTAGCTTTTTTTCATTATGTAGTCCTGCAGCCTGGTATCAGCCTTTTTAACCTGGACTGCATAGATAAAGATGAGGATTTTAATTGCATCTGCAGAAAAAAAGTTGGTTCATTAGCATGTGTTAGATGTCTGAGTGACTGCAGATTTGAGAATGTTCATATTTTACAGCTGAGTAGATTAAATGAAGATGTTACAGTGAATTCATTATTCATTTGTTTGCCTATAAGGAAGCTGCAGGAAAAAAAATGAAGATTTTCACTTCTAACCTTTCACACTTAGTCGGTTTCATATTAAATGTCATCACCTGAATTTCCCTTGACCTAAGCCAGACTGCAGAGAGAAAGTCAGTCTCATCATTCAGCTATGAAAATAATTTGTATCAGAAAGGATTATACACACTGGCAATGCATGGAACAGGGTTAGTAGCATTTTTGTCACAGATACAAGTTTAATCTTAGTGAAATAAAAGAACAGTATTGAAGACTGTAAATTAGAGATTAAAAAAAAACAGTTGTGTGTTATACTAAGGAAGTATGTAAAACATGTAAAGCTTTAATGTGGGATACGTCTCTTTCCCACTTCTCTGTCTTCTACCCCAAGCAGTGCAGACTAGACTGTTTTTGTTGCTGGTTTTGGGGTGGTTTTTTGTTCCTCTCAACTAATTGAATGTTTGAGTACTCATGTGCTGTAGTGAATTTTTGAATGATCAGATGACAGAACTCTCTTTATAGCAAAAGATAGCATTGCCTCCAACGGGAAACATTTAGTCCTGCCTCCTTTTTCAGGGTAGGATACTGTTGTAGATTGTCCATTTACAATTCAATCCTTTCCTTCTTTGCTGTGTAATTCTGTATTTTGAATACATTTGCTATGTCATCTTGGAACAGATAGAAAATACTTACTTCCCTATTTAGCCTCATTACAATATTTTCTATATTGGGATCCCAGTTTCTCAGTTTAAAATCTTCTGGGTAAAAAAACCCAGTCAGGTCAGAGCTAAATGACAGTATAATGACACTATCAAGTATTCAAATATTAGCAGGTAAATGGCAATATAATGCCAGTATGAAGTATTCAAATACGAGCCAGATTCTGAACTTCTTTACTGATGAGGAAGTCTTTAGCTTTCACAGTGATACTATCAGCTTCATTAAAATTTGCTAATGACTAAGTGAATACATGAGGAAACTACATTTGTGGCAATCTGTTAGCCTGGTACAAACACCTGTTTGACTGTCATGAAGGACATATCATCATCAATATTATAAGCAAAAAATGTCTAAAAAACCATGAGCATAGAATAATCATCTTGGTTTGTCAAGGTTAAATCATCTTGAATCCTGAGTCTTCCTTAGGAATTGGAAGAATGAAAAAAGCCCAGCAGAAATGTCATGTATCCTGTCTCAGATTTTGTTCCCCATTATTGATACACATGGGGCTTTTGCACGGATCCTGTATTTATTCCATAATAACACCAAAAGATAGTTGAAAATCCCTGGACTTCTCTCAACTTGCCGATGATGCCTGAGAGAGTCAGGAGAGATGGCACTGTCATGAGAAATGGTAAATGGACTTTTCCCAGTGTTGCTGAAATGCTAAACAGGAACTCCTGTTGTTCCGAGTGTTAAGAATCAGAACACTCCCATCTGAGTATTTCAGCTAATTTTTTATAGATTTAGAGACTATTCCATTTGTAAGAAATATGGAAAATGGGTGGCAGTAGAGCTATCAAGTAGGTGAAGATATATGTCTTGAAGCTAGAGTAAAATAATTGTTTGGGGTTTGTTTTGCTTAGTGAGGTTGGTTGGGATTTTAAAGGAGTATATAATAAATTAAATCAGGGAAGGTTTATTCAAATTCAACTAGTACAAAACCCACAATAAATTGAAAACACAGTGGAAAATGTAATTGTACTGTGGGACTCTATAGTAAAAGCGGCTTTGAAACAAACTCTGGCAGCCAAGGTAAGGGGGAAAAAAAGGAGGTCTGGGAAGAGTACTATATTTTTCTGCTCAAAATGTTCATGTTACCAAGATTTTTCATGAATCTTCATTTGTTGATGGCAGACTAGGCACTGATATCTAATGTGTGTGATGTCATAGCTAAGACCAGGCAAGAGTATGTGCACCACAGTAAGTAATAAGCACAGAAAACTAAGAATGCAGTTTTCCTGTCTATATGAATGGAGTGCAGCAGATTTTTATGCAATTGTGATGATGTTAGTTCTCTATTTGTTGTGCAGACCTTCTGCAGCAAATATCAGATCTTCCTTCTAAGTATGTTTGGGTAATACTGTAGGTATTGTTTGTCAAAATATTGCATCAAAAATAAGTGGCAATAAGACATATTCACTAAAGAAGGAGAGGAGTCAACAATACGTGCACTTAAAAATCCATTTAACAATACTATCAATTTGGCCCCAAGTGTACCTGTATTCTAGTGTATTTAGACAAATTGTAATTTATTTTTGCAGAAAACTTTCACTGATGTTTCTTATTGGGCAGCACAGGTTTGTAAAAGTCTGCTGATTTTTTTTAAGTTGTGAAATATATTTAAACAGGAAAGTATGAAAATAAATTTTAGCTATGCTTTGTAGCAACTGAAAAAATTATACGTCTTTATCTTGTAAGTGGTAAGTTAACTTACCAGTCAGCAGATATTAGTAGATAGGACATGTTGCAGATGGCATTTTTCATACTGAATTATATAATTTTACTAAAGAGAAACTATATATGCAGTTTTGCCATTGTTCATTTCCTAGTTTTACTGGTAAACCAATACCTTCTCTATCAATAATGTACTATGATAATTTTAATTCACTTTAGTGCTCTCTGCACACTAAGATATGATTTAGATGAAGACTGAATGAGAGAAGTAGGGGGGAAGAAAAAAAACCACAAAATCAAGTACACCATGTGTTCACCAGATTTACAAAAATAAAAATAAATATGTGTAGGTTTGTACTGTTGTTTTTTTTACTGTAACAGAATGCCATGGCCACAGTCCAAGAATTCCTATGCCAGTGTATGAGATGGAGTCACCAGCTGTAATGTCAGAATTGTAAAACTTAACCATAACTGTTTATTATGGAATGATTCTCAGAGGCACAAGGGCAGGAATGCGGTCAGCTCTCTCTGAAATGCAGTCAGTCATAGGTGCTTAATGTATGTAAGAATCTAATCCACTAAAGCTTAGAGTTCATTTTCTAGGCACATTTCAAGTGGAAGTGCTGTGCCAAGGTGCCTCAGCTAAAACTCAGACTGTTAATATCATCCAGTAAAATAGCTATGGAAATGCCATCCTATAAGTAGGGTTAATTTTGTGTGAAGGAATTGCTTTTACACACTGCATAGGCTGGAAGTCTGGTTATTTCAGCATATATACACTTGAAGTTGAGAACACACAGAATTAATGCGCCATGTGAAAAGATGTTGGTAAATTACAGAGAATCTAGAAGAGAACAGTAATGATCAGATGTTGGAGAAATAGAAATATTTTGATTTGTTTTGTATATAAGAGAGTGAAGGAAATCACAGTAGTCTTCCAGCATATTAAAAGCTGTTAAAAAATTTCATAGTAATCAGCCATTTTCCCTGCCTGTGGGTCTTTAATGAGGAAGAAATAAATTTTGCAGCAAAGGTAATTTATACTGAACTATAAAAGAACTTCCAAAATGTAATGTCAGGAATGGAGGAAGCTTTGTAGGATATTTTGTGCATTGTAAGATTTCAAAAATTGTTTGCACCAGAGACTTACCTGAAATGGTTTCAAGCTGGCAATACCTGGTATTGCCAAAAGTATTTTTCAAGGCAACCATCTAGGGGGTTTTTTTGTTATTCTGTGTGGTTTCTTTTAGCTTTTAGGGTAAACTGATGATTTTTCTATAAAAATACAATTTCTGTGAGGCAACTGTATAGCAAGTGATTTATTCAAAACCATATTCTAAATCTGTAATTTGACTTTAGTTTCTTAGTTCCTTCACTTTGTGCTTGAGGTAAGACATACATTACTACCTCCCATCATTCTTCTCTTAATACAGACAGAGGAGCTGCCACATGTAGAAAATGCCCTTTGGCATTTTGAGTTAGAAGATTAAAAATTTTCATACTTGTTTTCAAAATTCAGTGACTGTAGAATCTTAGAATCATTAAGGTTGGAAAAGACCTTCAAGGTCATCAAATCCAACTTTTTACCGAATACCACCATGCCCACTAAACTATATCACAGAGTGCCATATCCACTCATTTTTTGAACACTTCCAGGGATGGTGAATCCACCACTTCCCTGGGAAGCCTGTTCCAATGCTTAACCACTCTTGCAGTGAGGAAATTTTTTTGATATACGACTTGAACCTCCCCTTGTGCAATGTGAGGCCATTTCCTCTTGTCCTGTTGCTGGTTGCATGGAAAAAGAGATCAACCCCTACCTCACCATGACCTTCTTTCAGGTAGTTTTAGAGCACAATAAGGTACCCCCTCGACGTTCTTTTCTCCAGACTGAACAACCATTGTATCCTCAGCCACTCTTCATAGGACTTATCTTTGAGACCCTTCACCATCTCTGCAGCCCTTCTCTGGACACGTGATGAGTTGTGTTTGGTTTAGCATTGTATTGTATTACTTCAGCACATGGTATCCTGTCAAGCAGTTGGAGACTTGAAAACATCAGTGAGTGATTCTAGTATTGTTTATCAAAAAGTAATCCTGCTTTTCCTTATTTAGCAGATCATGGTGAAAAACTCAAGGCCAGTTCTCCTTTCTGGCAAGCAATAAGTAATGAAAAATTTAAGTTCTTCCAACAGGTGTCTCTGAAAGAGACTATTATGATTTATATTTTGCATCACTTGTAGAGCTTGTCCTGTGTTCTAAGAAAGTTGATAGATACACCTGGGTACTGAGGTTGGTAATCAATGCTTTTAGGGTAATTTTCTGGTTAATATAACAGGAACTGTATGAAATACATTTATTAGATAAAGAATTTTATCTGTGTATTAAAGTAGCTATAGAAAGCTCACCATGACTTGAAGTTCCATTCAAAAATCAAAATCCAGACTAGGACCTCTAGGTCCCCAAAATGCTTTCCAATTTACCTTTTCTTGTATTAATTCTGTTTCAAGTGCACCAAAACCAAGAATAATATTTTTGATCTGTTGTTTCTTTCTTTTGATCCTTTTGTTTCACTCATATTTTATATAATACTCATATCAGCTTAAGGAGATAGCTCTCTTTTATGGAAAATAGTAGATATTCATTAACGCTTTTGAATAGCAGGCTGAATTGCTCAATATGTTCTTCATAATGTAGTATCTTATTCAGTGAAAGGATTATTCAGGCTGCACACAGTGATCAACCTTGAGTACAAGAGGATGAAACAAAAAGTAGTCAGCACATTCACTTTCCTAGTCAGTCCATTCATTTAAACCTTTTCAAGACTGTTTTGGAAAATCTTGCTGAACTTAACTGTTTGACAGACTCATCCTTCAAAATGAGTTCATCCCTCCTGTTAGAAAGAGCTCAAAAAGGGCATCTCCCATTGATATCAGCACTACAGTTTTGAACTGTACCTTGCTTGTATAGATGAAGATAAAAATTGAAATAGAGGACACTTTTAAACATGCCCAAGATTCCTTTCAATATCTGTTTCCTTTTGTTTTAATAACCATAATACATTCTTTCATAGGGATAAGAATTGAAACAGTTTGGGGATAATCTCTTTAATTTATCAATTATCTGTCAGTATTAACTCTTAGCCTACTAATCAAATCTCAGAAATTTCAGAAAGTAGGGGGTCTACTGAGGGTGGATTTGAAGCCTTAGTAGAGAACTAAAGTTTGTTATTAATTGATTAGCCTATGGTTCATTTATGTTGCCTCCAAATTCTGTTTGTAACTTTTTTTGTAACTACTGTAATCAAGACCAAAATCTAAAACTCATTTATGACTACGAGTTTATATTTTAATCTTTCCTTTAGTCCTAGACTGAAGTCAAAGAGTGACACTAAAGAAAATCTTGTTCAAATAAGATCTAAAAACTTGTGTCTGTGTTCTGATTTTAGTTTTTTATCTTTGCTTTATAATCTCAAATAGTATTGTCAGTATCTTTGAGCTTTAGAGTCAAATCAGCCTAATCTTTAGGTGGCAAGGCATTGTTGCAAAACAGGAAATGGCTTCAGAGAAACATCTGTTTGGAGACAGAACATTAGCTGAAATGTCTGAGGCAGTAAACTAGACTGATAGGGTTTGGGACCGTTCCATAACCAACAACTGGCACTGCCTTTCTTATTGCATAATTATTATTACCATTCAGCATCATTTGAGACACACTTTATTCTTCTTCCTTTATTGAAGGAAGATCATCTGAAAATACTATAGAAAATTTTGTCTGCAAAAGGCTTATTTTAGTAACAAGACCAGAACATGAAATTTGTTATGTACTGCTATGTATTTTGTGTTCTAGATTCAGCATAATTCATGCACTGGTCTTACAGCACGTAATGTGCTATATATATATATGCCTGATACTAGTTTGCTGTCTCTTTCCTGATCTGTGTTTTGTCCTTATAATATTAGATAGCCTGTAACAGCAGGTTCTTGTGTTAAGAATCAACTGAAGTAGCTTTTCAGCCTGAATGATGGAACTTTATACTGGAAAATTATTTCTCTTCCCCTGAATGTCAGAAATCTTTGCATTCATATGTTCATGTGGAAATGAACACCTCCTTCAGCTCTGCTGATGTATGGCAGCACGTTCTCTAGTGTCTATGACTTGCTGAAGCGTGAATATCCACAAATATTAGGGACTCTGTAGCTGAAACCCTTCAAGTCTGAAAATGTCTCAAGCTTCTCATTTTTTAATGGAAAAGGAAGCATTTACATTTTCTTACAGCTTTACTTTCAGTGAATATTTGTGCTTCTGTAAAAAGCAAGGATTTGCATGCTCTGAGTGGAAGAAATGCAGAGAAAGAAAATATATTATGTTTGAGAGGCAGATTTAGAGAATGTGCCTATCACTAGTTATACATTCTAGTTACATCTACTACTGTGGTACTTAAAAAGATTTCTTAATATATTTATTAGTCTTTTGAGAGCTGCTCTGATGTTGTATATAGTGGTTTTGGCAGTGTACAAATTATGATCACGAGATAGTTAAACTAGTAGTAAAAGGCTTGCTTGTCAGTACTTCTAATTTAATTTTTCTTAAAAAAACCCCATCTTTTAAATCACTAGTGAATTATTTCACACTCACGTGTCTTCTTCATTTATCTTGCCATCTTTAGTGGCAGGCAAGAGAACATTAGATAATTACTGGTATAAGCTGTTCTCATGTACAGTTAGTGGCACAGAAAAACTCTCATTGGGTGCAGGTGAATATAGTCTGCCAGGGAAAAGATCAACCCTTAGAACTCAGAGCTACATGGGTAAGAGAAAGATGAGGACTGTAAGGTGAGGACTCATCAAAGGTATATTACAAAAAACTGTTTAAAACACTGTAATTGTATTTCTGGGGAGGGCTAGTATTATCATCACCATACTTTGCCACGTTAATTACTTTTCCAAGCAATTTACACAAGCAAGGATGAAATGGCCCTTCTACAGAGGGCCACTACAGAGAAATTAAACACAGACCAGAAAGCTAAAGCAAGAACACAATTGGCAGAAAATTTCAAAACTGACTTGTTGACATGCAGTGTTAAATTTTGGATGACTGAAGGGGGTTGAGAAGTTTTTTCTGAAAAGAACATAGAATATGCAACCTCTCCCATTTTGAGCTGAAGACTGGGATCTTAATATGGAATAAAACATTTGAAAAGAGCTCTGTCTTAGAAAGTAGTGTCTCACCAATTAACTTGTATTATTTGGTCCTCTGCTGCCAGTGAAGTCCAATAGAGAACATTGTTTGATCTTTCACAAAGATAAATTGGACTCTAAATTGTTAGGAGTATTGGGAATATAAGGTTTATGATCACAGAGCAAAAGAGTGTAGGAGACACATAAGGACTCATGTCTGAAGAAGACCTCTTGTTCTGAGAAAATCAATAAGCAAAAGGGACAAAAGATGCAGTTCAATCCACTTATGCTTCACATGCTCTTCCAGAAGGTCAAATCCACATCAACCTGAAATCAGGTTTTCTTTCTAAAAGTATTGATACTTATTTTCATCAGTTTCCACTTTCAAATAATGTATATACTACTCTACAAATTGAGTTTCTTACTGAACACTTAGTGGCTGCTTCCAGCAGCGGTCCTCTACATCATGTAGCTCTCACAGAAAGTATTTTAGAAAAATTATACCATAATTGCAGTTTATATTAGATAAACTAGTACATTAAAAAAACCCAAACAAAATCTGCACCTAAAAGAGAATGCACATTTCTTTTTCCCCAGGCTAACTGAAAAGGAGAAGTTGTCTACAGCCTTCTAAGGCTGAGTATATTCTTAACATTAGATTACTTTACAAAATAAAAGTAAAACAAACATTTTCTGTCCTTTTCAAGCTGGTCAAATTCTGTCATTAGCAAACTGCAAGCTTGTTAACTTTTCAGGAATGTTTTCTGGAAGCTGATACTGCTTCTATGAACATACAATTTATATGTGAGAGCTGCAGGGTGAAGAAAAGAACTACATATTTAGGCATGTAAAGGCACAGCTACACTTTGCTTTCCAGGTTT
This sequence comes from Rhipidura dahli, assembly GCA_013399225.1. Lineage (NCBI taxonomy): Eukaryota > Metazoa > Chordata > Aves > Passeriformes > Rhipiduridae > Rhipidura > Rhipidura dahli. Next base: position 267,140 of record VXAC01007924.1, read on the forward strand.
AGTTAGAGGTTTATATTAAACCTGTAGTTGCTAAGATTATAAATTACAGTTATTAAGTATCAACATTTTCCATGAAAAAGTGTGTCAGACTATGGGAATTAATAAACAATAAACCAAAACCTGTTTGTTTAAAATACAGGTAACCAATATAGACATGTTGCATTGTTTCTTTATAATTCATAAAGTGAAACTAGATTTACTGTAATTATATTTAAATGTCTCAATTGAAAACATGCTTTTCAGTGTGGTTTACAAAGACCAAGGGGGCAAGTACTAGGAAACTTGCAAATAAACCACAGATACTTGTGAACTATTTGCAATACTTACTCTTTCAATAAATGACACAAGGAAGTAATTAATTCCTCTTAATAAGAGATTTTTTTTTCACTCTCAATCTCATTTTTTAATTGGGCAGTATAAATAAACATTTTTAGTTACTTTGTTGCAATTCCTTATCTATAAATTAAACTATAATTTCCTGTAAAAAATTGCTTCCCTTTATTTTGCCACTAATGAATTCTTATCACCTGCTTCAGTGGCTAGATTTTTTTTCCCTCTCTATCTAGATTACTTGTTCTGAGACTGTGATTTGTGAACCATTAATGATCTGTGACCTCTGAGCCTCAAAATAAAATGATCTCTGTGCAAAAGCTATTTGGGACTGGAGAGTTGGAAAGCATACCAAGTCGTCTTTCAATAAGTACTGGGTAGAATGAAAAACGTGGAGAACACATGAGTTTCAAAGATGCATATCTTAATTTTCCATTTTGGGGAAATAAGCAGTTTTTCTCATGGATTAGCATGACAATTCACTTTTTTTTTTTTTCCCCTGGAAATAATGTGCAATATTCTGGTTTTGATGTTTTTTACATTTAGTGTATTCTCATTGAATTTGGTATGAGTCCGGCTTGCAGTGATTACTGAAGACCTTTTAAAAAAAAAAGTAATGTGTTATTAGTGGACTCAGTTTAAACTTCTTTTCTGTACTGTAGGCAGGGCTAATTGTTAAGAAGGTATTGTTATAAATAGAATAGAAATTGACTGCCTCAGTTTAACCTATCAGCCACTGAAAATAAAATGTTTTAAATTACTTGACCCCCATACTGATTTGTACTGCAATTTCTGATGGGTTTAGGGTTTCAGCATTTCTATTTTCGTAACAGCTTTCATTATAAAGACCCCTTTTAATTGTAACAAATTATTGAGCCGTAGCGATGATGATAAAAATATGGTTTTCTTATGTGGCACCGTACACAGAATTATTGCATGTTTTAATATTCTAAACTATGGAACTTTAAAATGAAGATCCCTCTGAATGAAATGTTCTGTGTTTTTTAAATTTTAAAAATTTTTAAACAGCAAACCATGGTTTTTAAATGCCTGTGGACCCAATTTCATTATATGCTTCTTCTCTGATGAGCACTGATCTCAGAAGGAAACTTTTTTTCTCACAGTACACTCAATATGATACCCTTTAATTTATTAGTGTACTGAAATTATTTCTAAACAAATCCATGTTTGTACTGAGCTGTTTCTATACATAATAAATACTAACATCCAAGCAATAGTCTATAAGTTTGGGGACTAATGTAAAATATGGCAGATATTAAAAAAGTTCCATCTATGATGGAAGGGATTAGTACTGTTATTAAATTCTGGACTGCGAAAGGTGAAGATATACGTCGCATTTTAAACTACTTTAAATTGTTTTTTTCTGCAGTGTATCTATGCTTATTAGCATTTCTCAGTTATCTGTCCTATTGAATTTACCCATTATGGAAGAAGACATTACATAAACTACTACCAGAAGAGCAGTTCTTGTGGATGATAAAATAAATTTATTGTGTTGGAAGTTGGCCATTCTATCTCCACATACTTTTAAAACCTATGGTGATACACAATCAGATATGTAATAAATTTCAACATTAAATGCATTAAATGATAACATGTTTTTCACTGCAGGTGAAGTGTGATCAATACTGGCCAAGCAGAGGCACAGAAACTTATGGGCTAATCCAAGTGACCCTTCTAGACACTGTTGAACTGGCAACATACTGTGTTCGTACATTTGCACTTTACAAGGTATATATACTTACATATGCTTACCATATACTTCTAAATTGAAAGGCTGGCAACTTTTTCTCTCCCCTCCCATTCCTTCCTTTCTATCACCTATCTCCCTCCTGTCACCTTGTCCTCCTTTCTTTTGCTTCCTGTCTTCCCTGCATGCCTTTTCCCCTTACTTCCTTACTCCCCTTCTTTCTCCCCTTCCCCTCCTTTCACTTTCCTCCCTTGTTTCCTTCTAACAGCATTGAACATTGAGATTCCTGCATTTTCCATTTAACATAAAGTTTTGTAACTTAATGCAGAGCTGTCACCATGAAAAACTTGAATACTAACTAGGTTTCTGGCACTTGTGTAAGTTGAAGTTCTTACATTGTTTGAATCTGTAATTTGGATTTTCCTCCACAACCCGAGTTCTTTTTCTTTCTGGCTCCAAATATTATTTAAATAATTTTCACTGGTAAATACGCTTCTCTGGTTGTTTCACTGAAACATGCCGATGTCATCTCAAGTTGCAATTCTGTCATGAAACTTCTAAATTTCATAGAACGGCTCAAGTGAGAAAAGGGAAGTGAGGCAATTCCAGTTCACTGCCTGGCCTGACCATGGTGTCCCAGAGCACCCAACACCGTTCCTAGCTTTCCTGCGACGAGTCAAGACTTGCAACCCACCTGATGCTGGACCTATGGTTGTGCATTGCAGGTAAGCCCAGAAGCTTCTTCAAAGCACTGTGTGTCAAGGTTACTGCTTTCTGTTTTGTTGCAGATGAAAGAATGACTTTCTTTCAAATGGACTTCTGAGTCTATGAAAGAAAGAGATGGTTGTGTTGCAAATCAAGGACCTGAGTATGGCACTGCCAACTTGGGTAGGCTAGAATTATTTTATTTTGTTTATGCATAATTAATTTAATTTTAAAACATCAAAAGATGAGGACAATGTGTACAGGCAGAATGTGTGCATGGAAATACAAATGTATCTGTGGCATTCAGAATGTGACATGAAAAAGGAAGAGGATAGCATTGGCTTAAGAGCCTAAGTATTGAAGAAAGTGTGTTTTGAGCAATGAAAGTGTTTTTGAAATTATTACTTATATTGTGTGAGAAAGTAGCAAACATGAGAATTAAGATAGATAAATTCAAAGTTTCATTGAAAATAGGTAAGACCTAAATCTGTATTCAAGGTTAAATCCTCAATTTAGGACTTTGAGGGGCTGAAAGTGCTAAGGATGTACCTGGGGAACAAGCTGAACCCAGTTCCAGGGGAATGAGGGCTCCCTGCTTTTTTGCAAAGTAGCAAACCTCTTCAGGCATTATAAGGTATGAATTAATAAAATCTGCAGAAAAAAAAAGTCAGCAGCTCTTAATGTTGTGGGACTAAAGAAAATGAAGAGACATGGCTTCTTTGGAATTTGCTGAACAGATCTTTGAGAACGCCTTAAAATCATGTTGATAAGGACATTATCAGAACATATGTACCAATTCAGATAGAAATAAACCCCAAGATGGGTTTCCTCATTCCAGGGCTTTGTTGCCATAATTGTACAGCTTGCTGTGTAGCCCCTTTCAAAGAAAGTTCCTAAGATCACTGGATTTTGTGAACTTCATTTTGGAATACCTTCAGTTAGTAAGGCTGACAGCTATGATACACTGATCACTGAAGTTAAAAATGCTTAACATATTTGAAAACCAGCCTTGCTTTTGTCATACAAAACCTGAGGAATAGTAATTACAGCACACCACCATGTCTAGTTCTGACTCCTTAACATATTGATAACCCAGCCATGGAACCTGGTAATTTCAACACTTTTAAAGTGATTGCAAGAGGCTCTTGTAAACAAGACAAGAAAATAAAGTCAACAGGAAAATAAAATAAGCAGAACTTCAGTGCTGAAGGGCACAGACTGTCTACAAAATACCAGAAAACATGGAACATGGATATTTAATGTTTACTGAAAAACCAGGATTAAAATTGTGGAATAATTATAGCACAAATATATTCATAAAGTTTGCTGAGTATTTCTTAAATTGAGCCAAATCTTCTTGTACTTGGATTTACAGGGTCTTAAAACATTTTGATTATTGTCTAGGATTTTAGATTTCCTCAGAAACAACTTCATTGTCTTGATCCATATATAAAATACCTCAGAAGTTGCTTGACAGTGAAGATGCTATACTCTAAATCAAAACCAAACTTAATATAAGAAATGAATCTTCCCACTCTGGGAAAGATATTGTTAATATAATAGCCTAAATTACCTCAATGCAAAAATAGGCAAATTAGAACAGTTCTTATGGCTAGACGTTGGAAAAGATGAAATAAAATACATTGCTTATTATCACTCAGTGGTACTGATGAAGTACCAGGCCATTATTTCCTCTTTGTCATTAGTTCTGCATGCAGTTTTTGTTGAAAAGTGGTGGTCATCTTAGGTAGTATGATTTGATGCCTAAGGGGCATTTTTTTCCCAAATTCCTATCAATTTATTTATCAGTGCTCTGCAATAAGCATAATCTGCTATACATAAGCTTTTTGCCTTACGTACAGTTACTTGAGGTACTTTCAGTCACTTCATACAACCTAACCTCTAAAAAAGAGCTTTTCACATATCCTACTATTTTAGCAAGGTTTTTAAATTCCATTCCTAACAATTTGTCTGTGAGCAGAATTAATGAAACCAGGTTTCTGGAAAAGTTAAAAATTTATGTCTCTGTAATTAAAAATTTTATCTGGCTGGACATTTAGCAGCAAGTGTTCTGGACAGTCCAAAATCTATGAATGTGCTAATTAACTCATCATATGTGCAGGCTATCCAACTGATAGACTAACAAGAAGCCACTAAAAGTGTTTATCACAATAGTAATGTTAATGTGAGTGTCACTTTTCAGGCATATTGTAGCAACATTATATTCAGAGATTTGTATTGCCTTATCATTTTGAATTCAACATGATTTTCTTGGGGCTGTCTTGTAAAGGGCCAGGAGTCAGACTTCCTTGTGGATCCCTTCCAACTCAGGATATTTTATGATTCTGTGATTATTAAATTGGTTTAAAAAATCAAAAGCGGAACAACTATAGAGCATTGCCACAGTATTTTTAGGCTAGAGTATATGTCTTTCATACAGCAACATGAAAATTCTTCCCATTTGTTTGGAAATTTAAATACTGGACATGCACAAACATTTCATTTCAAGCTCATAAAAAAGTAATTTAAAACACTAAAGTACAAGCTCTGGATGTTACCTGGTTTTTAATTAGAACATGCTTTTCATTTTTTTTTCCTTCTCTTCTCTGTTGCTCAGTTTGTAGGTTTCTCCATTCTGATCTTTCCTTTGCTTATTATAAATAATTTCCCATTTTTATCAAATTTTTCTCTCCAAGTCTGGACTGATCTTTATTCTTTGGACCCCTCTACGTATATTCTATTTGTGTTCTTCAATTCCGTTGTTTCTCAAACTCATTTCACTGTTAATGTCACGTTGCTGAACCATTTAATGAAATATGTTCCTACATTTCTTAGTATTTTCTCTGAAGCAAGATTGTCATTCTAATAGTAGCATTATCCTACTGATTTTTGTCAAGCATCTCCTTTCACTGCCATCTACTAGTCACTTTTTTCCATTGTGATATTTTTCTGTTCTTGACAAACTTCTTGCTTTTCATTTGTTCCTTTGCTGTCCCCTAGTCTGCCTCTCCAGCCTTTTTTAATATTCTTCTTGTCCTTGTTCTGTATCTTGTCTGTCATTGTCTCCTATTTTGTGTTCAGGACTACCTAAATCTCTTTTCTTTAAATGCACCCATTTCATCATCCAGATTTAAAAAGTACTTAAGACTTTTCTGACTAGAGCCAAACAATATTACACAGAACCATATCTTACATTCTTTGCCTATGGTAGGCAGTCTTTTGAATGATATCTCATTGAAGGAGTAATTTCAGTTTAGTTTCTAGAAGGAACACAGGATTCATTATGGCAATTGTAAGCCATCTGAGACATCACTAATACCTTCTTTTATGTTTCCTCCTGTACCTACCAAACCATCGGAGCTCAAGAAATTATAATAATCACTTGTTATATAAGTATAAACAGAATGGAAGATGCCTTTCAAAATGTGTTGGATAAAAAGAAAGAGTAGGCTTGAAGAATCTGTGGAAGCCTTTTTCTGAAAACTTTTAAACATAGAAACTGAAAAAAAAAAGCTATCAGACAACTAAGAACAGAGAGAAAATTTCTCACCCTGCGTGGGTGAGGAATACAAGAGCCAGCTGTCTGTATTTTGATCCTTACAGAGTAACCCCCTATTTGCTTTGCATTTATAGGTAGGTATTGCAAGTGAAAGGTTTAGCCCAAGCTTTTCCTCACTGCATTTCTATCCATCTGCCTTAATACTGACCAGCAGTTATCTTTAAGTCCATTTCCCATTAAGGGATTAAAAAGTTTTTCTACTTTGCTCCACGGGGTTTTGGGATACAGCTGAATGTCCAATAGAGAATCAAGGTAGCTGGAGCCCCAGTTCACGAGTAGCCCCAGACCAGTTTGTATCAAAGCCTCATTTGTTGGTAAGCTAGTTTAATATCCTGTTCCTAGGAAATGGCTTTTGCATGTGTGACAAATTTCTTTAATAATTTACAGTGTGCTCAGTGGGAAGAAGTCTGAGCTGAAAACACGTGACTACTGAAGAATCCACAATGTAGATACTTGAATGCCCTCTATTCACAATACAGTGACCAGAAAAAGAAAGCATAGTTCTAACTAGTGAAATTAACTAAGAATGTACATATTATCATTCTACATGACTAAACTTGATAAGACAATTTCTGGTAATTGTATGTCAAAGATATCCAAATGGAAATATTTTTAATAACTTTTGTGTGATGATAGCAAATAAATACAAAATTATATGATCAGAATTACCAAAAACATTGGTAATTATTTATTACTAATGTATATGCAGCAGGCATCTTTACATGTCATTTAGACATTTACTTTTGATAACAGTTTGATTGCCTGTACAGTATTGAACATGAATCTAATATAGAAGTCAATAACTTGCTGAGAATTTCTTAAGTACGTTCTACCAGTCAAAACTCTTACTTGTGGCTGTGGTTAAACTTCAGCCAGCAGTCAAGACCCACACAACTGCTTACTCACTCCTGTACCAACAGGACTGAGGAGAGAATCAGAAGGGTAAACACTGGAAAACTTGTAGGTTGAGATAAAAGTAGTTTAATAGGGAAAGCAAGAGCTGCACACACAAGAAGGAATTCAGTCATTTATTCACTACTCCACATGGTCAGGAAGGTGTTCAGCCATCCCCAGGAGAGCAGTGCCCCATCACACATAATAGTGACTTGGAAAGACAAATATTATCACTCCAAATGTCCCCCCATTCCTTCTTCTTCTCCCCACTTTATATACTAAGCATGATGCCATGTGTTCTGGAATATCCCTTATGGTCAGCTTGGGTCACCTATGTCTCGTCCCAGCCTCCCATACACCCCCAGCTTCCTTGAGCTGCACCACACACTGAAACAGAGGCAAGAAGTTAGTGAAGAAAATAAATTCTACCCCAGCCAAAACCAGCAGACTTGTGCAGAAAAGTTGGCAGGTTTTTAAGTGGAAAAGGTAGCTAAAATATATTCACAGGTATATTATTTTTAAGGGGAAAAAAACATAGATTATTGCTAAAAGAATTTTGGAACACCAAGGGAAACATCAGGGCCTAATCTAAATGCAGATTTTTTAATTTAAGTAATCAGATATTTTGGAAGAACTACCTCCATGAAAAGGTATAGATGTAGTAACATAAATGCATAATGCCACTGTGCTCTTTTCCCAAGAAAAAAGATAAAGTTTTCTGTTTTATCTACCAGGAAAGATAGTTCAGTAGAGCCTCAGTCAAGGCTGAATTAAAGTGTTCATGATCCTTATTCTCAGTGTGAGAATTGGAAGAGAAAAGCGGATAAATTAAAGCTGTATTTAAAAAAAAATTCACAAATGAAATTTAGCAATCCCATCCTGTTTTTCAAATCTTGGTTGGCTTATTCAGAGTAATTTTTCTGAATATTCTTTATGGTGCTTGAAGTAGTTGATGCGTATAGATGGTTTTTTTCATTTACAATTATATTTAAGACTACCCTTTCAGTCCTTTTGCACAGAAGTTGAGTAATACCACAATCCCACTGGTGTCTCTGTATGACTTGCCCTAATTTGCAGAGCTGATCTAGAAAAACTTGCTTCTTTAATGAAAAAATGCAGGCTTAAACCGTAGGATTCTGCATTGGTGAGACTCTAATGTGTGGTCTAATGATAGCAGGGAAAACACACGTTTTTGTTTGAAGTTGGATTAGTGCAGGCAAACAGGTGCTAATCAGATCACAACAAAGCAGCACTGGAGGGTGTTTGGAATTTTATGCCACTGTGTTTTCAAAACATCACAGAAACTTTAGTCGTTGGTTCAGTAACACCACCTAAAAGCTAAATATGTTAGTGCAATCCCATATGTTTGAGTCTTTCTTTAAAAACCAGCACCAAGGGGCATATCTCTAAGATACTTTGTCAAGCTTTGGCAGGTACTGTAAATGCTGCTATTGCAAACAGAAAAACTTGGATGTTTGAAGGAATGTGACTGTTTTAAGTAAATCTGTGTCTGACTACGCTAACATAACCCGTTAGCTGAGTGAAAAACAAGATAATTTTTAAAAAATAACATCATATTCTATTTCCTAAAGTAGAATGCTTACCTAATTTTGTTCAGTGTTTGTGAATAAAAAATAGAACATTTAAGAAAAAAATTATACTTATCAAAGGCAATGATTTTCCAGTGGATTGTTTTATTTCACTTCTATATCATTTGAACTGCTTCTCTTGCCATAGGCCTTACAAGAGCTCATTTTTTAATCCTTGCAGTTAGTGGGTTGCAGATGACTGCCTATCCTTTTTCACGGTGGGGGAAGAAACCTCCCCAGTACATGTTCAGAAATATAACAAATAAGATTGAAAAATACTAGAATCTTCCTCATCCTTTCCTAGGACCCTTCAATCCAGGACCCTTCCTAACTTCCTTGGACAGCTGAAAGTTCTAGAGGGGAAAAGACAGTTGAAAGTATTTTAGTATGACAAGTATCTTAATATGATAACTATTCTAAATTTTTTTTGCTTTACCCACATGTCTTTGTTCAGAAGTTATTGAGTTGCTACTGTATATTAAACTGTGCTGGGTATCATGCCTATACAAAAACACTGTAACACTATTTACTCTTCAGCTGTTAGCTGTGGATCGCTGTACCTCTCATAAATATTTTTTTTTTCTCACAGTCATTGTTCACTAATAAAAAGCAGAGAGGAATAAGATTGTTATTAGAATCTCATCTTGAAAAAAATGTATAGTTGGTGATCCTGCTTAGGATATTTTGTTCCTCTTAATATAAAAATACAGCAATGAGTTAATCTCCATGTTTTGCCTTGTATTTCATCTGTATTAGTAGTCTCAGCTACTCATACCCTGCAATCAGAGTAACTGACTGAGAGTAATTTCATTTCTACACATACCTTTATTCTTAAAAGTTATTTCATTTATGTTAACATACATTTCATATATGTTATAGAAGATATGATACCAAGGCTTGCAGAGTTTATGCTGTGGATACTTGATCTCTATTTAGGGAAGTGGAACTGGATTCACTTGATTTAGAAATTTTTTAATGGTTTCTCTGTCTTTGATCAATTGTTGGAATTGCAGAATCTACTGGAAAAAGAGTCTAGAAGAAAAGTTGATAAAGGCTAGATGGAAAAAAATGGTATAGCAATACACTCCTTGGTAATTTTGTAATGTATGGTATTACAGACAGGAACAGGCGATGTCAGAGATGTCAGAAATAGACAGGAGTTTTGATTTGCCTTCATATTCTTACCACAAAAACTTTCAAGGTTGTGAAAATGCAGATTCCAGAAACCTTACAGTTGAAGACCGTGGATATTTTATGCTGATCATGCAGGAGCTCTCACCTAATTACTGGGATATGTTCATACAATTATATAGACAAAAAGCAGCATCTCCATTTGTATGCTGATAGAGCCAGTGATGGATGGGTAATGCTGGATTTTCTTTCCTCTGTTTCAAATTGGAGTGTCACTAGTTAGAATCCTCTTGATAACAAAGATGCCATTCCCCAGCTCAATTCCTCTTTAACTTAACAGCAGTCTGGGTCTTACTACTTCAGGTCTCTAATTTTTCTCCTTAAATTTAGGTACTTGCATATGAAAACCTGGAAGTATGAACATGAGAAGAACTACCATACCATAGTTAATGTGACAGTGTGGAGGATACTTTGAAATTGGCCTTGATAGGTTCTTTTGTTAGAGTAGGAAAATACTATGCTATGTTATCTAGAAATTCCCCCCTGAGGTGTCAGACACAAGCAAACTGATTCTGATCCACTTTTGAGTTAGAAACCAGTTCTGCACAGCAAACAAGCCCTTTCTAAAACCTGAATGAAGCTGCTGTATGTACAGTATATGCTTCCGTTGTTTATAAGCATTAAAACTCACTGGAGTGTAAGTGTAAGTACCACTGGAACCATTATTAAAATTCAAAAACATGTAAATAACAAGTAATAGCAATATATCATCATGCAGGTTCAAATAATGAGAAACACCTACTTGTGGCCTCTTTGACTAAATCAGTCATATGTATATAAAGCCGTATTTGGTTGGCACTTAGCCTGTGGTTCAGGGGATTATACCCCCCACTGGTGTGACTTAGGGCTGGATTATCTTCTGAAATCCTAAAAAGCTGCTGTGGCTGCATAGGGTAAGATTTGATTCTGGTAGCAGTCAGAAATCTGTAAGGGAACATAGGGAACGCTATTACTAGATAGAATCAGTGTTCTATCTAGGCCAGTATCCTGTCTCCGACAATGGCAAATGTCAGAGATTTCAGGGGAAAGTACAAAACTCCAATGTCAACAATATTTCAGTAGTTTCCTCTCCAGCAGCAAGCAGTTAGTGAGTAGCTGCTTCATGAGGATTTTGATTATTTTCCCCTTTATTCCTTTAGCTACAAAGAGACACGAGTGTATACTTTTTTGCTTATATTCATGATTGTACACACATTCTGAAGAAAAAAACCAGGCAGTATTAACTCTCTTTTACCTTTTTCCTTGTTTAAGTTGTTTCACACATTAAGTTAGAAGATATTTATTTACTTTGAATTTAAATATGTGTCCCTTTGTTTCATTAAATGTCTTTGGACAAAAGGATTTAAAAACGTGTTATTTAATGCTGTTTCATGTTTTACATGTCTATGACTTTTCTTCGAGTTCATCCATCACAGAAAACTGGAATACCAAAATATTCTAACCCATTGCAGTATTTGTCATGTGGAGGGAGGTGGACATCCCATGACATTTTTGCTGTCTGTCTCTGTTCCTTCAGTTTGTGACACACCCTTTCTTGGTAGACTGAGTAACAGTAACTATTCCCTGGGGATATTTTTATATATATATATATATATTTTATAAATGGTAAGGCAGTAAAATAGTTGTCTGATTATGCCATACTTTCTTCTAAGATGCCCAGTGGACATACTGAGGCCTGACTTCGATTTGGCCAACAAATGCTTTTAATTGAGCATGTCTGCTGAAGACTGATGACTTTTCACTCGGCGACATAACCTGCCTCTCATTAAAATGTAATAATTGTCTGTAAGATTTTTTTAATGAAGGCAATGCCTTTTCCATGTGTTATCTCAAATTACAAACATGTTGGTGCTGATAATTATTCCCATATATATATTATCATGTCCTACAAGGCCTGTAATTTCCTTTGACCTAAGCTGTAGTTTGATACATTATTTGATCAGCACTCTTAGTGAGTCATTTTGTCCATATGTATTTAGTTAATTGGTTATTTTTCTCCCCACCCATGTTTATATATAATATACTCTACAATGGAAAAGGAAATCTGACTGCTTGCAGCTGAGTCTAGTAAAAGAGCAATTAGGTTCTATCAGAGCCAGCAGCTGTCCGTAATGAATTCTGAATTAAAATTATGAGTGAAGAAAAGAATCCAGCCATCTGCAGGAAATGTGAAAATATTTTTATAGCCCAATAGCTGAATTCTGGAAAGGGGTATCTCTGAGATTTCCCAGCTGTACCTATATTAAATTCCGGAATATCCATAGACACAGAGTGTACTGGAACACATTGCATCAACTTGGCTGCCCAGCGTGTTTGGCTAACTTTGAACAGGCTGTATTTTTATCTAAAGTAATCAGCATGAAAGTCTCTTTAGATCCTCTCCCCATGTCTCTAGAAGTAAAATGCAGCTTTAAAAATAGTCCCGTTATCTTTCCATGGAGGCTTTCCAATCAGTATTCTGCCCTGAATATTAATCTTTCTTCATTTTTCATACTTTTATAGACTTACTTCAGGGTCTCATCACTTCTATCAGATTTTGTCAGTGAGTGCTGTTCCAGGTGAATTCTGTATTGTGATGTCTATTTTTTTTTGTCACCTGAATTTTAAAAATAATTTTGAATGTCACAATAATATCCAAGCTCATTTTACAGCTACTTTGAAACTTCTACACTAAAATTCCCATTATTTTCATTATAACTGGTCCAGAATTTTTGCTAAGTTCAAAATCCTGAAAAAAGTGAAGAGATTAGTGTCTAACCTCTGAATGACAAGTTGTGATTAAGAAATGTGAAATGCTTAGGGATACTAACCTTTCACAGCCTGATTTTCTGTGTTACAGAGAATTCATGTCGCTATAAAGATTGCAGAGGTTAAGAAACATTGTAATGAGTATCAGTAACCAAGCTCTTCAGCTTGGTTACTGATTGTAATGTCAAATATTGATTGTATTGTCAAATATTAAAAAGGGTATTTATTTTTTTTACCACTTGGTCTAAAAAAACAGGGCTAGCCTTCATATGAGCTCATCAGAGAAGCCTCAGGGTTTTTTTAACTCAATTCTCTAATGTGTAGCATCTCACTGCATTAATACTGTACTGTAAACCTTTCAGTTTAAACCAAATCTAGAGGTGGCAACTTCATGTTTGTCTCATCCTCTGAGTGTATCCTCTAGGTATATCAGCTTTCAATTGAAAAAGAAGAGACATTCTGAGATGGAGATCCAAAACAATAGGCCTACTACCAAAGTCGTATCAGCTTCAAGGTTCAGGAGTAATTTACTGGTTACTTCCAACTTCTCAGAGTAGGGGAAAGGGGAGCAGGGAAGTGAGAAAATATTAAAAAAAAAAGATGCATGGAGAGATGCATGTAGGGCTTTGAACTGTGATTGGTACTGGAAAAAAAAAAATCCAGTGTGAAATGAGGAGTCCTGGTGATGCATCTTCTTTTTACCATGTACTTACCAGATTAGGTCCCATGTTTGGATGACAACCTCAGCCTTCATTACTGCTCCAACAGTCTAAAACCCAAACAGAAAAAATCCCAAGGGCAGCTGCTGTTAAGAACAGAAACAGTTGTTGGCCACAATAGGAATAGGAATACAAACACCTAGAATCAGGGAAGGGTCCAGACAACTCTGAAACTTGGAATCAGAATCTTAGTGGCTAGCAAGTACTTTCAATTTCTTCCAGTTATCCAGTACTACAGAACACATTTCTTCCCATGTTCTTTAATGCATTGTCAGACAGCATCAGTTCACCTTCTGTTATTCTCATTGATAGGCTAATAGCTCTTTTCCATGAAAATATAATCAAAGCACAGAAAGAAATATTCAAAAGTACGAAGCAACTTCTCAAAACATTCCGCCCTGAGAATGCAAAGTAGGTTGAACTGCAGTGAGAGCAAAAACTAGTTGTTAGCAGCAAGCAGCATAATTTCTGTTCATTGACTTCTCTGCTGAGCTGTAATCTTCACTTTTATTTATTGACGATATGATCGCAGTGTACTTCCTCTGCTAAATTACCCAGAAGTATCATTTTCTGTATTTACTACAGCTGTTCAGGCATAGCTCTATCATTAATTGAAGGTAACAAGTCAAAGTAAGATGTGTTTTTAAAGTTCACCTTAAAATACTTTCCTTTTCTAAATTCTATTTCAGTAAATTTTAGATGAGTCTTTCTTTGGTGGAATGCATGATGTCAACAAGGCTTTGTGAATGCACTGTACAGTGCAAGAAATGTAAAGTATATAGTGAAACTCAACAAATACCAAACACAGAAGATACATTTAGGATAGTTACTCTGATGATAAATACAGAATTCAGTACATTGCATGTATAACATATTTAGAGAAGTCAGAAAATAATGAGAGTATCTGAGAACTGAATTAATTTTGAAATAAAAAATCATAGTAAATCCTTGTACACAGAAAAAATAGTACAGAGGAATAAAGTTTATTTTAATTTTGTTTCTTTATATGTCTGGGTAATTGAAGAAATCAGATAACAGTGATTAAGTAAGGTGTATATGTAAAAATCCTCTATGAAAAGCAGGATTATGGCATGTATTGTTATATAGAATCAGCAATCATTTCTGAAGGGAAATCATGATAAGAAAAATAAGTGGTATGAAAAGGTCAATGAACTTTTCAGTTATGTATAATTTCTTCTATTCCATCTCACAAGCAGAACAATAAGAGATTTTTTTCACCAACAGTTCATGATTTCAGGAAAGAAGCAGGTAGAATAGTTATGATAATTTGTCCCTTTTAAGAAAGAAGAAACAAGTTATCAAAATTAATTGTGTGCCTTTTCAATGGTAGAGTTCCTAAATGTGTCAGTTACCTGGAGGCTGAAGTGTTGATTCAGAAGAAGAGTTGTAAGATGATCTGATTTACAATTGGCAAATGGAATGCTTATGCCTTTTATAACTATGTACAGAGACCAAATTTAGACAGTGCATTTCAGTTTTTCTCCCAGGACATATCTAGAATGTTATTTTTCAGAGTCCTATCCAAATTCCAGCAAAATCTTATAAAAGGATTTCTATAGGGGAAGTTGTGTCTGTAACATGGTGGTTAATATCCCTTAATTGATCCTTTCCTCTCTGAATTTCTTTTTCTCATAACATGGGATTCTGTAACAATGTGTTTCACAATTTAATTATGTACTACTTTAAAAATTATTTCTTGTTTGTTTGAAATTCTCATCATTTCATTTCACTATCCTAATTCTTTTTTGGCAAGTAAAGAACAAATAGACATTTTCTTTTTATCTCCTCTATGCAACATTAATTTATGCCTGTGTGAGGATTTGAAGTGTTGTAATGGAATGTCATTGTTTGAAGGTTTGTTGAATATTAAAAATCTTACATTTTTATCCTACATGGAAAACTCAGCTTTCAAAATTATTTTAATGAACAGTTACTCCCTGTACATGGGATTTGTTAGAAAAAAAATTTTTGGGAGTTTTGGTTCTGTGTGTTTTAATGCTTGAGAGTTTGTTTGTGTTCAAATTACAATCTCATAAGACAGCTTCTTGTCCTTGATCTCTCCAGAGCTGTACTTGGGATTAGATGAAGAACAAATTTACTTCCTGAACATTATTATACTTCTGCAGTTGCATATTACAAAAAAAAAAAATATGGGCTTAAATCTGGGGCAGTTATATTTGAAGAATTTATGGTAATACTAGAATTCTGAGAATGTACAGACTGAAAGGAAAAATCTTACTAAACTCTCCATAAAGGAAGAAAGATATAAGGCTGGCTTTTGGATCGTGTCCCTCCCATGCTTTTGTCCACCACATATGAAAACTAGGCAGAGTTCTAGACTGAGCTTTATCTGCTTGTAGTGAAATATTCTGTTGTCTGTTTTTTTTTTTCTATTCCATGCTCTTTTTCAGAAACTTTATCTGACTTGAGTGATAAATATGGTTGCTTCCATGCATAGGCTAGGGATAAAGAATTTTCAGTCAGTAAAGTCTTCCATTTGGTAGAGCACTGCACCTAAGAAAGTGCTGTATACCATCCTTGTTGTCTGGTGTCCAACCATAACCACACTTGCAGATAAATTCTCAGAGGTCTCTTGTAAGATGGTACACAATTCTTGAAGCAGTCCAGTATCTATTCTAAAACAAAATTTCAATTTATGTCTTTGCACAAGGTCTTTATGTTATTTTGATCAGATGTTTCTTTTCAAAAGGATGTTCCATGGTTTCATAAGGGGCTTTTTTTGCTGCTTCCTGGACAGAGGGGTGTTTTTCTACTCTGTTCTAATTTCCTAATGGCAAAATGGGAAAATAATCTAAATATTGCTCTTGTCAGAAATACTACATAATTTCTGTAGGGATTGGAGTCTAATCAATCATATGAAGTTCCTCGATTAAATCCAGACCTTTTTATATATTTCCCATATCACAAGTAATTTCATGTACTTTCAGTTCATAAATGCAAGCTTCATTCAATCTGAAACAGTAATATTCAATAAAATTTTCCCCTGATATGAGTCAAAAATGTCCTACATGATTTTTGGTCCATATTTTACTGTCTTTGCTTCCAATTAAATGATCTGTGAATACTGGTAATTACACTGCCTTCCTTTGCCAAATCACTGAAGTATCAGTAAAGGGTCATCATTTAAACAGCTACAAATTAATCACAAAAGCCAACCTTTAACACATCCATACAGTGATTTGAATTCAGAATGTCCCCCTTATGCCTCTTCATCTTCCTTTTTTGAATTGTAGCTGTTGTAGCTGTATTGCATTGCAGGACATTAAGCATGTTTCAGGTCATGGGACTGAGTCAATCATGTTTTTAGAAATTGGAAACAAATGTTATAATACTGTACGTGACAATATTTGAAGCAGTAACAGTTTCCTAGTAGGCATGTCTATTTAACAGATATTAGTTTTTCAGCTTGAAAGTGTAACAGTATCTTTCACTAGATGAAATATTTTTTAAAAAACTTCTATTTTTAAAATTTGACAGTGACACGAGAAGATGCAAACACAAAGGGCAAGAAAGTCAATAACAAAGGTAGAAATAATTTGTGAAATCATTCTTAGTAGGTGAATTAGCATGGTTACCAGACAAAATACAGGAAATTTTTTTAATATTTCAGTGGCTTATTAGTGAGGATTCAAAATGTATAGCTTTCCAGCAGTGTATCATACCATATTAAGAAGGCTGTGTGATAGTAGAAGAGAAGAGAAATGGGATAAAAAATTAGGATAGGGTAGTTCCTTCTTTTATATAATAGGCTATTGGAGTTTGGAGTTAGAAGGTATTGGGGGCAAAAGGGCATGTTTCAAAGAGGAATTAAGTTAAAATCTTCATACTGCTGGTTCCATTTTTATGTGGAAAGTGAAAAGGGTAGTTTGGTAGACACACAACTCATTTTTAACAGGCAGAATTAGAATGTACTGAACATCTTAAAGGAGTAAAATATCTTGCTGGATAAAATGATCCAGAGAGGAGTGTGTCAGCAGCCCAGTGAAGCCACATGCCTCCATAAGTGAAGTGTGTCAGTCCCTCCATCCTTACCGTGAAATCAGTGCATAATGATGTGTTTGGATATGATGGTATGATCTTCACAACTTCTCTGCATAAATCTGTAGACTAGCAAATATCTTCTGTGCTAGGGTATGCTAATTACTATTCTTCTTTGAGTTTGCTCATGGAAAAAATAAATATGTAAATAATAATAAAAGACATGAAAATAACTGAAAATTGCTCAATTCAGCTGAAGCTGCAAGCTTTTAACTGGCTTGGGATTTTGCAGTTGTGGTCTGCAGGTGCCAGTGACCTTTTTGATGTTTGCTCTGAAAAATGGCATATCTGGAACAGCAAATCATCAATACATTATAGGAAAAAGAACCATATTCTAGATTACTGAGAAAATCTGCACTGCCAAGTTTTCATGGCCCACTCTTGTTAAGCTAATAAAAACTGAATGTGAAGAGTAATCATGGAAGGAATGGTTTAAAACTTGATATAAACCAATCTGACATACAAATGTGTGCTGCTTCTGTTGATTTTGTTGCCATTACTAGAACAAAAAAACCCAAAGAAAATTGCAATAGTGAGACACCTTTTTGAGGTTTTCTCCATGATTTTTAGCAAAATTAGTGTCAACAGGTTTCTCTGGAATGCAGAACTTTTATTATACAAGGTAAAGGAACCACTGTTTATCTTAGGATAACCATCACTTTGTTTCTCTTTATTTTTCCTTCTTTACAACTCCCACTGATGAATATCACTGATTGGTAAATTTTCTTAAACTCAGAATTTAATTAAGTCTTGTCAGAGTGGCATCTAAGAAAGTTGAGACTGATGCATTTGGTCTGTTAGCAGAAGTCCTCAGCTGTTTGAAGGGGGTCTGCTGCTTGAAGGAGTATGAATGGCAAGAATACGTGATAAAAAATATGTTGATATGCAGTCTTAGAAAGACTTACCTCATGTGAGATAAAATATCATTCTTCTGTAATAACTTCTGATTTGGTTATAAGTTAATTCAGTTTGCTGGTAATTGGCAAAGATTCTTAAGGTGTCATGAAAAAATAAATATTCGACCTGACTTATGAATTTCAGGATGGATTTAAGATAGTTAATATCTTAGGAAAATATAGAGAGAAAGTTTGGCTTTTATATAATTTTCCTCTAGAATCTGGGTTATCATTATTTTTGTTTCTTTCTATTTATATTTTTAAAAATGCAGTTTGTAGGGTTCTTAAATATTCTTAGCTAATCTCAGTGTCTTGAGAGTTTATAAACTGTTGCTTACTATACTTTGTACTTAATTTCATGTCACTAACTGAAAAAGGTTAAGCATTTAGAAGACTTGAAGCTATCATTCATTGTTACAGGCATGAAAGTGATCCTGGACAGAAAAATTACATAGAAAACTGTTACACTTATCTTTGTTTAGCTACATGTATCCAGATAGTCAAAACAAAACTTCATAAAGTTCAATCATACACATGGCTGTGAAAAGTTGGTCTGATTTGATTCAGTACAGTTGGTGTCCAAACTGTACTTGGATTCTCCCCAGCCTACAGCTATGGCACAGCTATCTTGTGATGGGTCTGCACTGCAAAGACAAACAGTATGTCCTAGCCAAGTGAAACAGCAGGGAACAGAACAAACTGTGTTAGTAGAAGCCCCATCAGCAGAGTTTGGAGAGGGGTGAAAAGTTTGCTACCAAAGGTATGACAGAAATACGTCAGACTTCATTTTCTATGTAAGATTATTGTTTGCCTATAGATTTACGTCTGTAAAGAGAATAGCAACAACAGCATGTTTAATGACTTAGAAATCATGCTACAGTAAAGCTTGAATTCTTAGAGGATTCATCATCTCCAGAAATTTCTAGTTTTAAGAACATGTATTTGAGAACATGTTGCAAGGTGTTTTATTTCTATTATAGTCAAACCTGAAAACGCAAGAGGCAAAGATCTAGTATAAAAGCATTCCGTGTTCTCAGTTGCTTGTAATGGATGTTATTAGAAGTTTATTTATTTCAGGGCACCAACCTCTTTCATAAGAGCTGATGTTCATATTCAGAAACGTGCTGTTCAAATCAGCATTACAAAACTTTGAAATGTGAATGACTTCAAAGTAAGCACAGTGAATGAAACAGTCCATGTTTTCTCTCCCGTGTTATTTCTTTTAGTGCTGGAGTCGGCAGGACTGGCTGTTTCATTGTGATAGATGCCATGTTAGAGAGAATAAAGCATGAAAAGACTGTAGATATTTATGGCCACGTAACTCTGATGAGAGCACAGAGGAATTACATGGTTCAAACTGAGGACCAATACATCTTTATCCATGATGCACTGCTGGAAGCAGTGACATGTGGAAATACCGAAGTGCCAGCCAGAAACCTGTATGCATATATCCAGAAGCTGACACAGATAGAAACAGGAGAGAATGTCACAGGAATGGAACTGGAATTTAAGGTACTGGGACTTTATGCTGTGGGTAACCAAAACTAAATGGTGTAACACTAAAGCTGCTCTGTTCTCCATCATTTGTTGCCAGTAATCAGAAGATAAAAGACACCATTGGGCTAAATTTTTAAATTAGGAAGATGATTCTTTCTAAAAAGTGCAGTTTTATTCTCAGTGGGTGTCTGGACAAGAACCATTCGGTGAGGGTGATTTAACCATGCTGTTCCTTTATTGTTATTATTATATCTTGAAATATGTGTTTGTGTAGTGGTTTTATACTGGAATTTGTCCAAGTGCACCAACAGAGCAGATGCTGTACTTGTATAAGGTGTTAAAAGAAGCTTTACAAATATTTGGATAATGCAATAGAATATGGAAAAGTAAGCATCTGAAATTGAAATTATTCATTAATGGAAACTGAGCAGAGATTATAAAACCTGATATTGTCACTTCTTTTTTGTTATACCTGGCCTTAATTATTTTAATTTTTTTCTACAGCGTCTTGCTAGCTCTAAGGCTCACACTTCAAGATTCATCAGTGCCAATCTTCCATGTAATAAATTCAAAAATCGCCTTGTCAATATTATGCCATATGAGTCCACAAGGGTATGCTTGCAGCCTATTCGAGGAGTAGAAGGCTCTGATTATATTAATGCCAGTTTCATTGATGGATACAGGTACAAATAGTGATGTGTTGTTATCTGTACTGCTTTAAAATCGTTTATGTAATTACATTGAAAATAACAAAGCTTATTATTGAAATCTAGTATTTGTTATCTGTTCAGGGCATGTTTGGGTGGTTTTTTAAATTTTAGTAAAGGGTTTATATTTTTTCACCGTGTAATATAGGAAAATTTTGTAAATTATCTAGAATCTTAAACATTATATCTTTTCTGTCTTTAAACCACTGAGAGCTCTCAGTATGCTTTACACACTGAAAGTTAAAGAGATTTTAAGCATGCTCATGATTTCCATCCCTATTACTTCACAGTTATTCTGCTTAAAAGGATATCTAGAAATAAGATACAGGAGATATACTCTGTGTGTCAAGGTGATAATCTGTGATCTTGGAGAACTGACTAAGACTTGACCTAAGCACCAAAAGCCTTTTGTATGTAAACAGATGAGCAGCCCACCAGCATCTTCATGACAGCATGGAGCAATATGCCCTCAGCTGACTTACGCAGCTGGTTGAAAAAGGCATGAAAGGGAAATGCTGTAGTTTGCCTAAGTCAGCTTAGGTGTGCCTGGGTATCCATATTCCAGGGATAATTTTATGAGCCTCGCTCATAATTGAAAATAAACTTCATCTCCACTATCACCGATGAAGGTGTTTCTGTTGCTTGAAAGAAGCAACAACGCAAACTGGTCATCATTTTATAAAGCTGCTGATCCAGTCTTTTTACAGTTTGGTGGTAGCTTCCACTAGTAGGATATTGGGGCCTGGAAATACACACTCCATTCCCAAATTTTCTTCCTGCCTTACTTTTGCTGGAGGCATCAGACTGTTTAAGAGAAATTAATAAAGAAATTGCTTGATACTATAATTCCTAAATTTAATAGATTGTTAGACAGTTATTTCTGTAAAATGAACCAGCACAACTAAGTGTTTCTTAAGTGCTTTTTAGAGCACACAGAATTGAGCAATTAGAGTTGCATTAAAATTTAAATAATAATGATAAAGTCATACATCATAATATTAACAGAGTAATTTTCCTCTCAAAGTTCTAAAAATAAAAAGCCATAGTTTGATTAAACAATCATAATAAGATTTTAATGTGCTCATTATTAATAGTATATACATTTTCCCTGTAGACAATGTTTGCATATAAACAGAGAACATGAGTATAAATTCACTTTTTTGATTAAAATATTATTCTTAATTTGCTTTTTTTTACATAGACAACAAAAAGCTTACATAGCTACACAGGGTCCTTTAGCAGAAACAACTGAAGACTTTTGGAGAATGCTCTGGGAGCATAATTCTACAATTGTGGTCATGCTCACTAAGCTACGAGAAATGGGCAGAGTAAGTACTGCTCTAACATTCCTTTACTAAAATGTTGCCTAAACAAATCTTTATATTAAAATATTTCATTGTTAGGAATAGCTAAAGATGAGACTTTTGGTTCCTTCTCCTGCTGAAATTGGAGTGGCTTTCCTGGTCACTAGGTATCAGTTTTCCAATCTGTTGATGTGATGCAATAGACAAACTAGACTTGGCATGTTTTTGTGGAGCACACTGAGATGCAGTGAGTGGGTTTGCATGTAGATGTTCCAAAGGACACGGAGGGAGCACTGCTGTCTATTGAAAAAGAAAGATCTCTTATTTGGAAACCTGACTTTTGCAGCATTTCCTTGTAAAAACGTTAAAAGAAAGTGTGGTACTTTCGAGATCTGAATGTCTTCTATGTGTTCTGTCCTGCACATTAAAGTTTCAACCCCCAGTTTACATTTCTAAACTCATTTCATTGATACTCTGTCTACTGGAAAGAACAAAGCAGTCTGCTATCTGGACAGGATTACATCAAGAGAAAGCTGGCATCTGATAAGTGAAATCTGAGTTAGGCCAGGTGTCTGAGAGAATAGAGATTATTCAGGACATGGCTAGTGGATGCAGAGATAGAATCATGACTGAGGCTGAGGGGACTTGCTCCAACAAGCAAAAAGGAGAGCAAAACTAAAGATAGTATCAGGATTTAAGATAAAAACTCACCATTGAAAATTAGACTAGGGATAGCTCTTGTCACTGATAGATAATAAAACTGAGCAGAAGTATAAGCAAGTTCAGATCCACAGTGACCAATGAGAGCCCCTCTGCAATGCAGTGTTAAATTTTTACTCTATGAGTTTCATGTTTACACCGACACAAGCAGCTCGTGTTCTTGTCACAATTGGCAGTTTCCATTAATATCACACTTAGCTGAGTAAAAAAGGGTTTAGACCCCTTTATGGTAGTGCTCTCAAGTAATAGGAAATATATTTTATTTTGTTATTTTGTAGGAAAAATGCCACCAGTACTGGCCTGCGGAGCGCTCAGCCAGATACCAGTATTTTGTGGTAGATCCAATGGCAGAGTACAACATGCCACAGTACATTCTGAGGGAATTCAAGGTTACAGATGCAAGGGTAAGTCAACATAGCACTGCACTTGTTCCCAAAAGTTTAAAAGAAAATGTCTGTGTCTTTCTTTTTCTATGTTTGGGGTTTTTAAATTTTTTGTTATTATTAAGAAAACCCTAGAGATACGCTTTCTACAAGCAATAATAAAAAAAGCAGATGAAGTTACTTTTAAATAAATGGGATCTTTCTGTAGGAAAAATTGACTTCATTCAGATCTAGCATCTGGGCAGCAGAGTTTTATAGTTCTGAATTATTTTTGTCAAAATACATCAGATTATTTGAGGACCATTTTCCTCATTTTTCCCTGATCAATATTGGGTACAATTTTTGCCACTTACAGTGTTGTTTTGCACAACCCCTGAGGCTGAGTGAGTATGAAGGTTAATACATTGAGATTTTTAAACTGCAGAGCAAATGACATTCATAAGAAAAGCTGGACAAGCTTTGCACATTATAATTTGATTTTTCATATAGCATATTTCCAGCTCTCTAGTATATCTGCAGAGTAGATACATGCAGCTGTGACCTTAGCATCCTCATTTTCATACTGTATTTCTTATCTGAATTCCCAAGTCCAAAACTGAGCACTCATATAAGATTAAACATACATAAACTTTTAATATATATTTAGCATTTCTCAGACTTGATTTCTAGCACTTCAGTCTGCATGGCAGGAAAACATACTGTCAGCACCTGTTTCTGTAGACACTGTGGAATAATACTTGTTCAAAATAGCAGGATGTAGTGCCTAGGAACAACATGAGTGGCTACTCAGAGTTGCCTGTCAGCATCCAGAATATTAGACTTCCTCATAGCTAGCTAGACTACTGCTTTTAATGTGAACTTCAAGTAAAATTGGATATTATTGTTACTATCAAGTCAGCATATGAACCTTTTTGTTTGGCAAATGAGATTTAGGTGTAGGTTTTTGTGAAGAAACTGTAGATACATTGGATCTGATTTTCATTCTATTTGAAACGTGGTAAGGATCATATGACTCATCTCTTCTCTAACCTATTTGTGCTTAGGGAAGGTGAACAGGCTCCTAGCATCAGTCTTTAAACACACTTGTAAGCAGAGATAGTCAAAGCCAATTTCACTGCAAATATGCTGATAGTTTTCACTGACTTTCTATTAAAAAATCTGTCTCAAGTTGGAAGAGCTATTATGTGACATAGTTCCCAAAGCTCTGATCACAAATTTACAATTATAACAAAAAGTCATAGCTGTAACTGACATGTCTCCAAACATTTTATATTTTAAAAAAGTTCTTTCAGAAGTTTGTATTGAAGTAGGATATTTAAGAAAGTCTTCTTACCTACAGCTATCAAACCAGTAAAAAAGGGTCAAATAATTAAATTATTAAATTTGCCAGAATTAATTTTATTTGACATGATATTAATAAACTTCTTTGAAAATGCATCAAGCACATTGACAGTCCTGTTGTGGCATTTCACTATCCCACATTGTTACTTCTCAAATTTTAAAGATCTCTTTATCTTGGTGGTTCAAATTTTGTTAAACTCATTAGTGAGCTGACAGCAACATCTTAAATTTTCTAGTTGTGCTGGGAAACTGTAACTCCTTCAAAATTTACTAGCGGAAGTGGAAAATACTTGCCAAAATGTACACTGTAGTCTTCCTCTAGGTAGAGGAAGCTACCTTGTGGCTATCACACCCAATAATTGAGCTAGTTTCACTAAATTGTTGCATTCAGAGAAGAGTAAATGCTGGAGTGATTGCAGACATCCCGTCTTGCTCTCATCTCCAAATCCATCCATGCTATTACAATACCATCCATGCCCTGGCAGAGCCAAGATGCCCAGTTACTCCACAGGGACAAGAAATGAGGCACTGTACCGTTGTAGGAGCCAGCAGCAAGTGTCTGGTGTGGAAGTCTGTTATTTCTGAAAAGGAGCTGTGATTTGTCATACAGTGACATTGACCTCTGTAACTATTTCAAGTTATTGCTTCTGACTGCTTTGTTCTCACTTTCTCTGGAAACTCAAGAGGTCAATATGTTGGGCCAGTCTTATTTAAGGCTAAACTATTAGTGATGGTTGTAAGAGAGTATTATAAATTCTACAGCCTAATCAAAAGACAATTGAATATCCCCTGTGAGAAGGAAGAAGAAATCCAAATGGTCAGCCAGTATATAGGATGATATATTAAAAGCCCTCTGTGCCACATAGGGATCTGAAAGCACTTATTTTGATAAGTACTGTGCAAACTGTCACAGTATTTGAAAGTAAAGATTTTAATAAAATTTGGCATGTGTATCTAGGTTGCTGTTGGCAAGAATCTCATTAAAAGAAATCAGCACTGTTTATAATGTCAGTAGCAGAGGGAACTGTAAAAAATTGCTGATCAGTTCCCAATATGCTCTAATGCTAGTCTAACACAGACTAAGTAACTTTACTCCTCTGCTCATTAAGTAACATCAAGTAAGAGAGGTTATTGTCATTTCACAGACTTGCATTGGAATACTGAGTTACTGAAGTCATGAAACATACTAATACGGTTGATATATACACACCAAGAGAGAAATATTGACTATTAGATCTATTTATGACAGAGAAATGTGTGATCTTTGCAGTGACAGACCATACTTGTGTAAAGTAGTGTCTTTATTATTTTTTCTGCCTGAAAGAAGTTACTGTTATTTTAGTGTAAGTCCTATCAGGGTCAGAAATTGCTTGAAAGTTTCCATCTTCTTAACAACATGTTGCAAGTAAGTCAGATTTCAGGTTTTCTTTTTTTACTTTAGAAGAACGGAAGGTTATTTTGAGAGGAATCAACCTATACTTGCGTCTTCTTGATGAATTTATATGATGTGCCTAAGGCTGTCTGGAGGATGCAATTTCATTATGTCCTCTAGGGGGGAAATGGGATTACAGGGACTATTATCAGAGATGTTTGTATTAACAAAATACCATTTTGAAAGGAGACATTTTGTTCTTTGTGTTGATGCCCACAAGAAATCAAATTGGGTGAATAGTTTAAACATTACATATTTATTTAAGTGGCAGAAAGCATTTCACAGATACAGACTACTAAATTGTCACAGTGGACTGGTGGAAGTAGACAGTATGTGTGTCCTCTCACAGAGTAGTTGCTGGTACACATACAGTTTTTTCTGTTTTCCTTATATATTCTGAGATATGGGAGGCAAAACCCCACAAAACCCGAGGAAATATAAAAGCAAAGAATTGGAGTTTTCTTTGGTTATATTTAAAATCACTTCTGTATCATTTCAAAGGTCTGTAACAGCTGAGTGCTTGTGGTAGAAGGATAAAGAGAGAAAGATTGTTCTTGCCTCCAGCATAACTTGCTGCTTTTTGAGGGGACTCTCCAGTAATAATTTGAATTTTTCATGAGTTTTACTTAGAAGAATTTTCAATTTTTCATGAGTTTCACTTAATAGAAGACCATTTTGAAGACATGGAAGGGTGGGTGCTCAGAAAACATGATGTCTAGAGGTACCAGTTAACATCAGTAGCTCACATTGCCCTGATTTTGAACATTTCAGCTGTGCAGGATGACAGTGTCAAAATCATAAGGCACAATGTTTGGAAATGCAGAACACATTTGCTTTATCTGTTTGTATTGCATTTTTTATGTGTCCTGACTTTTTACACATTAAATAGGCATATAAGAGAAGTTGTCATTTAGTAATTCCAGTGGTTTCATTATTAAAATAACTATGATGCAGTATTCTGCACTTTAAAGAAACACTGTTAGTATTCCTAACCACAGGGATTGAAGAGCTTCAGGTGGCTTGTTTTGAGAAAGGAAGCCCTTCCTCTCCATTTTAACTAACTCCAAGCTGCTAGTGAATTAAATGAACCATTATTGAAGGGAAATTTGTTAAACATGTGGCTTGTTGATCCATCTTCTTCCAGGAAAAATGTTCACCTCATAGAAAACAGCTCACTATTAAAGATAGCATCTGCAAGGAGGGCAGTGAGTAAACAAGTCTTATCTGTAAAGATATTCCTGCCATGAAGTGGATGAGCCTATCTCAGAAATGGAAAGTCAGATTAGATGACCTTATTCTACCTGATCTGTATATAAAGAACTTTGTAGTCCACAGGATTCAAAACAGAGCACACCAAAAAAGTCATATACTCTGGTGGGGTTGTTATGCCTTTGGCATTAGGCACCCTTTTTACACCATCAGAGTGACAGACAACTCTGCTATGCAGCGTGGAAGAGACTCCACGCAGTATTGTTAATGAAACAACACTTCCAGGCCAATGCAAAGCTTCAGCCAGTACTGCAGTTGAAAGAATTTTCATAAGTGTGATCTTAGCCATTCTCCAGCTCTTCTCAACATCCTTACTTTGTGATTGTCTTTATGATTATTGGCTGACCGACTTCAAGCCACAGCAACATGCTTTTGTGATAACATCATTTGTGTTTTTATTGTTAAAGGATGGTCAGTCCCGGACAGTGAGGCAGTTCCAGTTCACTGACTGGCCAGAACAAGGAGTGCCAAAGTCTGGAGAAGGATTTATTGACTTCATAGGCCAAGTGCATAAAACAAAAGAGCAATTTGGTCAGGATGGACCAATTTCTGTTCATTGCAGGTAAGTAAACAAATCTTAAAAACTAATTATATGCAGATTTCGTTTTTTTAAAGCTGATTGCTGATTGTGGCAAAGGTGTTTATTTAAACATTTCAGAGGTGAACTATGAGAAAAAGTAATCAAATACAACATCTAAAAAGGAGCATAAAGAACTGCTTTATGAAATGGGAACTGCTCTGAGATACTCCATTTATACAGAAACAGTTCTTCAGAAATATGTGGAAACACATGGTTTTTTTCTTCACTTGTAAGTGTCTCTAATGCAGCGTAAAAGCAGTCTGGTCAATGCTGCACACAGAAGGCATAGGAAAAGCCTTATCACAGGCTGCTACATCTGATTCTTTTTCCACTAGAAATTAAAAGTGAGGCTGTTGCTTTGGTGGGAATTAGTAGCTGCAAACAAGCTAGTTGCACCTCAGTGGCACATCAGTAGCAATCAAGATGAGACCAAAAATAGGCAAGTATCTCAAGAAAGGGAATGGAATAGAAAGAGGTGTTTAGAAATTTTGCCTGTCAAAAAAGTCATTGAGGTTTGAGTTGATGAGTTCTAACTTCAGAACTTAGTGCTCATTTCTGATGTGATGGGTACCCTCAATTGCTTTGCAACTGATATGAAGATGAAAACAGCTTGCACGGTGGGTAGGAATAATCCAGTATGGGCTTTTTAATATTCTTGTATTTTTTATTTATTTTCTCTACAGTATTCTAGAGTCCATAGCAGATGGCCAAAAATAATATCTTTATCTTTTATCTCTTATTTAATAAATTGTTTTCTATAAATTCCATTAGGATTTTAGATACTCATTTTTGTAGTATGATTTTTTTTTTGTGGATTAGATATTATTATTTATTGTAACAGAGATGCAAAATACAGGCACAAGTTGCAAGTCCTTACTGCAAGCCAAGTAGTGCCCCAATACTAGCATGAAGAAAAATGAATGAGTTTACTAGAGCCTAGTAAACAGAGAGAAATTGTCATCTTTCCAAAGTCAGGGGTAAACAGAAGTTGAGTTCTTTATGATCTCCTAATCTGAAAGATTGACAAAATAAATGTATTGGAATACTTGAATCCTCCTTTTTTTTTGTGCCTGAAATTTTTATGGCCTGCTGAGGAGAATAGCATTGCAGAGCACTGGTTGGAATTCATTTCACAAGGGAAAATGAAGGGCAACCCTGATAAGAATAAGCCTTATTCTTCAACATATAATGAGTTTTGAGAAGACAGGAGTAATAAGCAATATTTATGCCTTTATGCAGATAAGAAAGCAAAGTGACATTATTCTTCTAAGTTCATTGTACCATGCAGACATGTCCACTTGTGACTACAGTGAATACTGCTTACAGTACACTGCATATCCCTCCCAAATGGATGTGATCTTTCATGGTAAAATTATGGATTTCTACCATTGACTTTGCTAGAAACAAAGTCAATTTCAGTGTAACTCATCATGGCTTGGTTTTAAAATGTCTTTATTATTATTGTAGTAACAATTTAGGGACTGGTAATGCTAGTCATCATTGTCAGCATTACATGAATAGGAAATGTCCCTAGCAAATCAGTAAGTTTGTTCATTTCTTTCAGGAAGCACAAGATCCTGGGTACTTGGACTTTCCTAGTCTGAGGAATTACTGAAATAATGCCTCGAGTTTGTACCATGATGAGTTGTACAGTGAATTAAAACTCCCCTAGTGTCACTTCCTTTGGGTTTCCTTCACACTCTACACAATTTTCACAAGCTTGCTTTCTCTGTTACCCAATAAACCCCTACAACCCACAATTTTAAATTTTCTCTTTCCCTAGCATTTTTACAAATAGGTCGGTGTGTTGAATTAAAAAATTTCTAAGCTCATGAGGCAAATACTTAAAACTATTTAAGAGAGCAAAGGACTGTTCACCTTGAAGCAAAATTTTCACTTTGACCAATATTAGATATTTATAGTCTTTTTATTCCAGATTTTAGCTCAAGAGTTTGGAAGACCTTTCCCAGAATGCATTCAAGATGTATTTGTAGTAATAAACTCCTCTCTCTTAAAACAAATCAATACTTCCTCATGGTTCATTAAAGCATTCTAACTTTAGTTTCTAGTTTAAATAATAAATCACTCTAAATCATGAAGCATCATGAAGGAGTGCTTTAACTTCACTCTAGAAATCCTAAGCTTTTTTGGGTAGGAATTGCTAAAGTTTGCTTGCCAGTCTAAGGGGAACAGGATCCATTTCCTACAGACTTTTCTCAAGACATTACATTTGATGACTAGTTAGGATTTGCTAACATTTTTATATTAATCCATATTAATCTCTCTTCTCCATTAAGTAGTGTCTCCAGATTCTTACTGATTTATTAAGTACACAAGACAACAAATAAATTTCTTCCTTTTGCTGGGGATTTCCAAGTTATTTTTTTAAACAAAGGTTTGTCTAATGTATGAGGCCAGAAAACCTCTCACACGTTTAGAAAATCATACTTTTTTTTTTTTTTTTTTTTTTTATATTTAAAGAGCAGAGCAGGAGCAGGAACAAGGAGGATGTAAAATGGCAATCTGCCTTCCTTCTGCTGATCATTTTCTGGGCCACTTGTTTAGATCACACTGTCATCAGCTCTGTTAAGTCCAAGCACATTCCAATGAGCAGGTTCCAGGATTTTTCAGTAGATTTCGTAATTACTAGCTGTCTAATTTACCTCATCAAGAACCTTACACTACAGTTGCTTTAGATGTCCAGGCTGGTTTTATCCCATATAGGTAAATCATCACTGACAGCATGATATTCTGTCAAGTGGTGTGTCAGTTGTCCTTTGGCTTCAACAATCTGAAGGCTCCCAGCCTATGCAAAATAGATAAATCCAATTCCATATGTCTAATAGCCCTAGAAGTGCACTGACCTAGACCAAGCACTAAAATACCATCATAAATACCATCATACAGTTTGAACATTCAGTTTCCACACTAGTTTCGTAAATTTGCTGGATCTCTGTCAAGGTTCATATGAACATTCTGAGTTCTTCTGGTTTTCCATGTTGTTCGTGCTATTCCATTCACTTGTCTGGTGATTAGGTCTCATAAATATTCAGCTTCACAAGGTTATCTGGCTGAAGAAAACCTTGTGAAATTGTTGGCATCAACAGTGAGATGACAGGGTGCTTAGTTTCCACCCATAGAAGTTCAGACTTAGAAAATCCTTTCTTCTGACATGTCTCTTTAGCCATGGATAAACCTCATAAATAAGTATTTATTCAATTTTGAAAGCTGACAGCTATTGGTTCCATTGATTGCAAGAATTTCTATCACTTCTGGAGGGTTAAAGCTAATAGCAGAAACCCAGGACAGAACAGAGAGCAAAAAAAGCCATATATACTCAAAGAAGATATTTAAGACTAATGTAGACAACCATGGTAAATGTATATTACCATTGGAAAGCAAAGATCCAGACTGCCGGACTTCCATAAGACCCGAGTTGAGATTTTTTTGTGTCCATTATTTGAAGTGAAGCATGTATGAACAAGTTCAATGTTAAATGAACATCCATACTTCTAACTCAAAATAGAAGGTAAAATAGCACAGTGAAGATGTACAAAACAGGGCATATACATGACGAACTGAAGTAAAGCAAGCAGTAAAATGCATTTTGGCTTCATTTTCTCTTGTCAGTTCCAATTTATGTTATTGGCAACAAATGTTAACGTTTGCCTTCACCATGCACTGATTTTTGTATATCTGGATGAACAAACCAAGTCACTTCACAAGGAAGGCTGGAGAGTCAGGATGTACTCAGTAGCATGTAAAGTTTGCTTGAGCACAGTTATTCTTTTGAATGCAGTGTGGTAATTTGCTGGGGAATTTTGCTTAGTGAGCCTTTCCGCATATAGAAATTTGTACACATACGGTGTGTTGTAACCACAAATAACTTGTCAGCCAATTCTTTCAGCATTAACAGAAAATTAACACTTGTTTTTTTCCTTTTATTTTCTCTTCATTCTCTTCAACAGCGCGGGTGTTGGAAGGACTGGAGTATTCATAACCCTGAGCATTGTGTTAGAAAGAATGAGATATGAAGGTGTTGTAGACATCTTCCAGACTGTCAAAATGTTAAGGACACAGCGGCCAGCCATGGTACAGACAGAGGTGAGCAAAACAGTATCCATATGCCATGGTGATGGAAAAGAAGCAGTATTTACACAAGCAAAAAAAAAATGCACAGAGAGAGACTGTATAAAATGTGCTTACTGTTATATCTGAAGTCATATATTGGCCCTGCATAGGGCAAAATCTGCCATAAAGATACTGCAAGGACTATTCTGTGTTACTGCAGTAGTTACTGCAAGATGAGGAAGAAGAAAATCATTTCAATACTGGATTCTAAATTATGGTAGTTGAGCAAACCCGTTTGTGGAGCATCACCCATTTTTATTTGATCCTTGTTTCCTGGCAGAAATGTGTGCTAATGAAGAAGCAGGCAAATTGTTTGTGCAGGTGGATCCACTTTTTTTTTTTTTCCCCCCCTGGGAGCAAGGTCTCCATCATGTCTTCAGACTGCCACTGTATTATTTTCATGTTTTTCTTGACTTTGTGTCACCCAGCAAGTGACTTTTTGGCCTGAAAATTATAATGGTAAATTCAGCATTCAGGATAACCATAGTGTAAATAACTTCTATGCTAGCAAGTGTAGCATGGAGAAATAAAAAAAAAAGGGATAAATAGTATAAACCAGTTACCTGGGCCTGTCGTAAGGAATGCTTAAACATTATCAGTTAATGTTGTGCTTAATTTTTACTTTAATTTCTGAGCAGAAGACTTGAACTAAGCCAGAGCCAATAGGTTAGGAGAACTAAGAAAAAGGGCAAGAGAAGGGAAACATTTTAGATCACACATTTATTTAGTATAATTTGATTGACACTGGCTGTAAATTGCAGTCTGTGAAATTTAAAATGGCTCCCCAGAGTTTGCCATTTTGCACGAGAAAATTAAACTTGTTCAGTAGAAGCTGGGTAGTTTTACTTTTAAGAAGACAACTTCATAAAAACTTGTATGAAAAATACAGATATTTATTTTTAATCTTGTCAGTTAGCCAAGTAAATCACTGTGACCAAACTGAAGAGTTAATTCCATTTCTTTTCCATTACCATCATTCTTCTGGATAAGCAAAATGAAAAAATGACTGCTTTCTGTCATTTTGGCTCCAAGAAATAACTACAGTGTACAGAAAAACTATGCTTCTTTGAGCCTACCTGACAAATGAGGAGTTCAATTCTGCAATATATGCTCCCTCCCCGCTTTGACTTATTTCTGTATGCTACCCTTCATCCCCTCTGCTGAAAGCAGAAGTGTTGTGTACGCATTTTTTCCAGGATTCTGTGGAAAACAAATCTCTCATTCACTGGTATAAACTGCCAGGAAATCTAATCCTTATTAAACAAGGCACTTCTGTGTGTACCCCACATACACTTAAAATTCAGGCATATTGTGTAATGTATTCTGCCACTGTTCTAACTATTTCAATTAACAGAAAAAAACTATTAGTGATCACACCACCTCAGTGAAGCAAGTACCTGATTAGTTTCCTGGCCTCCTAAAGAGTTTTCATTGTGATCTTAACAAGTGGCAACCTGTGCAGTTACTATCAGATAAATAAACAGACATCCCTGCTATTTTCAAACAATTTTTAATTTTTTTTTTTTTTTTTC
>VXAC01007924.1:300485-320610 GCA_013399225.1 Rhipidura dahli
TTTTTTGCTTTTTACCATTTAAACCCCGAATTGCAGTTGGAAATAAGTTCACAGATGTGCTGATTTAGTGTAAGTGTGCAACATAACATAAATGTGCAAAAGGACTGCTTTATGGGGGTGAGAATAAGACAAACTTAAAAATGATGGATTCATTGGAGGTATAAGTAAATTTCTCTCCACACTAAACTTCTCTCTGCTTTCAGGTGTTGGTTGAAATGAAGTCTGTTTCATGTGAATAAGGTGCTTTAGTTCCATATTTCTCACTTAGGCCCTTTTCTTGCCACAGTGTAAGGTATCTTCACATTTTCATCAACGCCTTAATTACTGAAAGGTTGGGATTCCTTTTGCTTTCTTAACATGGTTTTTAACCTGGTGGTTTTCCATACAGCATTCCATACTAAGGCCACAATGGACTTTTTCACTTAGTGTGTTGTATTAGCTGTTGAGTTAATTGTATATTTTGCTACTTATTTTCAAATACACGAGGGAAAAGCATCCAAGCATGTTCCTATCAGAAGAAAGCTTTATGCTGATACTGTTTTAATCCAGCATAACAGACCGTTAGTAGGTGGGTATATGGTCTCTGCACAAAAACAAGCTGCATTCTGTGGAAAATGTTGTTGCATTAAATGAGTGTCTATCTTCATCTGTTGTAGCTCAGAGTGGTTTTCTGTTGATGTCAGCAAGTGAATATTGCTGAACTGCAGATGTCTCTGCAGTATATTTGTTTGTAGCTACCAAATACTCACTATTATTTGAAAGAAACTAGAAACCAACCAACAAGCTGACTTTTTGATGATTTTGTTTTTCTTTCTCTAGGATCAATACCAGTTCTGCTATCGAGCCGCACTGGAGTATCTGGGCAGCTTTGATCACTATGCAACATAAAAACCCATTGTGGATTTTTATTGCAGGCCCTTTAAGATCCAGAGAGCCGCTTCTGAGCCATACCATGTGCTTTAGAAGTACTTCTTAACTCTTAGCTAAGGAGCAATTATTGGGGATATATAAAATAAAAAAATAATAAAAAAAAACAAATGAACAAGAATATTGGGGATATAGAAAACAAAAAACCAACAAAAAAAGAACCCCACCCAACAAGAAGTATTCCATGTGGACCAAGAATTCACAGTTTAATAACCTAACCATAATAAAAGAATCCTGACCACTGAGGCGTCTGAAGGATCTCATTTACAGATACCTCAAGGGTTCGACATTGGTTGAAGTTAAAGGGAAGAGGAAATTAATCAGAAAGAGTGATCATCTTATTCAGGATTACATGCTTTTGCAAAGAGGAGTTTTGAGAACTGCAGTTCAGTGCAAGATGTTTGTTGCAAGGTTGGGTTCTGGCTTTTCAAACAAAGCGGACTCTTTACTTCAACATCACCCTTTCCCATCATACTGCTCATCATAACACCTTAGGGAAAATGTGGGAATGTTTAAAAAGAAAGTTCTTGATTTAGTTTTTTAGTATTGTAAAGATACTGCTGACCTGTGCTTCATTTTTAACTGTGTAAACTTCTTCCTTTTTTTAACAAGAGTTTATCATTCAATGAAGTGAATTAAAGAAAAGGTTGCATAACTGTTAATATTTTTGTTTAAAAAATGTAGATTTTTTTTTTAAGCTGTAGAACTGTTATCTGTAATATTGTGCTGTAGAAATGTTAGATACTTTGAAAATTTGCACATTTTTGTGCAGTCCTACAGTACCACAGTCTTGGTAGATATTAATTTTGTAGTTTTATTTGGGTTTTTTTTTTCTTTAAGAAAAAATATTCATTGTAATCAGTTAAATCAAAATGGGGCTTTTTGGTTTCTTTTGGAATCAACAGGGAGGCGCAAAGTATAAAGATGCTGCTAGCACATACACACACACGCACACATATGCACATGCACACTCACACTCTCTCTCTTTTTATATATATAAATATGTATGTATTACTGTCTACCCTTTTCTGAATCTCTGTGTAGTTGCAGAGAATACAGGTGGATAGATGACACACATGCACATAAACATATCAATTCTTGCATACCCGGATTTATCAAAGCATTGGGAAAGCTTTTCCGCATACTGCAATTATATCAAACTACTATTTGATAAGCTCTGCATTTTTAAGGTCCATAAACTTCTGTTTCAAAGGGAAGTGAGGAATGCACATCATTGATATTTGAACGCCATCTCTATCCCAGATGATATTTCTCTCCACATTTCCACTTGAACACACACACATGCACACATACAGAGCACACACATGCACACACGCACACAGAGTATGTGATTTAGGCTTCAAGTGAAGTTCAATATTTGTAACACTATAGTGCAATAAGAAATCATATTATTAAATGTAGGAGGTGTGCATGTGGGAAAGGTCAGTGCATATCCCTTTAGGAGGGGAGAATGTTGTAATATACTAGGTATTAAGATGTTTTAAAATTGTATTCAATAGTATACTGTCTATAGTGTGCGCTATATAATTTACATTTATCGTATGTAACAGGGCAAAGCCAAACACACATTGCTCTGTGAAATCAAACGTTTTGTGGCATACAGCATTGTTTGGGGATGCTGGGGTTTATTTTAATTTTACATTTAGAGTGCCTTATATTTGATGCCTATTTTGAATAGTATTTCTTTAAGTTAGCTTTCATTTGTATTTAGTTTAGTTTGTTTATATCTCTGTTGTTATTTTCAAACATTTTACTACATGTACCAGACAATTTTGAAAAATATGCATTTCCAGTTTCTAATCAAGTATGGATGGTAATAAATGATAACCCAAAACACATAGGTAGTCAAGGCCCTTTATCTTTCCGTATTTCTAATAACAGACTAGCCCACAAATTGGAAATATATTTCTGGTTGGCTTTATAAACCCACTGTGTCTCTGGTCATAGTGTTATCTGTCATTGCAGAGATGTAGCAGCACAGTAGCAGTAGCTGACATCAGCGATGCTTAGGATGCATCTTTTTTTTTTCTTTTTTTTCTTTTTTTTAATTTATTTTGGGCCAAGTCCTGCTCATTCACTTGTGTCAACAGACTGCTAAAGTCAAACCATTGCTTTCAGTGGGAAAGTTCATGTAAGGCTAGCAAGACTGAGCCCACATGACATATTGGAGACTGACGGATTTTCTTCCAGGAAAAAGGAAAATTCTGTAAACAGCACAGAATACTTTTTGAGACTCTTTGTAGAGTGCCATTTACATTGACCTTGGTCACCATGTGTTCTGCCACTGTCAGTACATCAGCATCAAAGGATGCTTTCTTTGGG
Organism: Rhipidura dahli; assembly: GCA_013399225.1. Lineage (NCBI taxonomy): Eukaryota > Metazoa > Chordata > Aves > Passeriformes > Rhipiduridae > Rhipidura > Rhipidura dahli. The sequence goes on from VXAC01007924.1 coordinate 303,756, forward strand.
GTTTCAAATAGGAGCATTGCTATGGCTTCTCAATATGGCCTCAACATTTTTTGTTCTTCTTCCAATTTTCCCACTCCTATGAGAAATGAGAATGAAAGACCAAACTCCAGCAATTGTATTTGAGCACTTTTGTAATTAAAAAAAAAAAAAAGGAACCAAAAAAATCAAAACAGAAATAAAAATATATATATATGGAATAGAAGTATTATAGAAGGCTACCTCAGAATGAGATTCTATAACTTACATCTGAACCAGAGAAGAATGTGCACTATGTTTATTTCTCTTCTTTCTTGATTTATACTTTGAAATAATTATTGAAGTGCCAGGTTATGTAGTGTGGTCATGTTCTTCAACTCAAATGTAGGAAATCAGAAATACAAAACAAAGTGTCATTTTGAAAACATAGACTAAAGAAGGTTCTTGCACACTAGATCTGTACAAAGATCAGTGCATTTTCCCTAGCAGACCGTCTTGCAAGCTCCAAAGAAAATGAGGGAGTAAAAGAAATACAAAAAAGCAGAGCCAATTTGTGAGAAAAACTGTTGTACAACTAAAAACTCCTTCTAGTTTTTTTTGTTTCTTAAGATAGGTCTTAGCATCATTGATGTGCATTCCACTTTCTGTATTCTTATATATGCATTCTGCAGTTAATTTAAATTGTGAGCATCTTTGTCTACATACATTTCCAAGCTTAAAATTGGTTTCATCAGCATAACCAGTACGGTGCTATTATTTACGTTTGTATGTGTAGTTATGTCTAATTTTGTAATTAGTTGCAATGGGGAAAAAAACCCACAAAATATATAAAAATGATTTATACAGAAGTTTAATTTAGCTCTTTTTTAAAAAATTATTTGAGTGGTTAGATAGCAGAGAAGATGGCTGGGGGAAGGCGTGACCCTCTAAGGAGATTTGCACTTTCTATATATACCTTTGTACTATGCACTGCCCTATTGATTCTACACCCAATAATGTTATAACTTGAACCATCTGTAAGGAATTGCTTACAAAATCCACTTGTATGTATTTAAAAGACACAGAACATGTAAAAAGGAAAAAAAAAGCACTGCTTTTTTTTTTCCTTTTATTCTCTCCCATTTTTCTTTACGTTTCTTTTTCTATTTTTTTTCTTTTTTTTTTCTTTTTTTTTTCTTTTTTTTTTTTTTTTTTTTCCTTGGTGCCCTGATCCTCCACAGATATCAGAAGGCTGCAGGTCTCATTATAACCATCCGTTATGTGGCTTTGCCATTCAAGCTTGGAGTGTCTTTACAAAGATAATAAAAACTTGTGTTCTTTGCTCTTGTTTTGGATGCATAGACTGAAAAACTTAAAAAAATTACCTTGTAAAATGGCTTGTTAAAAAAGATACAATTACCTCTAATTAGTAGTACGCGTAAATGTTTTACAGAATGAAAGGCGTGCTTTTTATTTTCTTACTTCGTTACATTGGTGGCAAAAGAAAGTCTGTATGAAAATCAGTTCTTTGCTGACACAAGTTCCATTTGTTACAGATGAATTCTAATAAAATGTCAGTGTTATGCAGCCCTGGTCTTCTTTCTTAAGCAGTGCTTTTGAAATCAAAACTTGTTTGGTCCCTCTTGGTGATAAAGGAATTTAATTGGAACTACAAAGCAGTCATTAATCTTCTTAACTAGCTGCTGGACAGTGGAAAATGCATTCTTAGGTTAGCAAATATATATCATCTTCAGCAGCAAGTTTTGAGCCAGAATAGGCAAACTCTTTGGCATAAATTCTCATAGCTTCATGAGCTTAATTGAAATTATCACACTTTACATGCCTCTGGAGTTCCCCTTTTTGCTTTAGAACTGTATCACTACACTGAGAAAGTAGATTTCTATCCATTTGTAGGTGCAACTCAAAAAGTGCAAAATATCCACACATTTGAAGTGAATTGTGAATTTTTGATTCCTGCAGATTTGGCAGGTTTTGGGGTAAATCCAAAGTCACTTGTCAGAGTTCAGTTACTGAAATTGTGGCAAGCTGTCATGACTTTTGACTGATTTCTGTTATGCACTGCATATGCAGTGAGTGCAGATGTGAGTCTGTGAGGCTGCTGTCCAAATACTATGGAAAAGTTTTTAAACATGCTAGAAAAGTTGAATAATTAAAAGATTAATAAACACCAGGTATACTGAGGCAAGCTACAAGAGGCATGGCATGGCAACCTACTTAAAGAAAAGTCTTGCTCTGTCTGCTTGTTTTGAAAGAAGGCAGGTTCTGTCTCCAAGATTACTTTGTAAGGGAATACAGTCTATTAGCATTTAGTATTAAGTACATGTTAATAAAGAATTCTCTGTGCTGGAAGGATGTGCAAGACATTAACATTAGGGTAATTTCTAAGAACGTGTATTGGTCTTGGCCTAATTTCCACTTTAAGATGGTGATAATAGTGTAAATGTGAAGCCTTGATATTCTTAAAGAGGCCTATTAATGTTTTTCCACTGACTTCTGTGGATTTTACAATTACTGCATTGCAGGCTGCCTTTGACTTGAACCTTTTTTGCGTAGTCTGTGCAAGGTGGTTTAGATCTGTGTTATGTAAGGGTTTCTTTAACTATCTGAGTGGCTTTAGATGGTACCCTTTAATGTCAGCATTGACTTCTTTGGATTTTCCTGTTCTGTGCGTCTAGCATGGACCATAATAAAGTGTGAAAATGAGTATTGACAAAAATATTTGGCTGTGTATGGCTTAATAACTTCTAAGTTAATGGGGTTTTAACAAAAGTAGTTCTAATTCATGATTAACACAGAAAAAAGATGTCATGTACTTCAAGATCATTACTATTCAGAAATTCTGCTGATATGTGAAATTAACCCATCTCAAAGCAAAGCAATAGCTACAGACTTTCAAACAAAATAACATTTACATCTTTTCTATATTATACAATCACTTGGACCAAATTCCCAGATTACCTGAATCTTTGGTGTTCATTCATGCTAGTATCTCAAAATGAGTCAGTCCTGATTCTAGGGTTATAAGGGGTTGCCATCTATAAATTTACTCATTGCTTGTTTCTCCCAGTCTGTGCAAGCTTGGGAGAGAAGTGAGCTATTGTTGATGTGATAAACAAAGTACTGAAAAAGTCCTGATAAGGAATGTGTAAAAAGAAATTGTTTGTTAACCAGGGCCCAGAAGAAGTTCACTTCACTACCAACTGGATCAGTACCTAGTGATCCCTAAAGACCTTTATAGCCATCACTGGTCAAAAAAAGGAGCAAGAAAAAAATCTTCCTAGAAATTTCTGTATATCTTTTACTTCAGATCCAAACATGCCCTTTTTTTTCCCCCGCCTTAACCAGTTTTATAAGCAGAATGAAGGTTAATGATTTTTCACAGACTTTGGAATTTTGAAGAAAATAACCAGCATATTTGCTGATGTGTAAGCCAACATACCAGTGATAAATCACTTCCTCTTCTACAACACTTCACATGAATTAAAAATATGTATCTTGCCCATAGAATTGCTGAATTCTATGAAATAGCTTTGCATTTTGAAACCTTGAAATATGACAGCTTTAGATAATCAAACTTCAACAATAGCACTGCATGAAATTGGCAAAATATCCACAGAAGATATTGAAGGGTATCAATACTACATGCACAGTCAAAGAATATCTTTTAAGCAGTTTCAGAAGTTTGAAAAACTGGTATTTTTGTCCTTCTTTCACTTTGTATGGGGAAATAAAACACTGATGGGGTGTAAGGCTGTAGCAAATTTTCATTTAAAGACCTGTGGTATTTTTTTTTCTTATTTAATTTTGTTTTGTTTACTTTATTTACTACATTTTTATTTGTTTATTTAATTATTTTTCTAAGGAGGTAATATTAATGCAGTGCTACTGCAACTGTTTGGAAATTTACTTGATTCAAAACCTAAAGGATTTGCATATCACAGCTATACTAATATTCAAGAGAATTTTCTCCTTACACTGTCCTGTGTTTTCAACAAGTTGGTTCTGTCCTCCAAATCTGCTTATGAAGAGTTCCATAGGGGGTTGCAAAATGTTTTTCTATCACTAATGCAATAAGTCAAGATGGAGGGAAACATCTGCTGACTTGCTTTCAGAGGAAAGCAGAATGATAACCTGCAAATGAGACATTGTAGTGAATAGAGATCATTTTGCATCTAGACTATAAATAGGATGCTTTTGAACCCAAAATGCATTCAGCTTGCTTCTGTCAGCAGAAGTCTTTATTATTGTAGTTGGAACAAGCAAACAACCTTTCTTTGCCAATAAAAGTACTTCATTATATATTCAACAGCCTTATTAGATATGGAATGTAAATCTTTAAAGTCAAAAACTGCCTGGAAATGCCTTTCCTTCTCTCATACATAAAAACAAGAGAACCTGAATAGAAGATTTTCTTCACTGGAAGAAATTATTTGAAAACACATCAGAGTTTCTGTACTTCTGGTCTTCAAAAATCCAGTTTGCTCTTGAAATCTAGAGGAGTTGTGTGAGCCTAGCATTCCACTGTAGCAGGCAATTTACAAATACACACAAGTTCTCATCCATGCAGTAAAAGAAAACAAAATATCATCTAAAAGTTCTAGGTAGGATTTTCAAATTCACAAGCCACATCAGCATCATCACTGACCCTAAATCCAAACCAACCAGCTTGCACTACCACAGCAAGGCATCTAGTTCAGGCACTGTGGTACTTCAGACTAAGCACACAAAAACCACCAGAAATAGTGACTAATGTTGAGGATCTAGAACCCTTTGAACACAGATGTGTCAAAAACAGTCATCTTTCACTGGCAGCAATAAAACCATGTGCTTCTCTTTCATAGACATAAAATGTTTATCAGTGCAATACCCTCTCACTAGTCCACATTTCCATAGAATATGTTGTGAGCATTTCACACATTCGCACCTCCTGTTTGAACTCCATTCATTCCATTTGGTCTATAAATGTTTCCTATTCCGTGTTCATAAAATGCTTCTACTTGTTCTTTTACTGTTTCCTTTAAAGCTTAGTCCCTCACAGTTTTAGAGAACTCCTACCCAATTTACAGCACCTTGCAGAAAACTGGAATGACAGATTGAGACCCAAACCTACATACTCAGCCTAGAGGGAGAAACACATTCAGCCACATTGTGGAATATGGCTGCAAAGTCTTGTGTAGTAAGCAGGCATCTGAGCAGCGTATCAGCATGGTGAAGTAGATCTCTCTCTTAGATAAAGAAGAGGAAAAATATGGACTTCTATTTAAATCTAATATAGGTGTGGGAAACAATATTCCAAGTGGTATTTGGGGTGGTTTTTGTTTGGTTCATTGTGGTTAAATGGTTGTAGGGCTTTTTCACAAAAGGCAGTATTTATTAAAAATCAGAAGCTGGATTTTTTCAGAAGTGGGTTTTTTCGGTTTTTTGTTGTTGTTGTTGTTGTTTGTTTTGTTTGTTTTGTTTTGTCTGGAATTGAGTTGGTTTTCTTCACAGCAGCTCTTACAATGCTATGTTTTAGATTTTTGGCCAAAACAGTGTTGATAACGCACCAATGTTTTACTTAGAGCAAAGCAGAGTTCAGGGTGTTGAGGTCATTGATCCACCAGCAATTAGTCTAGGGATACACAAGAGGCTGGTGGAGAACACAACTGGGACACCTGACCAAGGGGAAATCCCATACCAAATGATGTTGTGTTCATCCATAAAAAGGGGGTAAAACAAGAAGAAAAGGTAAATGTTCAGAGTTAGGCATTTGTCTTTCCAAGCAGCCATTGCATGCGATACCTTGCTTTCCTGGGAAAGGGCTAAATATTTGCCTGCTGATGGGAAGCAGTGAATTAATTTCTTTGTTTTCTACATGCACCATTTAATTTGCATATGAAACTGTCTATCTCAACCCATTTTTAATTTTGCCCCTCTGATTCTTTCCCCATCCCACTGAGGGGTGAAGTGAGCAAATGGCTGTGTGGAGCTTAAATGCTGCCTAGGATTAACTCACAGCATTTGGCTCTAGATTTTTATTGGCAGTTGTAACTTCCAAGACAGGTATCAACCAGAAATTTTAGCTGATCTTCTTGGAGACACAGTTGCAGAGAAACTTTTTCTGCAGGCTCTGTGCAGAAGCAGCAGAAAGAAAACAATGCTCAATCATAGTTACTACAAAATGGGAAACAATGTTACTGTCTAGAACAGGATAATAAAGAGTGAGGGATAAACACTGTAACAAAGATATAAACACTAATTGACTAAAAGTCAATTTTTGCAAATGCTATAGAAAAAGTAAAAGTCTACAAAGAAACCTCAGAGTTGAGGACATTGGCGGTTCAGTCAACACCTTGCTCTTACACATGGTACTCACATGAATGCATCACCACCACTGGTCTTGTCCGGCCAATTGAAGAATTAATCCAAAGTGGAAAGCCTCTTCAAAGAAGTGAAAGGGCTGCTATCGTTCCTGCATGCTACTTCTTAGATCAAATGCATGTACAAATACATTTACAATAAGGGAATGCATTTCAAGCCTTTCATTTAGTAAGTTTAAAATGATGAATATTTATTTCCTAAATAGATTAAATGAACCACCTAGAAGCAAACAAAATCCTGTCTTTAAGAAAAGATTTTCATTTCCTGCTTTGAGCTCCTTACTTGTGGGATTTTAGCTAAGTAATACCAAACAAATAATATAGCAAGTGAAAGATGTTTGGTAAATATCTGGTGTTTGGTAACTATTTAAGGGTGTGTGAAAAAGTTTGTGTAGATTTGTTATGTCTGACTCATTTTACACATGCGCTCTTTAGAAATAAGGGAAAATGAACATCGGGGCTCTGTGCACAGACAGGATTTTTATCTCTTAAAATTAACAGTACTCAAACTGAAAATTATGGAGATTGAATGGATTTTAAAATGCTGTTAATTTATTCCTTAGAAGTGTTTTGTTACATTACTGTTTTTTGACAATGTCTTCTGAAGACCCAGCTGGACATACTCGTTTGCCTGATTACAAAATTGTTATTTTAAACAAGTAAATAATACTTGGTGTGATTGTGTTAATTTCATAATTGCTAGGAGTAAATTCTGAAAGGGCTAAAAGGTTAATTACCTGCTGGAAGTTGTGTTCTTTTATATATACATGGTCTGTTCTACACAAGATATTGCAGAAAAAAAAAGTTAGGCTTTTGTATTGCAGGCTTTTGGGAGTGTTTCATCAAATGGAATGTTAAAAGCTTAGTCCTGTTGTGAGAAAACTTCTGCTTGTAAGTGAATTTGCCCACAGAAGAAACACACAGTTAATTACACTCTTGGGTTTCTGCTTGTTTTGTTTTGTTTTTCTTTCCAAAGGAAGAGAGAGATCTATGTAATAAATTCTGTTGATGGCATCTACTCTAGGTAGTTGCTGGCATCACTCTGGTATGATTTATATTTCGACCTTGCCCTCCTTTTAATAGCTATAAGAGGGAGATTAATATCAATGTGCTTTGGTTATTTTGACAGAAATTTCCTTTGGGCAAAGATTTTGCTTGCCAATAAGCACACACCTGCATCAATCACTATAAAATACAGCAAAATTATTATTTCATGGGATGCTACAGAATCAAATAATATAAATTCAGAATCAACAAGCTCAGACAAATCCTTGAAAAATGAAGAGGCAATGAAATTTAATGTCAACATAAACTTCACAAAGTTCTTCCCTCCCTCCTTCATCAATGTAATAGGATACTAAAACTGTTATTGAAGCAAGTTATTTTATCAAGAGGAGGAGACAAAAAGATAAGTAAAAAAAGACAATCTTAGCATGACCATTCTAAACAGACTAGGGAGAAAAAAGATAGTGAATTTTTTCCTCTTAGTACTAGTTAATTAATGGCTTTCAGTATCTGGCAAAAAAGGAAGCTGAGGACGAAGCTTTGAACCAGATGACTTGATGGTTTTATGGAAATCCTTAGAATTGAGTGGTTTCAAAAAGCTGATAAAAGCTTTGTCCATTGACATGAACATGCTTCAAAACAAGTAACTTTTTCTAAGAGGAAAGCATCATCTTCCAGAAGACCAAAAGATGTAAAAAGAATGGATGTCAGAACATTTCTCATGAAGCAGGAGCTGGGCGTGTTCAGTTCTCTAAGTGGTACTAAATGGCTACTGAATCACAGGTCCCCATGAGTCAGGAAAATTTGAAGAGACTACATCTGAACCAAAAATCTGGCACAACAGAACCATGTGGCGTATCTATTCACCATGGCAGAGCTGAAGGCTCTCATAAACACAAGGTTTCAATCATTATAGGATTATTGCTGGCTTCTCAGCCTCTTCCATCTTGTATATTTGTCCCTCACAAATAAGAAAGAGCCCATAATGGCTCTTTCTCTAACAGTCCTATGATATGCTAAGATACTGTCCGTGTGTTGTGCCTTTAAACTGTGCAATATTGGCCTATCTATGCACATATCAATTTGTCTACTTGATATTTTAAGTCAACATTTGAATTTCCTCAAGAACATACTCAGCTGTCAGCTATTTTGGATGTTTGTGTATTTAACATCTAATGCAACAAAGCAGCTCAGACTCAGACTGGGAATCCCACACACAGTAATTCTCAAAGTGACTACTCCCCTGCTATTTTTTCTAGTTCAGTCCAGTACTGTAGGTAAGATCAGAACAAATTTTTAAAAATCAATTACAACTTGAAGTGGGAGACTAAGAGGGCAGATTTGACAAGTAGCACAGATCCCCAGTGGCAAACTCGTAGGTTCCTGAGAATTCTGGGGTAGCTGCAACTTATTTTTCCACCCTTCTCTTTGCCCAACTGAGGGACATATTAATTACCAGGCCATTTCTTAGCGGCATGTGCCAGTTTGGCCAAATTTGGAAGAAAATATCCCCTGAGGGAAGGCAGGTTGCCACCACCCCTCCCCCTACCCAGTTCAGGAAAAAAAAGTTATTTTCCTTGGAGGAACATGAAAGAGATAAAAACTATTTATTTAACAAAACAATCAGAAAAGTATTATAATGCTAAATAATAAAATTTCTCACTGTGGAGAGAAACCTGGAAAGATTTCAGAGTCCTTCCAAAACCGTGGATGGGGTAGGTGGGTCCCCCACTGGGGCCATGGAAGACAGTTCTCCCCGTGTACTCCGATGTTGTGAAACCGTCCCTGAGAGAAGAAGAAAAGAGGAAAAAAATTCCAAAAATCCCAGAGTCGAAAGCAGGCAGGAAAATGAGTGTACTCCAACTCCCCCACTGCCACTGAGTCCCGAGCAGTCTGTCTGTATCCTTGAACGTGAACTTTTTAAAAACAAAAGTCTCTCAGTTTTTTCTTCCCTCTCGCAGGCTCAGTTTAAAGGCACAGAAAGGCACCAGAACTGATCTCCACAGCAGACGAGAGGAGATACACATCTCATATCATACTGTCACCCCAGGACATTGCAGCATAAGGACCTTTCTACATGAGCATAAAATAGAGGAAAACCTATTTCATGTTTTCAGATGAATTTGGGAAATTTCCTCTCAAAGCTTATGCAGTTCCTGCAGGAGCAGTTGTCCATTCAGAGTATCAGCAAAGCAACCCAGTTGAGTTTACACCCTTCTTGTAGCCATGGTTTACCTTTAAGCTGGCATATTTCAGAGGAGTCATACGAACTGGACTCATGGCTAAGGACTGCAGCAACTGTCAGGGCACCCAAAATATTGAGTACTGCTCTTCCCAGGTGATATTTTGACTAGAGGTGATTAGGAGCTGAATACTGTTAAAATTATCACTCAGTTTGATGCCTCTAGGACTACTGAAATTTAGTTGGAGGCCTGTAGCTAATGATGTACATCAGTCCAGTACCCAGTACTGGGTCCAACCCTGTTCAGTAGCTTTGTTAATGATCTAGATCATGAGGCAGGATATACCTCCAGCAAGCTTGCTGATGACACCAGTTGGGAGCAGTGACCAGATGATTGTGATGCTCATCAGAACCTCAGCATGGCAGAGGAATGGACAAACAAGACCATCAAGAAGTTCAGCAAGGGGAACTGCTAAGTCTTGCACTTGAGAAGGAACAATCCCAGCCATTCATTTGGAAAGCAGATTTACGTAAAAGTCCTGGGGTTCCTGGTGGACACCAAGTTGAACATGAGCCAGAAATGGGCCCTTGTCACAAGAAATGCCATCAAGACAAGGGAGGGGATCCTTACCCTCTGGAGTGCTCTGTCCACTTCTGGGCTCCCCTGTACTGGTGACAAATGGACACACTGAGAGCCCAGCAAGGGGCCACACAGATGGTGGTGCACAGGAGCATCTCTCCTATGAGGAAAAGCTGAGAGAACGGGACTGCTCCAAGGGATCTGACTACTGTATATTCATTCCTGAAGGGAGGGTGACAGAGGTGAAGAAGCCAGGCTTTTCTCAGTGGTGCCCCAGTGACAGGACCAGTGGCAAAGGGGAAAAAACAAAACAGGTAATTCTGTCTGAATGTCAGATAACACTTTTTTGGGGTAAGACTGACTGAGTCCTGGCACAGGACTGTATCCAGATGAGTATCTCCAAGGATGGCAGCTCTGCCACCTCTCTGGCCAACCTGTTAATGGTAATTGCATGTGAGCAGTGGGGTTGGACCAGGTGACATCCATGGGTCCCTTCCAACTGTAACCATTTATATATGAGACATAAAATCTGTATTTTAGAGATGAACCTGGAGTTCTCTAAGGCCAGGTTTCTTATCTCACTCAATGTCATTTTCAGTTTTTGAACATCAAAAGTAAGAAGCAAATCTGAAGAAACTTTTATTTAACACACATTTCTGTTTCTCAATAAATGAGTTTTGACTATCTTCAGTCATACATACATGCATATTATCTACACAAATACATATTTATTATATATACATGAACACAATACAGTCATTTTTAAAATTTGTACTCAAGTATTTTCTCTTTATTTCAGGTTTTCAGAAAATTTGTGTCATTCATGTTTTTCTTTTTGGGTACTTGATTTGTTTAAATAGGACATTTTAGTGGCATCACTTTTAGCTACAACTTTATTTCATCTTTTCTCTTTGGTTCTGAGAGGCATTGTGTTTACAAAGGAAAACCTCTTATCTTGTCAAACCCTTGACTAAATTTTCCATCTCAGAAGGCATTTATGTTTTCTGTAATGATTTAGTTGTAGGTGAGGTTAGTGGAACCAGGTAACATAAAACATATTCTATACTATCCTTACTCTTACCTCTGAAAATTAGTCCAATATTAACATTTCTATATACAGTTCTTACACAAAGGATTCAGTATTTTTAAGAAAACAACTGAAATAATTTTCCTAATTTTCAACCTCATCTGCCCAGAATTTTCTATTTCATTTGCTACTGTCTCTCCAATGTTTTTTTTCCAGTGGGAGAGAGAGTTTTATGATTGAAAAAAAATTGTTTCTAGTCTCGTGAGCATGAAAAAGGGGGGTATGCTTCAGCCTTGGCACTCCCTTTCGTGTATCTGTTCATGTTCTCATTAGCTATTTGGTTCCCAGAAAAATTGGTGGTTAATGCAGTTTTTTCAGTGGCTCTTCAGCCATTTTCTGGCTTTCTGCGTGTTCAGATGAGAGGGAAAATTGAAAGCAACTTCCTTAGAGGTGTATTTTTTTGCTTTAGTTGAAGACCTATAGGTTTTTGTATCTGCCTGATTTAAAGCCATGTCCTGAGGCTAAAATCAAGACTAATGCAAGCTGAAGTCTTATGCCGCTTAATTAAAACATCTGCATTGTTTTCTTTCACTGTTGATTGCTTCTGACAAACAAGTTCCCAGAGCAATGTGGATCTGGTGTTATCCAGATTTTGTAGGGTGCAGCATTCCCAGCACGGTCCTAATTTAGTGCACCAAATGTATACATTGATTATGTTTCTTTTCAGTCTTTGTCTTTATTTCTTTTTTTCAAAGGAGAGAAACAAGTTTCTATCTCTTGTGATTTCAGGGGAAGGAATGAAAGAACACATGAGCAGGCTGTTTCTAGAGAGAGAAGAGACTTGTTGCATAAGATACCTGCATTAGAAAGTCCTTATCTTAGCCTAGACAGCTTATGCATGAACTCATGTCTCACAGAGCCAAGAACTGTCAGGTTCCAACCGTTGAGTGGTAACCTCCAGCTTGGACACAGCAGGCTGCAACAGGGAAGGTGTGGTATGAAACAGGTAGCTAGCAAAAAACCTCCCCACCCTAGTTTCTAATTTTTCTTCATGGAACAAGGAGCATCATCAGGAATAATTTCTTTCTGAGTGTCCTTGCCCTAAAAGTAGATCTACAGATCTAGTGGTCTGTAGAAATGGATCCAAATGGATCCAGTTAGAGGACACAAAATTTTCTATTTCTTTCACCAGTGAAGTGTACAATAGGACAGGCTTTTTTCTTCTCACTGTAGGAATCCAGCAGAGCAGAATCATGCCAGTAGGATGTAAAAGGGACTGAAAGACTGGCCAACTTCACACCAACTCCTGCAGAAGAGAAGGGGCAAGTAGTACTGAGAATCTTTTCTTAACACGTGGAAGATAAGAAAATGGATGGGAGTAGTCTGCATGAATTTACAAAGGAGCCATGTTATTATCGAGGAACTAAAAATAAATTAGGTTAAAATAGAAACTGAAAAAACAGACACTTATTTTTAAATCTGGAGTTTTATATTTACAGTAAATGCACAAAACCTAACAAGAGAAACACAATAAGATTCACAGGAGCTGCTTGAAATTCTGAACCTCTGTAAATCAACATAAGTTTCACTCACTCTATTGGTTCTTCCTACAGCTACGAAATGTATGAGCCTCACACTTCTTTAGCCACATTTTTTAAGGTTTCATGTTCTATTTATATGTCTATTTTTATATGTCCATTTTTTATACAATTGTATAAAAAAATCTCTATTTTTACAGTTAGTATTTCTGGGTATTCACAAGCATGTCCCTGTGTTTTAGAAAGACACACTGTCCTGGAGTATACCAACACTCTCCCAAAAAAAGACTGCTGTTACATCTGCTGAAAGTAGGACAGCACAAAACAGACAGGAAGTCAGTCAGGATGATGTGGGTGTCTGTCTCCAGCTGCTGGCAGTGGGGGACTGCAGGGGTGGCCTCTCTGACAAGAGGTCAGGGACCCATGCTGGACACAACCTGTTCCAGCCAGCTCCAAAATGAACCCATGCAAGACACAGCTGAAGCCATCAGCCTCATAGCATGGGGAAGCAGCACTTTTGTGAAAATGTGTTTAAGATGCCAGCCATCAAAGTGGGGAGGGCGGGAAAAAATAAACACATGACCATCAACCCTGTAAACAACAAGATTAGTGAAGAAGAAGCAAGAGGAAGAGGTCCTTTCCTCCAGGTCCCAAAGTAGAGATTCCACTGCAGGACACTGTTCTGGAGCAGATACATACCCTGTAGCCCATGGGGAACTCCACACTGGAGCAGGTAGGTATTTCCAGAAGGAAATGCACCCTGGGGAGAACCCACGCTGGAGCAGGAGAAATGTGAGGAGGAAGTAGCTGCAAAGAAGATCAATTATATATTGACCCCAAAACTCCATTCCCCATCTTCCTTGCCTCTCAGGGTAGTATGAGAGGTAGAGGAGTTATGAGTGAGGGTGTGAAGTTGAGCTTGGGGTAGAAAAGCCAGGGAAACTATGTGTAGAGGGTGGTTTTAATTGGTCTTAGTTTCTCACTATTCAAAACTATTTTAATTAGCAATAAAATAAATCAATTTTCCACGGGTTGAATTTCTTTTTCCTGAGGTGATAATTGGCAAGTAATCTTCTTGTATTTACCTTGCCTCATGAGCTTTTTCATCTTATTTTCTTCCTCTGCCCTGCTGGAGGAGTAGCAGTGACAGAGCAGCTAGGTCAGTGTCTGGCAGCTGGCCAAGGTCAACCCACCACATAGGTTAATGAGAAATATTTGGATTTTGCCACTCTTTTGAAAGCATACTGTGTCTTATGCCATGTAGATTTTGTAGCAAGCACGAAAAGGTGAGAATCACATGGTATGAAGAACAGCACTACTATGAAGTACATCCCCTTCCTTTTCTCTCGCAAGGCTGAGGACAATTAAGGTATTTATTTAGTCTCATCTTAATCATCTGAGAAGAGTAATCAACCTAAAGAAGCAAAAGAAGATGCTCAAAAGCCATGACAGAAGAAAATTTCAGAAAATGCGTTTTCATGTATTCCCTTGCAAATACCTCTTTGGCTGGGACACTGCTGCACTGCTTCATGGTGGGGACTGCAAATATCTGGATGAAGAGAGATGATCTGAAGTATGCTGACAGGGAATGAGAAGCTGGTCTTAAATCCCACGGAGAAAATTAGAGTGCACCTGAAAAAAGTGAATGTCTATGGCATGCCTATGCTCAATATGGCTTGGTGCCTCAGTAGACAGAAGACAAGTTGACAGGTTGTAAGAGATAAGGTTCATGTATTACTTCCACAATCCTGGTATTGTATTGTAAAACTGTTGCATGTTGGGGTACAAATTAGTCTTTCATCACTCTGTTGCCACTTTATGCAGGACACTGCTGAAGGCTTCTGTCAGTGCAGTCATTAAGTATCCATATACATAGAGTGTTATTCATGGGATCAATTCATTTAAGCAACTTAGTTGGTCAAAGCTGCGTGAAATGAATATTCAATTAAATCTGTTTTGGATCTCATTCAGTTATTCAAATAAGCTAAACCTTTGGCTTGTTCATTTGTGAAATAAGGTATTTTATATGGATGTAAAATAGCTTTTCACAATGGGTAAGCTCTGATCTCTGATCCAAAAATGTGTAACAACTAGAAGTAGCATAATCCAGGAATTTGAGAAGCTAGCAACAGTATCCGCACTGAACTGTTGCTCCACTGGGACTTTTCACTCTTCACATTAGGCCAGACATGCTTGTCTTGCATGTCTGTACTTGAAGATAATGAAAATGCAGCACTGAAACATGGAAGAATAGTTCCTAGCACACCTGATCTTCTCTTTACTTTTTGAAATTCTGGAGTACGGTCTGTAAACACAGACTGATATTTTTCAGCTTTTCAGAAAGCTTTTTTATCTCATGAAATTTTTATAGCTAACTTCACGCACTCATTTCTGAACTTCTGAAGGCACCAACCTTTTTAAAATCAGATCCTTCCAGGCTTCTTAACCTAGGTTATTAGTTTAAACTAATAACATTTATATTCACATTATCTCTAGTACAATGTCAGCTGCATAGCCTGAAAAAATATGTGAAGTTTTGAGCTGGTTCTAGTTTTGGACAAATATGAGCAAGAACATGGCTACATGTTGAGCAAGGGATGGCTGTCTGTCTAGATATCTCATTGTATCAGGTGAAACAGGTGTCTTTCCAGTGCAACACTCAGTAACAACCAAAGAGGGGAGATATTCCACAGAAACAGGTGGGACAGGACTGCATCATTTGTTTGGTTTGGGTTTTTTCTTATTTCTGGAAAATGTGGTCTGGCTGGGAGACAAAGAGGTCATCATGGGACAAACTTTACGTGATGACCAATTCAAGTATCAGTAGTTTCCTGTGTGTTGTATGACTACATTATTTCACCAAGATGAAAGGCAAGTTGTGTTGTAAGTGCTGTGACTGACAGATGACGCAGGTGGAAGCAGGTCAAGTGTTACCTCTTTCTGTGAGAAATGACAGGCAGGGATGCTGTTACTTTTGAATTCACTGGAAGTGATAAAAAGTTACCTGCTTAGTGAGAACAGGATTGATGACAGCACTGAAAATAGAGAAATAAAGGCATCCCATCCCACCCATGCATAAATAAGCATTAAGAAAAACAAAGAGCACTCAAATATCTTTTTAATATGCTTGCAGATTTTGCACTACATTTTTTTTTCTCTCTTCCTTCTTTTTGTTGGTTGGTTGGGTTTTTTTCAGGAGAATCACTGTATCCTTTATTTTGAGGATTAAATTCTATTCTTTCATGGCATAAATAGATTTAAAGAGATGAAAGATGTATTAAAAAGGGTAAATTTGCTAATTATAATCAGATACAAATAAGAAAACATGGAAAAGCCAAGTCATTTCAAGTGAAGAACAGCCACCTATTTGTGTCATTATCAGATGAAAAGGATAAAAATCCAAAATAAAAACTTCTCCACAAAAAGAAAGTAACAGAACAAGTGAGAACCAAATTGACAAGACACAGGAAATTTTTTTTTCCTTGTATTTTTCTTGGTTTTTTGTTGTTTTTTGTTTGTTTTTGTTTTGTTTTTGTGTCCAAAGTGAAACATCACAGCTTTTCATGTACTTACTGTTGTGGGGAAGGTCAGGGGAAAGAAATAAGTGTGCCTCATTTAAGAAATTAATCATTCCTTTATAACTGGAATGATTCTGCAGACTATTTTTCTACTCTAATTTCCATTTGGTAAAGGCAAGGCATCCTCTTTATCCAAGGATCACATTGCCAGCAGGAGTAACAAGGGTTGACTGTGCAAGACGAAGGATTAGGTGAGATGCTAGGAAGAGAAGTCAAGGACATATCTTGACTGAAAAATTATGACTGAGGCACTACATGTGTGGTGAGTTTCTTTCTCTGTGGGTCATACCTGATACAGTTTTGAAAGAAAAAGATTATAAAAAGCAAGTAAGCAAATAAAACAATATAACATGAATTTGTGAAAATCATCCACATGTCATTCTCTTCTTCCTTCCTACAGGATGCCACAGAAATTTTATAAGTTACTTCAGTTTTGCCTGGCCAAGTTGAATATTAGAGCCATGTTTAAAAGTTTTCTGTTCTTGGAAAAAAATGACATCAGCTTTAACTTGTTGAAAATATCCACATTGGTTATTGTGCCGAAAGATCTTCTGACAAGTCAGATCTCAGATTTTTGCACTATGGAACTGTAGCAATGGGGAACAAAGCC
>VXAC01007926.1:0-32960 GCA_013399225.1 Rhipidura dahli
GCAGAGTTGTTCCTCTCACATATATTTTCACCCTGCTCTTCTCTGGCAGGAAAATTATAACTGTGCTACAACCTTTGTTTCGATTTCTTCTTATATCTGTTATCACAGAGGCATCAGCACCATTTCTAATTGCCCCAGCCTTGGCCAGCAGTGTGTCCATCTTTGGAGCCATCAGGGACTGGCTCTGCCGGACATGGTGGAAGCTTCCAGCAGCTTTTCACAGGAGCCACCTCTGTGCCCCCCTGCTACCAAAAACCAGGCCATGCAAAACCAGTACATCATATACTTGGGGTTTGCTCAGTGTAGAAGTTGATCAAGGATTACTGTATTAGCCTAAACCAGTATTTATTGTACCACAAGAGTACATTGAAATTATTGGAAAAATCAGACTCAGATGACAAATACAGCTTTTTGTAATGACCATATTTTTCAGCCCAACTCTAGCTGTCAATTCTTCCATTCCATACATTTTCACCTTTGCTGTCATTTGTTAATGCAATTGTGGTTTAATTTCACATTTCAGCTAAAAAATGGCACTGATATTTATTTGGCCCATTGGATCACACCAAGCAATCTACGCCACCACCTCAGGAAGTATTTTTAAATTAATTTTTTTAAGTAAATATCCACTGCCATAAAAAGGGATGCATCCATAACTAGCAGAACTTAAGTAAAAGAGCCAAACATAATTGAGAGATGAGAAATTTTCTTCTATGATGACCCTTCAGCTTGCTGTTCTGTGAGATGTATCAGACTCAATTTCTGGAAAAACTTCAGTCTTGTTTGAGAGTTGGTGGTTCAGACACTGCATGAAGCCTTCTGACCAGTCCTTGTGTCTCGGGTGGGAGCAGCCACCTCTCACCCCTGTGACAGCAGGGGAGGGCAGGGGCTGGACACAGCTCTCCAGATGCCTCTCCCTTCCCCAGAAGTCTCTTCATTGTACTCTCTGCCTTGGGCACTTTCTCAAAATACTGCAAGAGTTGTAATGTCAACCAGCCCAAACTATGACAACCTTTCCACAAAACCCCTCAGACTTTGATTAATATCCATTTAGTTAGTGGCCAACAGTCTTGATAAACCCCTCCTACACTCTAAAGCAGAGCTGCTGGTGGACTGATCACCCACAGTTTACCCCAGTATAATAATTTACCAACTGATAAAGTAAATTCACTAAAACTGTCAGGTACAGGAACACTTGAATTACATGAAAGGCATTCCCAGCTGTCACAGTACCAGAAAGCAGAACAGCTGTTGAGCATCAATAGAGATTTGCAGGAGAGATGAATTGGAACTATCTCTCCAAATTATTTCCCTGTGGAAAAAGCTCTTTTTGCAGCACTGAAATCTTTAAAATCAAAAATATTCTCAGTTAATGAGAGCCAAAGGTCTGTCATTAACTAAAGGAAGAGGTTTTACACTCTGTCTCTGCAGCAGGTGGTGGGGAGGAGGGATGGTGAGAGAGGGAGAGTGTCTGAAAGGGTTTGAGCAGGAAACCTAAGTGGTGGTTTTGTAAATGGCAGATCCTGCCTGCAAGATGCTGAGAAGGAAATTGCTCTGCAGAATTACTCTTCTTGTGGAAATAGCCTCTCTCCTCCACCCCAGCCTTCATATCCTGATTCAGGACATTCAAAAATTGTTTCTTCTTTTTCTTGGGGATGTGTTTACACTGTCCAGCAGTTCTAATTCTGTATTTTCCAGTTTAAGAATGTAGAATTCACAGCAAACAGTTAAAAATTGAACTAACTTTAAGAAAAGATTCCTACCAATCTCAAAGCAGAAGGGCAAGGTATTGCATACAGGAAACACAGTTCAGAGTGCAGTTTACCTCGTTGTTCATAGATTAAAATTTCTGAAATTTCCACATTAAGCACGTATTTCAGTAACCCAGCACTGAAGTGACAGAAATCTCTCTTTTCTTTAACTGTAGTCAGTTCTTGAAATACATCTCTTCATAGAAGCAGAAATTATACTGCTAGTTCCAACTTTTTTTTCCTCAGATGTTCCTGTAGTTTAAAACAGATTGCAGTTAAAAGAAATCTGGGATTGAAGGTTGGGTTTTATCTTAAATTGAATCTGTAATAGTTAAGACTCAGAAATGGAATTATCAAAGCCAGCAGTCTATTGTAAGGCTTTCTCTTTGACCTGCACCAAGGAGCCCTCTTTTCTGGAGCATACAACCAGATTTCTCTGGCTGTGTGGTGAGTGTGTACATTTCTCAGCAGTTGTCTCACATGAAACAAGTGGCTTGGTGGTTTGCTGTACGCAAAGAAATAGTGCAATAATGCAATTTTATTTTCTGATTAATACATCAGAAAATAAAATACCAGTCTGCTTCCCTAGACTGTCACAATGCCTTTTCTGTTCTGTTTAGGAAAAATACAGGTTAAAAGTAAGTGAAAGAGGGAGATGAAGGAGTGGTGTTTTACCAATTAGCATGGGCAACCAGAGGCTGGGAGGCAGGATGTTACATTTTAAGATTTTCCTGAGTCCAGTGAGCCCCATTGCTGTTTGCTTAACTGAGCCTAACATTTTAAGCAGCTGATTAAAATGAAGCAATGTTGAGCCTCATTCCTCCTGGGAGATCAGGGATTCAGGCTAGCTGAATCAGTTCAGATGCATGCTACCTACTGAAGAGAAAAATAATCAGCCCATTCTTTATTGACTGACTGAAATATTTTGATTGTGGGTTTTTTTATCAGTTTCCTAACAATGTATGTAGTTGTGCTTATGTCTCTGTACATTTTGTTTGGATATTGTTGCAATTTTCATTTTTGTAACCTGCTAGCATTTCCCAAGTGGGCCATCAGAATTGTTTCAAGCACTTGCAGTACTGAAAGCATGGATATCTGACATTTGCACAATGCTGATGCCTGAGTGCTTTTGAGATGCTTACACTGTGTGTGGAAAAGATGGGGAAAATTTAATGGATTTATCTAGAAGGTTGTTGATGGCTGATGGCATTAAGTTTTAATGTAGTTAATGCCTTCATTTTAGGGTGAACACTAAACATGAGTGATGACTTCTTCACATGCACACAGATACCTTAAAGCCAAAGCACTTTATGGTCAGAGTCACACTGTGAACCAGTTAAGTCAGCAGTATCCTTCTGTGTATTCACTGGCTGTAAGGCTGGGAATGCCACCTGGCCATACAGCCCACTCAACTTTCCTGAGTTAATTCCCACAAGAAGCATACCTCTGGGACATTGAGACTGAATTTACAGCTTTCCAGTGGCTGACATTTTGCTTAAGCCTTTATAAATTATCCCAGTAGTTAATCACTGTTAAAATAAATGTGCAATGTACTACATGAATGTTTAGCTTCAATTTCCAGCTGTTGAACCTTGGTGAACAAAACTGAAGTCATTTCAGCTCATGTTTCACGTACCTTTAAACACTTTTCATGAGATTTATATTTAGTCTGCCTAAATATTTTTGCTTCTCCTTAGTGGGATTAATAGAAATTATGTGATTTGCTCACCTTAAAATTTCATGTGTGATTAGCTGGGCAATAAGAATGATACTAACGCTTTCCATGTCTATGCTGGAAATTAGTCTAAATCATAATGAGAGATGTTTTATTACTACATCCCAAAGGAGAAGGAAAGCCCAGGTAAAGGAGGGGGAAAGAACAGGTGAACCCCTACAGCTGTAAGCCCCTGGTCAGAACAGGGTGGGTACCACTGTGGGGAGGATGACTGAGAGAGAGCCAACAGCCTGCTGCTTGTTTTCCATCTCACACAGTGCTCTCCTGTAAGGAGAACTTGCCTTGGCATTTTAAGGAAAGGGTCAGACAGGAACTAAGCCAAAAGCCAGCACTTTTGGAAAACAGGCTGATTTGCCATAATTTGGTCCATGATACAAGGTACTGTGCATGGAGGGTACAATTTTTAATGTGCATTTTCATTGCAGGTTTTACTGAAACACAGCCTGTATATTTGCATGTGGAAAAGCAAACACCCCCACTCTATCCTTCTAAAATCCAGTACTATGTGAAGCCCTTCAGAGCTTTGCTATTTGTGTGTTATTCACTTTGAAGGAAGGAGTAATCTGTTTCTGGCACATCATGTGGCACTGGATAGTTGCCTAATCCATTCTGTGTTATTATTTTCCCAGGCAAAAGATGTACTCAGCTTTCAAGGTCTTCTAAAATATTTTTGATGTTTATTCTACAACACAGTGAAAGTTCAGTTCTTCTACTTTGTTCCAGTTATCAAAACTTGTACCTTCATGCATTACACTCTGGAGTTAAGTCCTTGCCTAGCACCATGATTACAATTCTCTCAAGTCTACCTTTTATATCTTCCCTTGATGGTCCGGCCAATTCCCTTTTATTCAGCTTCTGGAGTCCATTTGCCATGTAGAATCATTTGTCTGGAGCTTTGCAATGGTCACACACTTGTTAAAGAGTGTTGCAGCACACTTTTCATATTTGGAATCATTATACATTTTATATTCACCTTTATTTCACAGACATGATTTCAACACTGTTAAATTTGTTTACAAGACAGCTACACTGTGCTTCTGTACCACAATTTGAAATTGAAATGTATGAATATGCAAAGATTTAGCATCTGCATGTACTTGTGAAGTTAGGCCATGCAAGTGATATTGAGAGGTTGTTTGTGCTTTAGGGTGAGCTCACTTCAAATAAGCATCCCCCTGCAAGTAGGGAGGGATGCACAGAACTCCTGGCTGCCTCCCCACACCTGTGGTGTGCCTGGGCTTGGCTCAGCCCTGCCTGCCTGGAGACAGCTTTGGAGAGACCTCCAGAATGTGCAGAAAGTGCAAGTATGTTCGTTGTATTTTGCTTTGCTGTCTAAAATTCATATCATGTCAGAGTTCAGAGAAATCATTCTGGATTCTCTGAATGTCTGGGAGGCAAATTTATTGCATTATTGTATTTGTTTATACAAAACATTGTTTCTGATAATATTTTCCTACCGCAGCAGGTCATCCCTCTGTAAATCTGGATCCTTCATCCTAGTTCACAGACCCACTTTCTGCTATGCCTGAAAATTTCTAAATTCTTGCTTGTTAGGTAAAAGAGCTATTGCATATTTCCTGAGCATCTGGCCTGATCCCTGAGTCTACTGCTTTGGAGGAAATGACTTAAACATGACTTTTGTGACAGCCTCCATTCATTTTCTGTTGAATCCATGCTATGTCTTGTTTTTGCAGCAGAAGCTTGTACCAGCCCTCAGGCCTGCAGAGGCATGGCTTTCCCAAAAATATATCATTTCAAATCAGGAAAACAGGTAGACAAAACAGATATTTCAGTGTTTTCTGTACTTATTATCACTCTGCATCATTAAATGCAAGAAACTCAATGATGATTGCAAACACATATTTCCTTTGGAAGTGCCTGTATGTGGTGGAAACACTTCTCATTTGTCTTCACTGTGAGTTTTCTCAGAGCCCATCGTGACAGTGCAGCATCTTTTTAGGCAGGCATCTTCTAAAGCAGCATGTTATGCATTATGCATGAGATAACAGTCATGATAAATAAAAAAGGGTGCTGCTGAACCAGAAAATTGAACCCTACTGGTTTGTTCATAGTCAGTTCCAAAGGCATAAATGTAGCACACTAATCCAGAGCTACCTGCTTTAAACAAATATACACTTGTTCCATAACAGAACACATGACAGCACAGGGTCTCGTGTGCTGGGTCAGATCTAGAGCACATTTGGGTCAGAATTCATGTCCTGTTTTGGTCACTACCTGTTGCTTTAAAATGAAGTGGGAGAATACTGTGGCAAACACACATGGAATAATTTTCTCCACAAATAGTTGATTCTTTTGGCTGCGATTGACTTTGTCTCCTTACTACTAGGCTTCATACCCTGCTCAAACTTCTTGACAGCATTAGCTACTGCAGCACTGATGATTCTCTTAGTCACAGAAATTTTCAGGTCATTTTGAACCTTACTAAGATTTAGTCTTTTGATGAAGTCTGTGCAGGACATCCAGGCAGACTTACCTATGTGTTACTTGATAAGTTTCCTGTGGTCCTGATATTTAAGAACTACAAAATTATGCCACCTAGATCTCTTTTCTGTCCCTCTGTGCCAGCTGTCAATCCAACACTACTTTTCTTTTTAGACCAGTTTTACTTTCACAAACTGAATTAATTGTGTGATTTCTCCCCTTTTCACATAATCTTTATACAAAGGTGATACAAAAATCTTCATACAAAAATCTTGTTAGAAAGTTTTAAGAGTAAAAATTTCCTCTCCTCTTTATGGGATACTGTCATTAAGAATAATTTCAGTTCTTAGGTGTAACCAGGCTGTATGAAGAACTAGAGCAGCATGTATGCAATGTTTATCCTTGGTTTTGTTATCATTAGTGTTGTCGTTATAATAAAAGAAACCAGAAAAAATAAGAAATACAGGTCTAATGTCTTACATTTCCATTTTGTACATTTTCATTGACTTCTCTGTGATGAACACACTATTTACTAAACTGTTTCTTTTAAAAGCTTTCTTAGACTCCCTCCACATGTAAACATGGGGGGTTTTTTAGAGCTAGCTACATGATTTAGCATTTTGAATAGACATAAGCTTGCAAGTCTGTGAGCAGTTTTTCAGACTGCAATTTTAAATATCTATCTCCTAAACTACAAAATTGGGGTGATGCCGTCTGACAATTTATGAAAACTCATTCAAAATTTAAAAATTATTTGGTTTGTTCTGTTTTCTTGGAGAACACACCAACCTAAGCTGCTTTCAGCTGCTTGTTCTGATTCCTGTGCTTCCTCCCAAGTTGTGCCAGTGTGAATGCTTGCATCATTGGGGGAAGAATAAAGTCTAGGATTGATTTCAGTTTAAAAAAACCCTTTTCCCCCCTGATGCTACTGAAAAAAGCATTTGTCAAACTCCAGCCTAAAGGATTTTTACTGGCCTGGTAAGAAAGGCAAGACAGTGTGCTTGTGCAGCCCAGCAAGCAAAGAGGAAGGTGATGGTAAACATTGCCAAGGGAGGACAAGTTATTTTAGGCACACTTTGTGCTGGAAAGGTTGACTTGGCTTTGTGAGCAATGGGGCTGCTACAAGGGTATTCTCCCTGTGGTCACTGAGAGAGAACTCATGTGTGTTTGTTAAAAATATAAACCTGATTCCATACAATGAAATCCCTGCCATTTGTCATCCATTCCTGCCCACAGATGGAGCAGCCTGGCAGTTCCCCAAACACTGACCAGCCACTCCTGAGGGAAGGTTCCCTATCACACTCATGGGTGTTTAGTAACCACCCAGAAACCCAGGTTTTGGGAATGGAGCCACGAGAGTACTGTAGCCTTGCTATTTCATTTGAAAGTAAAATATATGTATTTGACAGAGCACTGAGGTGGGATCTGCTGTTTCTTCTGACCCAAAGAGACCCACAGCCTTTTAGCAGGGGTACCATGAAAGAGAAGATGAGAATGTAAACAACCTTACTGAACCCATTCATTTAAATGTCTACAGTGATTTAACAACACTGATGTAAATTGAAGCTCTAGAGTGAAAGACCAAGGAGATTATTTACCAAACCCCTGCCGTGAGGATGGCATAAATATCTCAACAGTTTGCTTGTTTTAAACCACACTGAGGCAAGCACCTTAGTATGGCCATCCTGCTGATTTGTTAATTCCAGATACTACATACAAAACTTAACTCTTCCTTTTTGTGTACTGTGGAAAATCCTAAATACCAATGCAAAAATATTTGCTATTTTAAAAGCAACCATGTGTTCCAATCCTTTTATAACATCATCTCTATTTTGCAAGCATCATTTTGTGTTATGCATCTAGTCTATAAAATAGGTGTTGCTTTATGAACTGTCAAAACAAATCTCATGCTCTTAACTCTATTGCTTATGCATTCTCACTATAATTTCTGCTTGGTGCTCATACATAAAGATCAAGCCACCAAGGTCTTTAAATTGTTGTCAACTCTCTAAATCATCTATTTGCCAATGAAAATTAATTCTAAAATAGTTTCTTAACTTCAGAATAGCAAACATACTACAGGATAAAATAAAAAAATCTTTTTGCCTACTATCAGTGACCACCAGATCATCCATATAAAAATATAGTAGCGGTAGTGGAAGGCTCAAATACTGATACCTGATTTATTTCTGAGAAGTATTGCAGAAAAAGTCATACCCCTGCAATGCAGGATGCAGCAAGTATGCCCAGGCTGCAAACTAACAGAGACAAAAAATGAACCAGATATTCTGTTTTCAGGACTGAGATTTTCCATCAGCCTCCGGAAATGGATTCATGAAAGAGAAATTGTTCTATGCAAGACCAAAAGATGCAACACAATCTGATAAACAAACAATTGTACTTAATAACAAAATGGCTTTTTAGCTGACAGCTCTTTCACCAGACAATTTAGTCAGAGGCCAGATGGCCAAAGAGACACATGGTGGAAAGTAATTTCATAGGATGACTCCACAGAAGGAACAACTCATCATTTGTGTGTTTGAAATGTCAAAGACTCAGTTAATGGAATTAGTGTAATTCCTAGTGCAGTTTGCCTGTTGAAAGCGGTGCTCGAGCTTGGTCCCAGAGCTCCACCGTAAGGTGAAGCAGCGGAGTCCCGGCTGAGAGCTCTGACTCACACGTGGCTCATTCCCTCTCCACCTCCCTCCTGACAACTGGCTTTGTCTATGATATCAGTCTGTGCCACTTACTGCTCTGCACCAAGTCACCTTTTTTTGCCTCTCCTCTGGCACTCTGGAGGGATAGGAAGAGGTAAGACCTAAAACATGAGTAGGTATGGAATTTTGGAAGATACAGGAGAGGTGAAGTTTACTGTTGTCTTACTAAAGTTGCATCTAAACTTAGGAGAGCAATATTAGTTTTTTTATCTAGCAGAAAAGGTAGTTTCCAAAGACAGAAGTATTAAAAAAAATTATGATATAATATTTTCAAGCTTCAGTTCATTTTTTTTTTTCTATCAAAAACTACATGACAGCATCGTTACCACCACTGCAAGTTAAAGTGCCTTTGGAAACTCTGCCTCCATCTTCTGACCGCTCAGAGAAATGCAGTGACTAGTTTGTATTTAGACTTCTTAACTCACAGAATCATAGAATGGCTTGAGTTGGAAGAGATTTTAAAGACCTTTTATTTTACAAATCTTTATATATTTTCAAGACCAAGGCATTGAATATTTGGTTGAATCTTTATTAAATTGGGTCATTGCCTTTGCTAGCTAATACCGACAAATGTTTCTTTCTACTGACAAATCAGTTTTTCTTACAGATTTCTGCAAAAGAATTCAGAAATTTGCTTCCTTTTTAATACCTCACAGAACTTGATTAATGGCAGAAGGTTTTGATTACACAATGTCACTTCAAATAGCAATGGTTTGTCATTGGTTTTCCACATACTTTTTTCTCAGTGCCTATGACTCCTTAATTTTTCTAGGTTTGATACCTGCATTACTGGTTAGTAAATTTGCCTTCTTTGTTTCTTTTTTACTTAAAGCTCTTCATAAATAAGTTTTGACAAAAACTAGATTGAGAGCAAGAGTCATGTATCCCACTTACTCCTTGGATTTGGATTTCAGACCCAGTGTTGCAACCAGATGTTGAGTGCTCTGCACTCACCATAAATGAAAACTGATTTTTCTTATTGCAGTAAGATGATAAAATTCATTTGTGCTGTCAAACATCATGTTGTACAATGCATGTGTATCCACACAGCTAGAGCAGAAAGCAAATTACTCATTTATTTGATTGCTGATAGACAAAACAGCACAAAATAAGTTTTTTCTAAATTTCTCAACTTCAAAAGGAAAATTATTCAAGGCAAGGCCATGAAGAGAGCAACCTTTCCATCCACACTTGTCTCATCTGTCCTGCTCACATCTAACCCCTTCATTTCCCAGAACTGGAACAGATTTAAGGGAGCCTTCTCTGGGTCTTAGGTTCAGCTCTCAGTCGTGCACGGAGCTGTGTGTGTAGACAAGCCAATGGAGACCTGCAGGTGACAAAAATCCAGTGATATGCTGCACTCCTTGGCTGTTTTTCCAGGTTTTCTGATGTTTCACAGATCAGTGGACCATAGGAAAAAGGCCAAATGATATCAAGCATGAGGATGAAGATGACACAGGGAGGTAGAGTGCACACACTGTGCAACTGTACCACACCTTGCATCACTGACACGATCACAAAACATGGCAAAACAGAGGGCCAGAGGCAGCTACAAATTGCTCTTCAGTATTAATTGTCCAATTCCACATGTCCCTACTAGGTCCTGTGGAGGATGGGAGACTGGCTCACACAGGTGTATCTACAGCATCAGCCACAGCTGGAATGCTGAACACCGAGAAGAGGAACAACTGTGGCTCTCAGTGTGCAAACCCCATGGCCCACGGCATGGGAGCTACAACACAGAGACAGAATGGCTTCAGGACCATGGAGGTATGGGTGTAATTGTGTTCTCTATGATGCCTTGAGAGGCCACCTAAAAACAGAGACTAGACAGGAATAAGGGAATAAAGGCAGGTATTTATTTGAAGGGCCTTCAAAGGTACACCCTGGGGAGCCAGAGGCTGCTGCCAGAAATGGACCCCAAGATGGACAACAGGTCACGAGTTCTTCACACTTTTATAAGTTTGGTTCATTTGCCTATCAGGGTTAATTCTCCAGTTAAAGCTTCAGTTAATGATGTAGTTTCCCCAAGATTGCCCCCTGCTTTAGAGGCTTTGGTTTACACTTTTTGGGCCTAGGACAGTCTGGGTGTCCTTGGAGAGCAGGACTGGAGAGGCTTTGTTGTGTCTGCCCAGCACAAGAGAGCAGAAATTAACAGGCTACAGGAAACCTCAGAGTTACACAATAAGCAGTACAGGATTTGAAAAATATGAAAGTTAAAACCTAAGGCATCACCTAATGCCCAGCACTAGCTTCAACCAGGGCTAAGTTATTTTTGTGACAGCCTTTCTTTTTGCAGTTAAACTGTATTTAATGTCTTGAGATAGGAGAAAGTGGTGCCAGGCTACACTACAGCCATGGCATGATTGAGCTGAGCACCTCTGAGAAAGCTTCATGCCTGAATGGCCACAGAAGTGATGTTTTATTTGTCAATCAGAGTAACACACACACATTTGCTGTAGTAAAGAAAGCCCCCACGCTCATTCCTTTCCAACTCAGTCCAGCTGTGGCATGTATTGTACAAATTATTTGGATTAATTATCTGAAAGAGAACATGTTTTCCCTTAATTGCTGTTCTGCTTAAAATATGTGCACTGCATAAACCCTGGTTCATTCAAAGCTGGATATGAAGTTTAAAAAAAAACATGGGTGTCTTTTCAATAATTTCAGTAGGCTTTGGATCAGATCCTCCTTCCTTTTCCCCCTCACTTATGCATTGTGTACATTGTATACATTGTAAGGACAAAGCTTTGGGGCTATGCCAAAGACCACCCTTCTCCTGTCACAGCTGCCTACCCACCCACCTGTCTCTCACAGGTTTCCACTTGCTGTCCTGTTTGCATAGCAGCTGCTGAGCTGCTGCAGAGTAAAGAAAGTCAAAACCTATGGCTGGTTTACTGCTTCCTTGGTTTCTCATATGAGGAGGTATTAGATAAAAATTTGGGGGAGGGAGATTTCCTTGTTTTCTGGGTTGTCTGTAGATGTAGTAGATAAAGTCCTTTACATGGTCCTTGGCATTTCTCAGGGGGAATCTCAATTTCTACTCCGAGAAGAGCTTGCAGTGCTGTTGTTGCTGCTTCCCCTACTTTTTCAGGGGAGTCTCCTCTTATTACAATATCATTTAATTTCCCATCTGGGGAGAGTGAGACTGTAAAAGTTTGGCAATCACAGAATGTGCAGTCATGGGTGAATGTTTATATTCCTGTGGGAATCTGTCAAAGGCAGACTGCACTCCCTTCTGGGTGAGCATGAATTTAACCTTGAGGTGTTGCTAGAGTGGAATCATAAATAGCATATCTTTTATATCTAGGGTTGCCATCTGTGAATAGGATGCTCCCTGAATTTGCATTTCCAGTTGCACAAAATTTGGCACAGCAATAGTTAAAGGTGCAATATTGGCATTCAGTCTCCTGCAGACAACGCTGAGTGACCACTGTTCACTCAGCTTTTTCACCATTCTCCAAGGGATACAATTGATTTCTTTTTTATCTGTACAATGCTGGCTGAATTGGCAGCCCTCTTCAGCATCATTTCTATTTTTTCTTCCAATTTTTTCTTTATCTCATTTTCTTTCTGTAACTGTTTCTGCAGCTGCTCACTTTCCAAAGATAGTAACAATTCAGTTGTTTTCCTGCCCTCTATTTCCTCTCTCAGATCTTGTTTCACTCTGCTATCATTTTTTCCTAACTAATTTCTCCAGTAATTGTCTTTCCCTATGCTCTGCTGAAGCAAGTAGAATCTCAAAATTATCTTTCTCAGTTATAAGCTTGTTTTTGGTTTCCAGATCTTTCTTTTCTTTCCCTCTCAAAAGCCAGTGATGACTTTAGTAGTCCATTTTTGATTTCAAAGCAGCATGTTCTACATAGGATATATTTGAGGTGAGAAGGGAGTCTTTGATTTCCTTTTGCATGCAAGATAAGAGAGCCTCCAGTACTGCACAAATAATTGCTTTGTCTTTCCAGAATTTTTGGGCCCATTCCTTGCCTGCCTGGGAAGGAGCACATTCATACTTCTGTAACTGTTTATCCATGACAATCCTGCCAACTCCACCAATTCTTCTATCATGTAAAAAATTAGGGAAGGGAGACTCCCCTTGCTTTCTGTGTTGTCTGAGATATAGCAGGACTGGGGGTCCTTCCTTCCCTTTCTCATTCAGTATTATCTGCCTGTCCAAGATCCTGGGAGACCTTCACAGACAGTATTTGAGCACCACCAATGTGGCACTCTAGGTCAGGTGAGGTGCCAGAGGCGTGGTGTGATGCTGCAGTAAGTCTGGTCACAACTGCAATCCCTGATGCAAACCTGGCACACACTGAGCTGGAAGACCGGGCAAATTCAGTGAGGCTCCACATTCACAGGCAATTTCTTGCCTGTTGGACAGAGTAAGTTCCACAAACTGTTGTTGATAAGTGTACTGATATCAGAAAGCATAAGCAACAGAATTACTGTGGGATAAAGCTTACCTGACATGCATCCCCATGGGGGAGGAGAGAGCCTGTTTACCATCCCAGGACACAATGGTAGAGTCTCCTCTGACCTCCCTCCCCTGTAAAGTCATATTTATATTTTTTTCTTTGAGGATGGGGGAAAAAATTTCAGTTGATGTAATTTCACACTTAAATAGAGTTTGAAGGACTTTATATACATGAAGAGCATGTACAGGTTTTTCTTCATTAGCAAATGAAAAGGAATATGTATTTTCAAGCTAAAGCAAATTTCAGCTTTTGGTCACCATTTGGGTCATTGCTTCAGCTTAATTCCTGTTAGCTACATTGTTTTAAACAGAGAATGACTGCAACACCTCTGCGCAATTCCATCCTTTGTTTCTTGCTTCTCTCATGCATGAAACAAGCTCCCCATGTGCTCCTGCTCCTCAGGCATGCACATAGTTTGTTTCTGCTGAATTACTGCCAACGTGGGCACTCCTCACTGAGCTTTGTCTTTTGACAGTTTTCCACAGAAAGTGCCTCAGCACAGCATGTGGTGGAACTGCTACACCCATCCTGTAAGAAGTTGTCCCATCTTGGGAGTCACATCGTTAAACCAAGGGCTCCAAGCAAATGAAAAAGGGAGTTTGGACTGACCTTCACCTTGCATTTGCTAACACACAACACATCAGTACATGCCTATTTATTTTATACGTCCACATTGTATTATTATCTTCTGTGGTGGTCTAGTACAAAGATATTGCCAGGTGACATAAAAGATATTGCTGTATCTTTTCAGGAGATGTGTCCCCAGGTGGACAGGGACACATTCCATGGCAGCATGACATCTAGAGCCACGGGTCTTCTGTAAATGAGAAACCCAAATGCTTGTCATAGCCACTAGCCCACAGAGAAAAATTAATTGGTGAGGTTGGGTATGGTTGAACAGAACAACATAATTATCAATCCAATTTGAAAATGACTTGGTCACAATTGGGAATTACAGTGTGTACCTGTCCTACTGTTCGATAAAATTGTCTAATTTTGTAATTGAATGGAAAATTACTTCTTTATTGCACTTAGTCGGAAGTATGGGCAAATTCCCAGAACATATTAACAATGTGAGTGTTGACTGTAATGTTACTGCTCAGTGAAGTGTGGGTTCCTGCCCTGAGGCCCCATGACTTTGAAGACATCCTCCTGCACTTTCTAGCTGAGATATATTCAGTAATGTGTATCTGTGCTGTTGTAGCTCAGTGCAAAGAAAATTTCTGATGTTAAGTAAAGCATTTACATTATTCTCCACATCTAATGCAGGTGTATAAGAAAGGAAGTTATGTTGTCTAAACTTCTTATAGTCAAAAAAGAAATACATATTCCTAGAGAGAAAGTGTAGTATCTAATTCAGGCTTTAGGTCTGGTTTGCCATTCTGCATCTCTGTTTCTCCACTGACTGTTTAGGGAACCACAAGATGAGCAGATAATGTGAACACCCTAAGCTGAGATGCCTCGAGTTGAAAAGGTGATTATCCCCTGCAACTCAAAAGGTACCCATCTTATACACCTGAACATTCATATTGATTACAGTTTTTCTTTTATCTTGACATGCTGTAGAATGCAATGCAATGCAGCACATGGTGTTCTCAGGAGACTTGGGTTGGGCCATCGGCCTGTGGGCTAGCAGGGAATAAATCACATCACCTCTCTCTTTCTCACTTTCTACAGCATCAGGTTCTAAAGCAGCCATCTGCCTTATCCCTTGATACTTGGTTATGTGACAGGGTACAACTTGTGGGGTCCAAAGGGAAAAGGTTTGACACAGACTGTATCTGGGAAACTTTAGTACCCTCTCTCTTGACAGTACTGTCAAAACAACTTAAAAGTAAAAGATGATGAAGATGATGAAGAAAGGAGTGCTATATCAGTGAAGGTAACAAGGATGGTCAGGCACCTCCCCCAAGATAGGTGGTATCCATTTTATATTCCTGACTGTCAGCAACCTGGATTGATTCTCATGATAGTCTTTGGCATGCCCTTGCACGAACAGTAGCACTGGGGGAGCAGATAGCAAAGGAGCAGGTGTACTCAGGCTGCAGAAATGTGAAATAATACACAGGGGCAAATTAACTCCAGGTGGTGCTCTGCCATATAGATGTACCTTCCACTTACGTCAAAGGAACTTTATCAGGCATGACTTTACCTGACACTCTTACCATGTAAATAACACCTAATTGACCTGGCATTGCTTACACTGAAAAACAGCCTCATGGAACCCTGGCAATGCAATAATCAAACCCACCTAACTCAGCTGTGTGTCTCTATCAGCTCCGATCTGGGGGCACTTTGTTGGACCTATCCAGTTTACTTTGCATTATAGTGTGTTGCTTATGGCAACAGGCAGACAATCTGGGAGATGGAAAAGTATAAACTTAAATTAGGGATGCACTTGCATGCTTCAGACAAACTGACTTTTTTTGAATATTGAAAATAACCTGATGAAGTGCTGAAAGATATATATTGTGCTTGGGTTTTGTATGCAGGCAGTAGTAAGCATTACTTTAAAACCATGTTTTCCCATCAGAAACAGAAAATCAAGTACAGAAAATTCTGCCTCAGGCTAGTGATGCACTACTCACAGTAACATCAAAAGGAACCTGTAATTTTCACTTCTGGACTGAAACCAGATTTATTTGCCCTGCTTTTAGAGTACACACACACAAGATGAAAATTACAGTCAAGAAGGTTGATCCAAAGCCTACTGACATCCACTGCCTTTGTAGCAGGTATAAAAGCTTGTGTCCACGCTGAATGAGGAAGTTGCTCTGCACCACAGTAGAAGGATGTGTGAAGGATGCTGGAGACATTCTGTTTATCAAATATAACTGGTTTTGCAAATTAGGGGGTAATCATCAATGACTCTTTCTGTTGTCACTATGGAACTCACTGTACTGTTTAAAACCCTCACAGAGTAAATGGGACACACAGAAAATGTCCACACAAGAAGTCACCGTTAATGTTACAAAAGGCATCAGACAAAGTGACAGAAGAAAAACAAAGAATTGTGCCAATTAATGAAGAAAATTGCAGGTGAGGATGGATTTAACAATGCTTCATTGCACTTTCAATGTCAGTCACTGAAGACATGAAGATCTCCAGGTGTTCCAGGGTGAATACAGCAGGCAGCTTCTGCTGAGTGCCTCCAGAAGCAGGTCTTGTGGAAACCAGCTGCAAACACTGTAGGATCTTAGATGTCACTTCTCTAAAGCATGGGCACTACACAGACATACACAGACCTTTGTCTTTTACTAACTTCTATGTTATCCCTTGTGTAGATCCTGTTCTGCATTGCTATTAAGATGAGGCTGGATAACAAGGGGTACGGCTCATTGCAATTAAGGAAAGGAACAAATGAATCTGCATTTTGAGTCATAAAGGGTTTTGAGTGTGTTCATTCAAACCCACAGAGTTCATTTAAAGCATTCATGTTTTTTAAAACTCAAACCTAGACATCTAAAATAAGTGAGACTAAAGTCTAGTCTTCCACTAAATCTCTTTTCAACTATATATATATTGGTTATATATAGTTAAATTATACAGTAACCTTTTTATATATTAAATTTTCAATTACTTAGTGTATTGACATAATTTTGGTCTTAAAAACAGTAAATTGCATATTGATCAGCCTTACTTGAAGGTCTTAGTCTTAGCTGGTAAGAAGAGTTATGGCTACTTGGTTATTTTATACATGCCCCATTAATTATGTTGAAGCCCAGGCTGACTTGGAAAAGTTACCACTAATGTTACATGAAAATAACCACAATTTTTAAATTCATATTCTGATATCAGTTCAAAAAAGAAATTTTCTTTGATAAGATATAATTAATTCACTGTGCAGAACTTATTTAACACATTGTGAGCATTCTGTATCACAGTACTCCATGATTATCATAAATATATATCTAAAAGGAACATAAATGTTCAGTGTAGTAAAGTCTAGGAATTAATTCAACATATTACTTGTTAATATGCAAGTAATAATATATATTTTCGCTATGAGTTTGCATGTTTATGAAGATAAAAGTGGTATATTTATTTGCCTTCCCCATCAGACATATGAGTACCTTTAGAGGGCCATTTAAAAGAGCTATTCAAAAGTTGTTCATAACAAAAAAATGGCATTTGGGAAAAAATCCATCTATGAATAGTAAAAAGTCCTTTTTACAAACATGCAAACAAGTATAAATAGGATTGTGAACTGAACCCCAGTTTATTCCATATTAGGATTATTTTAATAACTTGCATTCTAATAGTAGGTGTGTGAGTTACTTTCCTTGTTGTACCAAAAGTCTATGCAATAGGAATTGTTTATTAATTACTCCAAAAAAAGGCAAACTGGAATCCAGAGTCAGAGCCAGACTTTTGCATACCATAGCATATTCTAAAAGGGTTTACTGGCAGAGACAGTGTAGTATAAATTTGTATGATACAAGAATGCTACATAAAGTGAAGAGTGATCCTGATGTGTTAAAGAGCACACAGGATCCTGAAGGAAGGTAAAAGGAAAGGTTTGTTGTCTAAGAAGCTGTTTCAGAGATCATTGCCTTGGGTGGATACCACATTAGAGTGAGCAGATGCAAGAACAAAGGAGTCCTGGCAGTGAGATAATTTATTAGCTAAGGAATTATTCCGTGATGATGTGCTGACCAGATGCGCCACGTGGCTTGGGTCACACCACAGAAGGAAGCCCATGAGCTGAATGGCCCATAGGCATGAAGCAGCCCGGGCTCATGCCAGCAACCATCAGTGAGGCAGCCCTTGGATCTTGTACTCCAAGCATGAGATGCCACAGGATGGTTTGCAGGAGGTGGCCTCGGTACACAATCATCTGGGCAAGAGCACAGACCTTGCTCCTGCTGACCACATTCCCCATCAGGGTGGCTGGCAGCTGCAGAGTGGTGAATGCTGCCTGCCCTGGACTGCTCATGATAATGTTCCTGAGCTACTCCAAGATCTCATAAACCTATTTAAATCCTGAAACTTAACTTTATGACATTCAAAGACTGGATCCAACTTCTGTGGTACAAGCCATGTTTAGTAACAAGCAATTTTATACTCACTCCTCAAGTAATACATAACTGTTCTTATTCATTAGGCAGCAGCTGAAAAGAAATTACATTATGTCCTAGGCTTCCTAGTGTTTGATGTACAAACTTCCAGTGACCTTAATAAAACTAAGGGCATGTTGTGGAGATGTGGATCTTGCCTCTGTACACAGATTGGGATATACTTAAGTTTATTTTCCTTCTACTGGAGATAACCACCAGTAGAAACAACCGATTTGTTTATAAAATAATATACCACTTTGTATAATTAGGGTGACAGAATCTAGTCTATACCTCTTTAGATAATTAAAGTCCTAAAAATAGATTCCTGTGCTGGTTCTAGTGGAAGAAGCAATCCCAAAGAATCAGCTGGACATCTTCACTCCAGGTGGCCTTCTTAGGAATGAGGAGTCTTGTTTACAGGGTCTGTTCTTTGAACATTATCTTTCAAATATAAATGGTTCAAAGACATAAAATAACCATGTTAAAAGACATGGACTTTCAGATAAAGGACCGATGAACATCTCTGTCTTCTTATATGCCAGGATTTTTGAAATTTAATTTTTCCCCAAAAGACATTATCACCAAATAATATGTTCAATGTCCCTTGGCTGCACATGAAGATTTCTACAGGTACACTGAAAAAGCACATTTTGGAATGATTTGCCAACAGATGGTGAGTTCTTATGATTTATCTAAGTCTGGGTTTTAAACACAAAGGAACTTTGTCATATTTCCATAATTCCAACACAATGTATACATAGGATTTTCCTCTGATACATCTTCTTCCAGTATGAGAGAAATAGAATCACTCAAAAGAAAGAGGATATTGTCTAACAGAGAGGGTTTACAGTTAGCAATTCATCATGAGGCAAATTAATCTCAAAGACTCAATACAGCTTTATCTTGAACTATTCCTTCACCTTCTCCCTTATGATCCCTTAATGTATTTCATCATTTCAGCATTACTATAGGACACTGACTAGAAGAAACACTATTTTACTGTGTGGGTGAAATGATTTTTTACTGACATATATAGGAAACTATAATTATTGTGTAAGCAATATATGTTTTCTGCATTAAACATGCATTCTTGTTAGTTAAATGACTGAGATTTCACAAAAACCAGGAAAGAGGTATTTTTGATCTTTCTAGTATGTTCATATACATGGATATTCATTTGTGTATGTCTCTGCATGTGTACACTGTAATGTCTTCAATGTGTACTTCAGAAGTTCAGGCACATTTTTTTGAGAACCTTCAATTTCTGTTTTTAATTCTGATATCCAAATGTGAAATATTTTAATGTTTGAACTGAAATCTGTTTTACATGCCTTATGAAAAGAATGATCTATATAATTTGTGCACAGAAATGGTATTTGAAAAAGCAGGCCTAGTTTTACTTGCAAATACATCTAAATTCAAACTAGACTAACGGGAACATTTTTGTACTCTCATTCTAGCTGCAAATTAATGAAGATTGACCTTAAACTTGAAAAGGAAAATAAAGAAAATTTTTAAAGTGTCTGTCTATTTCTCCTTGTATTTCACATTCCTGTGTTTGTGGTTGGTTTAGCTTTTAAAGCTGAGATCAAAGAATACAAAGGTATAATGAATGGTTCCCACCAGTGCTGTTCATGGAATCAGAATATTTCTGTGTCTGATGTCCTCAGGCTGTGGCTCATGGACTGTTTGGTCAAATGAAAGAAGGTAAAATACACATATCCCCCATAAGAAATCGGTGTATAGGCCAAAGAGGGACTATGAGGTCAAAATACAGTTGTGCCTCTGTAATTACAAATGGGAGAGTTTGTGGTTGCTTTCATGCCTAAAGTGAAAGACACTGGGAATCTGAGACACTTCCTCTAGTAAGATGCTATGAGGATGCTATGAGGCAACTATGATGCAACTAGAACACATAGCTTAAAAAATGCTCTTATTCCTGCCTGGACTGGAGAGCATGAGGTGCAAAAGTAGCTGTAGTGTTGTTTGACCTCTGCCATAGAAATAAACTCATGAGTTTTACAGATGGCACTTTTTATTTTTTCAGAAATTGCACTTAATTTTCATTATATTTTTCCTTAGTACCAGAAAGGCTGTTGCTCAAATATCATCCCCATCCTAACTGCCTATGCCCTGGGTGTTGCCTGACAAGCAGCTTGTTCTCTTTGATTCCTGGCCAGGATGCTGACACAGCAACTGGTTTGTTTCCTGTGGAAAAGGAAGAATAGTATCAAAGGCTTTCAGATGTGCCAAAGAGAAAAAGGATTTAGGGACACCATAGTCCAGCAGTCAGGGATGTAACAGCCCAAGGGAACCCTACAAACAGGGTGCTTCAAAATCTGGGATCAGACAGTGCCTTGCAAGTGGAACCTTTCTTGGTGCAGGACATGACTGAGGGGGGATCTGTTGCAAGTGAAGCCCTCAAAGCTTAAATTTAATGGACTCCATTCCTCTTGTGCCTCTGGAGAATATGTGCTGAGATGCCATTTCTAAAATTAATGCTTAGGAGGTGCTACATGAGCTACAATAATGTGTACATGGTGTGGTCACAGTGCTCTTCATTTCACAGAGAGGCAAATATTTTGAAGAACTCAATACACTGTAGTGTTTTAAAACTAAACCTTCATTGTCCTCAGGCCAAGCATCCCTCATGGCACCAGTGCCTTCCCAGGTGCCTCATTTCCAGATTGGCTCAGTGAAACATGTGGAAAAGGTGCTAACAAGAAATAAGATGTAGTCTAAGATGTAGGGATGCAAGGTCTCATTCTGTCTTGTTATCACCCTCTGGTTTTCAAATTTTTCAGTCTGATTTTCAATTTTTTTTTTTTTTTAGGTAGCCTGTGCATACTATCCAGAGTTAAAAGCCATTCTGTTGCCCTTTGGTAAACTAATGACAAAGGTGGATCACTAATATAAGATAAAAAGCAAGCTGGTCCACCAGAAATTACATTTTTTGACATATGTCACTTAATCAAGATAAAATCCAAGTTTATTTGCAACAGCTCCTTGCACAGAAAACTCAGCAAACACTAAAATCTAGGAAATATTGTAATCCTAGAACTAGGATGTTCATAAACAAGAAGGGGAAAGGGAGAATATAATAGCTTTTCACTTCTTTCTGGAGGATTGAATATCATTTAAGTTCTGAGTGCAAAAAGTGGGATGCTGCTGTAAATCTATTCATTCAAGACTGTACAAAACATGTAGTTTTAGGTCGCTGTGGGTACCTGCTTAGGAAAAAAATGGGATTGAGAGAGAAATAGAGAGAGAGACTGGTGTCACAGGGCAGGACTGAGCCGTGCTGCCAGTTGTATTAATTAGCTTTGCTTGCCCACTCCTGCATTATAATGAGTATTATTCAGCTTTAATTTAATTTCCATTAACCTCTGCAAAACACCCACATGTTTGGATACAGGGAGCTATGTCTGGGGTATTAATGCATGGATAGAAACAACACTTTGCTCACAGTCAAACAGCAGCTTAAGAAAAGGCACCATAGCTAAGCAGCAGCCTATTCTTTATCAGCTATGAAGAGCTGTCAAATACAGAAGGTATGAAATGATGTATGTTCATCTGTATCTCGTTTTACCAGGAAATTAAATATTGGGCTTGTTCATGCAAGGTAGATAGAACGTTCCAGGTCACACTTAATAAGTGGCTTAATGTTCAATTTGCCTGACTCAAGGGCTGATTTGAACCTAAAAAGTTGGGTGTTGTGGCCTGTCCGTGTCCCTAAACCAGCCCTTCTGCAGTGCAGTAGCATCTCCTTTGCCCTCAAATTAGTTCTCTCCCTGAACATTTTTGCCACTTCATTCAGACTATTAATAAGACATATTTTTTGCAGCACATTATTAGACACATTACTGTACTATTGAGAGCATAATTTTACCATTTCAGACATGGGCCTGGCAAAACTAAAGCTCATGATCAAAACTGCCAAGTACAAGAGCAAAAATTAGTCCTCATTAATTCACTGAACAGCCACAACTCCACCCAAGCAGTATCATCACCTCTGGGAACTGTTGGGATGTAGGGAGTTCAGTATTAATGTACATGTATAGTGTCCTATGCAAATGATATTTATTATTCACATTTCTGATTCAAACCCATCTTTCAGAT
This sequence comes from Rhipidura dahli, assembly GCA_013399225.1. NCBI lineage: Eukaryota > Metazoa > Chordata > Aves > Passeriformes > Rhipiduridae > Rhipidura > Rhipidura dahli. The sequence continues at coordinate 22,297 of VXAC01007926.1, forward strand.
GAACTAACTAATTTAAAATCATTGTGGAGGCAAACACTTTGTACGCATTCATGCTCTAGCTGGGATTTCATACCTGATAAAGAATTTCTGTCCCTGGTCTGTGCCTGATATCTTTTTACAATTTAGAGGAATAATTAACAAATACAACAGAGTAACTTTCAGAATATATACTTGTATACGTATTTTTTTTTCCTAGCATGAAATTGCTGTCATCATTGCTGCTCATCTCTCTGCATGCTGTCTTTTCTTACAACATATTAATTACTTGCATCCATGGTGAGAAATAGTTTCTTGTGCCTTTACCAAATAGGTATTTTTCATTTCTGTCTCATGTCCTTGCTGGTATTTCATGTTACAAATGCATTTTTACCACAGGGTGAATTTATGCTGCCAAATCCCTCAGCTCCAATACCTGCTTCTGGATCCTACTCCCAAACTGTCTGCACTGCACACATGGCACATGTGCATGCTCACTCCTGGTGAACACACAGGAGCAAAACAACCAGGTCCCTCTGCAATAAAATCATGCTGATCCAGCACCTCTTTGGTTGCAAATTTATGATCTTTTCTTATTAACTCAGGATATCTCATTTATGTCTGCTCAGTTCTTTGAACTGTTTCTCTTCAAATTCATGTTTTCCCCACATAATTGAACAGTCAGTTCCACTCAGATATATTTCTGTGCTCTCAAGAATCTGTTGGAGATTTGCTTGGGCAAGTCCAGGTAACCACTTTTTTGACATGTGTAGTATAATAAAATAAATCATGACAGTGCTCTTGGACTGCCTGCTGTACTCTTAGAAAAGTAATAGCACCTTCCACCTCTGCTCGAAGTCTTTGAGGTCAAAAGAAATAATGATTTCTGTCTTCACAGGACAGACAAATTTAAGCTTTGCTTAGTTATACCAGTGCAATTTAGTGCAAATTTTTTCTACTCTATTATTTTCTTCCATATATCTAAAAGAGCAGTTCAAAACTCAGTGGGGATAGGTCTGTGTGACATCTCTCTCCTTCCATTAATTGACCATTTTGGTTGCACTTAGCAAAGGTAAGTTTTTATTCAAGAGACACTGATTTTCACTACTACTAAGACCATTGCATACCACATTGTTTACTTTGTTAGCATAAAAACTTTAAAGTGAGTATGGCCTGCACACTCAATACAATTTATATTGGCATTGTGATATAAAGTGACTTAACTGTGCGCCAAAATCAACAGGTTTGTATTTTTTTCCTATGGTTTTGTTTATATAATTTTATACAACATAAAAATAATGTTTCTATAATTTTAGACAATATTTCATAAACATTTTTAAATCCAAAAATATTACTTTTCTGTATTCATTAGTGAGCCTCTGGCTTCACTCATTCACCATGGATTATGCTACTGCTGTTCTCCTACAATAGTCCACAATATAGAAGAAACCATGTTACCTTACCACAAATTAATATGAAAGTAGAAAGCTCTAGTAATGCAGGTTTGATTTTCTTCCCTTTTCATTGCTTTCAAATTCAGAAACAAGTTAAAACCAGCACTTGAACTGACACAGCTAGAGCTCCTGAATATAAAGCAACTTTAGATTTTTCCAAATTGGTAGAAATTTGAGAAATCATTCCTGGCATTCAGCAGTTTCACTCACACGGCTCTTGTAGAGCTCAAACAAAAGCTTAGTTAGATTATTCACTTTATTCCCAGGAGTGTAGAAACCTTTTATTTGCTAGTGACTGAGAAAAAGACACAATGCAATTGGCAGAGATGCAGAAATTTGTGTATCTTGCCAGAAAAGGCACAGAGAGGAGAATGGAATGAGGGAAACATACAAATTATGAAATTATGGAAATGTCAGTCCATTGGATTAAATCCTTGTGCTAGTTGTATCTGTGTAAATCAATGAATACATTAAAATTTTTTGATACGATAAGAGAACTTGTTCTTTGTCTTCTATTAAAATTGTTAGTATCTGTTTTTAGAATAAATTATTCCACAACACTTGCTTAAACAGTTTCACCTGAGTTCTTCAAAGGAAGTTCAATTAATTTGGTGCAAAATATAATGAAGCATGTGTTAGTATAATGCAAATGCAAAGAGGACAAGAGAAAAAAATGCTGTCTTTGTTATTTAATTTCAGTCCCTTTGTTCAAGAGCAAATAACTGCTCGAGTGGCGAAGAGTGAAGTTTCTAAGTACTCACGCTAGCTGTTCTGATATCTGATTCCCAAAGAAGAGACAGTACAATTGGATTTATGAAGGATTTATGAATCCAAGGGCCAGACTGACAAATCCTAATAACATTATTCCAGTTGCTTTTCCATCAGAAATTGAATTGGGGGAGTTAAAGTGTTTTTTACTTGACCATCCATTTTTCTCTACTGACATTTTGAAAGGGTCCCAGGAGGTGTATTGCAATGCCTTTCATATGGAATTTCTTTCTCTTTCTGACCTCTGTAAACAGGGTTGCCATCTCTGCATGTTCATGCTCCTCTTTACATGGATTGGTTGTCCTATTCCCTTAAATGTTGTCAGTATCTTTAGGTCTGGGGTGGCTCCCAGCCATGATCAGCCTCTCCATTTAGCTGCTCAGCAGACCTATGGCCTCTACTACTATGCTGGGATTGTTTTGCCTATCTTCACTTTTCACCACAAAAGTATTGGTCCTACAGAATGATACCACTGTGAAATTAGACCAGACATAGACCATAGTTCCAAACTTACCCCTAAATGCAACCATGAAGAGCAATGTTCCAGGAGAATGTACACTCAGCATATCATGATCCAAACTGAACCTTTTGGATTGTTCTTAAACTGCCTGAAAGTTTGAGTAAAGGATCATCAGTGCATGAGGTGACAACTGGTGGCACAAGGTGACTCAGTGTGGTCTTTTATGCCCATGTGGCCCAGCACAGGTAGAAAAGCAACTTACTGCAGTGCAGGACTAAAATTAAAGCCCTGAGTCAGACTTTTAAAACTATTAAATACAACAATGAACAGTTATCCATGGCTATGTCATTGTCCTCTGCTACTGGAAGGCTCTGAATCGTGTTCTGTTGCAGGACAAGGGCATCACATCATGCACAAGAGTGTGTCCATGGAAGGAGAGAGACATGGACATCTCTCATTCAAGGGAAGTTTGGGTCCTCTGAAGACAAAGATAACGATGATGGTTAAGCTGCTGTTGGCAAGGAAGGCCTGAGAAGTTTCCCATGAACCCTAAGTGTCTCTTTGTCTCAGGAGGTCTCTAGGATCCAGGAGCTGCTGGCATGAGTGCCTTTCACTTTCTCTCTGTAATACGGAATGCTTTAAGGATACTTCTCTGCCATATTCCCTGTTTGGAAAACAAGACCACAGGCCTTTATGACCCAGTGCTCTGAGATGGGTGGGTTAGGATACCTGTGTCACAGAGAGTTATAAATCTGACCTGGTATCTCAGGCTTCCCTTTTCTTGTTGCTTATATGCCACATTTTTGCTTTGCTTTGCCATTTTGGATGCTTTGTAAGATCCTTAGCAATTGCCCACAGCTGAAATTTATAATTTCCATCCCCAACCAGCAAGTAAACTCTCACCCAACCTCCTGTACACTCCTCTCAGAGAAGCAGAGTCCCCTGGCCTTCCTCCTCTGCTTCTCATCCCTACGCCTCGGAGAAGTCTGCCCCTCTGTCCCTCCCCCATTGGCTCCCGGCCTTCCTTCTCTATCTGAAGCTTTAATTTTTGGCTTTTGGCCTCCTCTTTCACCTTCAATTTGAACACATTTAGTTATGTGTCAGAGAGTCCAAGAAGGGAAATGAAGACATAAATATGAAATCAATGCACTTTGTACAAAAATAACATAAAAATACATAAGAGTAGGGGTTAGCCCCTTGCCTGCCTCCTTGTGTCTCAAATTGTCTGTTGTCATAGTTGATGATATCTGTGAATTACTGAACCTCTGGCATGCCAGGTGGGAAGACACATTTGAATGTTAACAAGATGCAGTCAGAAAAATGCATTTTTATGTTTAGACTCAATCCCTTGCTAATAAAGCATTTTTTTCTGTTTCTGACCTGTTGAGATTACTACTGACACCTGCTAAAGCCTTTCTTATCTCATTCATTACTGGCTTTGTCTATTTTAATTTTTTTGTCTGACAATATTCCATGTTCCACTTGCCCCACCCCTGCAGGTATTCAAGGCCAGGTTGGATGGGGCTCTAAGCAACCTGGTCTAGTTGAACATGCCCCTGCCCATGGCAGGGAAGTTAAAACTAGATGATCTTTAAGACTCACTTACAACCCAAACCATTCTATAATTCTATTTTAATTTTCCTCCATAATGTATTTGAGATGCTTTCACACTCACACTTGTCTCTGTAATGTGACCACAAATCCCTGGATGGAAAGGCTTAATTTCCAGTCATTGACTGGTTATACAACGATTGATCTTAAGTATCAAGGATGAAACAACATGGAAGGAGCCTAAGAAAATGAGGTTTATATAATTTGGAAGTCTTAACAGTGGTCAGCTCTATCTCCTAGGACATGGTATAACTGGTTCCAGAACCCTGTTTTGCAAATCCTAATTTAAAACAGTAATGCTGACACAAGTCCTGGAGTGTAGCATGTTTTATTAACCTGAGAAATGAGTTCTTATGTGGTTATACTTACTGTAAGATCTAAAGCATGACTCATTTTTTGTTTCTGCATTGATCTCAGGCAAAACTGTATGTCTCAGCTGAAAACATCCTTAGTATTCTGCATGATGCTTCCATTTATAATAGCTCAGGAGCACCTGTAAATAGGCTTAGGAAAAGCATTATTTCTGAGCATTAAAACCATTATTAAAATAAGTTTCCATTATCATAAACAGTGACCAAAAAATGACAGGAAACTACTTGCTGTTCTATTTGTAAAGATAATGGATACAGTGATCATGACACTTTCTAATTAATTTTTTACACATTAACAGTAACTTTACAGGATTTAAAATAAATGCTATTAAAGAAATTGTGAAGCAATGATAATGAAAAATTTGTGCTTCTTATCTGAACTTCTTTCTTCACATTTTACAAAATAGTGAATCTGCCACTCCAGAAATCCCACTGGGATGAGGTATTGAGAGGAGGTACTTACAGACAGATCTGGGTTTTGTCATACAAGGTACTTTATTAGGTAGTTCATCAGAACATGGGAAATCCCTGCAACACAGGATTGTTATGATGAGAAAAGATGATGCATTAGCTGGGTATGGGATGGATATAATTACCAATGTCCTGAAACACCGCTGTGGATACTTTAACAGGTTGACATGAATCATCTTGTAGTAGTTGCCTCTAAACTTCCAACACTATTGTTTTCTTGTATAGTTAGCATCCTCATGTTTCAATAAATATATTGAACTACCAACTTGAAGAACAGCATTTGAAATGTGTGTGAAGTCACTCCTGCTTTGGTAATTGCACATTGTATTGAAAGGGACAGTTCAACTCAATTTAATGGGTTGATGTTTTGGAGGGAGCAAACCCCAAAGCTATACTATACCCCATTAAGCCAGGACTTGTTGGTTGCTTTGCTGTTGGAATCACCTACACCTTGCCTGTCCACTTGAACAGAGTGCTTGGTTTGAATCAGTGTTTTCCATTGGAAATGACTCATGACCTGAAACACAGATTTCTTTCCCCCCAGTTTTGTGACATTGTCTAAAGTACCACTCCAGCCACAGAAACAAAGAGATAAGAGGGGCTCTGTCAGGAAAAACACTCACTGTTGCTGCTCCTGTTACTGTCACCCAAGCAGACAGGCTGCAGATTTATCAGGAGTGAAGGGAGCTGCTAGTCCATGAGGAAAGAAGTGTCCTTGGCCTTAAACTGTTAGGACAGTTTACTCTTCATGAGTGTATTTCCTGTTTAGTTTGCATTGTGCTTAATATCCGAGGCTAGGTGAGGTAACCTGTTTGGAAAGAAATACTATTAGCATAATCACTGTTTTATTAAAGCAATGCTGTGGAGGCATGGTGTTGTCATTTACAGACAAATGAAAGATGAGATCTTTCTTACATCAAAGAAATCAACATCTTCTTGTGTGTGGGTGCCACAACCCACACAGCTGTAATATTTTGAAGGACTGAAGTCTAAATAACATACTTTGTTCAGGGAGGAACGTGACACGGGTTCCAAGTACCCAGTAATGCGGTAAATACACAGCAATGCATCAACATTCTGGCTTTCTTGATATGATTCCTTCTCCAGTCTTCATTACTGTGGTGAGTTGAGGTGGGTGAGCTACATTTTAAAGGCTTTATGGAATAAAATGCATTATAAACAAGGTTTAAGCTGGCAGAGCTCCATGAGACTGCAGAAGTACTCAGGAGACACTAACTCATCAATGACTGTATTTTCTAAATAACTGGGACATTACTGTAACACGTCTTCGTGTTCTTCCTCACGAGTTTATGCGTTCAACTACATAAGTAGAGGCCTGACTTTGGAAAAACATTCTGTTCATAAACTTTTACTGTAAAAAGTATAAATTATACCAATAATGTTGTTTTGTCTAGTTTTTTTCATTTCCAAAATGCATTTGAGAAAAAGACAAGAACTACACTTTTCAATTCTGTCTCACAACAGGATTTATTGGTGCCATCTACTGGCTATTTAGTCCTTTTAAATTCCAACAAATTATGAATAATGTGTTTTAAATGCAGAATAGTAAGAACATTATGAGCCTTATAACTGAATCAGCCAACATCAAACTATGTAATTGGCAAATCTGTAACATTTAAATTACATTAAGTCAAATTTTGGCACAATGTTCCAACAGTGCAAATCAATTATGAAGCTTTTAGATGTGCCAAGAGGAGAAAGCTCAAGCCAGTGTACAAGTACTCATGTGCAGACTCCAATCACTAACACCACACATCCTTCTTCTGTGCCAGAGGAAAGGTTTTTCCTGACAATTGCCAACCATTTGAGATCTCTCCTCCATAAAGCATGAGCACATGGAGCACTAACATGTTCCTTCAGCAGGTAAACACGGTCACCTTGCTGTTTACCTTTGCTGGAGAGATGGCCCCACAAAAAAAATTGATGGTGAAAGTGGTGCTTTAGCTCATAGCTCAGGCAAGTTGTGAATGTTTCTGCTGAGGGTGGGTTTAAGCAAGCTGGATGGAGCATGGGCATGGAGGGGATGGTACACAGCCTGTTCCACCATATCCATTGTGTCTTGGGGTGATTTTATGATAATACTGTATTTCCCTGTCATCAGCTTTATGCCCAGAAATGGGTCCTATAGCTTTTAGCTGGGTCCAGGAGAGGGGGAAGAGAATCCAGGCAAATTCTTCAGCACAGTTTGTGCTCAAGGACTCACACACACTCCTCCGCGCTCTCACTGCTGCCGAGCTGAGGGAGCACCTCCCTGCTTTCAGCCAGCCTGTAAGCTGAGGCAAGGAATTTTCCCATATCGGCATACTGAAATCCTCCAGAACTTCTTCCTCTTCTGGAACTGTTCAGCCTAGCTGTGATCCAAGAACCAGCTCATTGGACCCCGTGGACCGGCAAGGAGACTGCGGGGACAGCGCATCCCAGCCTCAGACCTCAGGAGGGGCAGAGACAGCTACAGAAAAGAACTCTGAATCCTCCAGCTTTCTCCACATCGAGGAGGTTTATTATCTAACATTATTTATTTGTTTCCTGTGCCTTGCCGGTACTCTGCTTGTTAAATAAACAGGTTTTTTCACTTTCATCCAAGAAATTCTTCTGGGAATTGGTGGGGAGGGAGTGTTGAAACCTGTCTTTGGGGGAGGAGATGTTCCTTCCAGATCTTTTCCCCTAAACTTGTCTCAAATCAAGACACATTGGTGGGAGCAAGCAGAGCTTGGAAGAGACCTGCTGTGTGCCACTGCTGATTCCCTTCTGCTAAATTTGTTGAAAGACATCTGAGGATGACCTAGGATTTAAATAAAGCTTTAAAACACTTACACTCTTTGTAGTAAAAATTGCTAAACTAATTGTTGAAGGCAGTGCTAGGGAAAGATCAGCAAAACAATATTAACTGGAATGTTAACAATATCTCCAGTGCCAGGTGAGAAAAGTATTTACACATTTGAGTAGCTGCATCCCTAATCAGCAATATATCTGAGCATATGCTTAAAACAGCTAATCATACTTGAAGGTGTTTTGCTAGATACCAGTGAGAGTGCTTACATTCCCCACTCTGGTTAGTCAAGACCTTCATAGAGCCAGAAACAAATATATTTAGATCACAGCTCTGAGAACCAACCTCTGGAATAACTTGCTTAGCAACTAGGTTCTGAGCAAAGAAAGTATATTAATAGTGTGATTGAAGGAAGGGTTCATGCTTCCTGTTCTCTGCCTTTTCCTGTCATCTAACAAAAACATGAGAGTCTTTAGGGATGGAAAATAATGTTATATCTGTTTTTCATATCTGTTTTTCAGAGATTTATGTACAAAAAATGCTTTCTGATAGAACAAACTAAGCCATCACTTTATATAATGCCATATTCATACATTATACATTAAGGTAATATTAGAGCTTACAGCTAGGGCTGCAAATACCCTATTTTCAGATGCTTGCTACTTCAACAAATTTCTGTGGTTTGGTTGAAATTTCCCCACCTTGGATCTTGGCTTTTCAGCAAAATTTCACATTAAGTTGAAAGCATTAAAATCACGCAAGACAAGCTGGTTTTCCCAGAGTAAAATTGTAAGAGGCACTTGTCTGCGAATTTGTCAATCCTATATACTGGGAAGCAGAGCCTTTTCCCTTGGTGTAGATGATCCTAGATAGTTGTCCTGCCATTTCCATGAAATGCCTATAGACTTAGTCTATAGAACTAAAAGGGAAAGAGGGTTCATTAGAAATCTGGTGGAATGTGAATCTGCACTGAACACGTGTTGTCCCTGCAAGGTTTCAGTGTGTCTGATGGTGTTCCCAGAGCTGAGCAACTCTGCAATTTCATCAAGGGCTGAGAAAGAACTTCCCAAGAAAAACTGTTGCAGAAGTGGAGTGGGAAAACTGTCCCTTGCATGCTCTTGGGGCTCTCACTGCCAGATCCCTAGAGTATGCAGCTTCCCAGAGCTCATGAAAAGAAAAATGTAATATTTCTAGGATGGGAAGAGCTACTGAGAGAGACTAGGACAGAAGCTAGCTGGAAGATGAGAAATGGAGCAATGACAAAGGATAATACAGATGGGTGTTATCATATAGTAAAATACACTAACTTCCACAACCTGTAAATAACATTTAATTTAACATCATTTGCTTGTTTGTACAGCAAATTTAATTCTAGCTATCAAGTTACTCCATGTGCTCAAGTGGCAGAGCTATGTGGATATGCAGCAGGTAGGTATAATCCTCCTTATGATTCATAGAGGGGCTAAAATGGTTTGATGTAAGGGAATCTGGAGGAATTTTGTGTTTCTTTAGGGTGACCCAGGCAATGACAAACAAAGTATCTGCATAAATAGAGAGCTTCTAGATGCTTACTGTCTTCTGAATAACCACGTGCAGGTTCACACTCTCCACAATCCATGGATGGGTTCTCTAGATAAATGTGCCAGACTGCACAGACTATCTAGGGGCTCATTAGAAGAGAGGCAGTGCTGCCTGTACATCATCAAACCATTCCTAAATCTGGTTTGCATGTCTCGGCATCTGGTGTTTCCTGTTCCAGTCCTGGAGCGTGGAGCAACTTGCATGGCTGAACAGCAGCCTGATGAGACCTTGGGTGGCTCCATGGTGAGAAATTTGGTCACCTCTGTTTAGTCACCTTCAGCATTTCTTTAGTTAGGTCTCATTAGCTCAGGCCTGTGTTTGTGAACATGGCTGAGCACTTCTGGCCAGTACTTGTCTGGTATGTGTGGTCTCAGCCAGCAGCAAGTGTGGGAGCAGTGGGAGGACAGTTCACACATCCTCGAGCCGGGTCTGCGGAAGACAGTGGCAGTCTGAGCATCAAAATCACCACAGTGCTCCTCCTTCGCTTGAACAGCCATTTCCCCTTGTTCTCACCACAGCGTCCCTTTCTCCAGCAAATACTTCAGATTACTTCCCTTTCCTTCATTAAATTCAATCGCTAAACATCGACTTCTCATACCAACCTCTTCCTCAGCTGTAGCCTCATCTACCGTATTGTCCGCACCCGTTGTTTCCGAAGGATTCGGGCCTTCTGCAGGATGGTGTAGCGGCCAGGGTGGCAGCCAGGGTGACAGTGAAGGTGGCAGCCAGGGTGGCAGCTAAGGTGGCAGCCGGGGTGGCAGTGAAAGTGTCAGTGAAGGTACCGCCGGAGGTGTCAGCGCGGGGCCGGCCGCCCTCTGTGGCGGAGCCCTCCCGCCTGGCAGAGGCCGAGGTGCGTTTGGAAACCATTCCCGAGACCGCTTCCAGCGGCGGGACAGGTTCATGTTCCGACACTTGAATGCCTGAAAACTGCCTTCAGAATTTATACAGTGCATTACAGAGATGTTTATGAAAACTTCAGTGCCGAGTCAGTTTGACGGGATATTCACGCCGTTTGTGTCTGTGCTACAGTCCCGGAGCCCTTCTCGGCCGGGGCTCACCCCTGCAAGCGAGGCGCACTGGAACAACACGGACAGCGCCGCTGCCGCGGCGACACAGGCCGGGTCCCGGGTCCCGGGTCCCGGGTCCCGGGTCCCTGCTCCCCGCGGCCCCGGCAGTCCCGG